>CM059424.1:2405000-3005000 GCA_030378225.1 Knoxia roxburghii
CGTTAGTCAAATTTAATTTTTTTTCAAAATAATTTATATCGTGATATTTTTAACTAGTTTTATGATCCAGATCCTCATGAATATTTAACTCATTTAAAATTTATACCGTCATTTTAGATTATGAGTCGATTTAAATAGGTTGAACATCCATGAGGAACCGAGTCATAAAATGGATTGAAAATATCATGATACAAATTATTTTAAATAAAAAATTAGATTTGACTAGTGATCAAATAAATTAATCCGTTATCTTCTAAATTTTTTTATTAACAAAGATCATAATTGACAAAAAAAATTTTAATTAAAAGTAAAATTAATAACTAAAACATATTAAAAATTAAAATTAAAATAACTCATATAAATTTAACCCTATTTAAAATTAAAAAAATAATAATTTTTTAATTTTTTAAATTTAATAAATATAATAATAAATACATGTACTCATGCAAGTGGGTACGTACATAATATAATTTCTTGTGAGAATCCAATCAGGACTGGAGATGGTGTACGTCAGTACTTGCGTCAAAGCATGGCACTTGCGTTCCCATGAGCCATTTTGATTGGGACTAGTCTTATTGCAGGGTGGTGGGTATGGGCATTCAATACAAGCGTATACTCCCACCATTTCAATTTACATATTAATCATTTTATCAAAACATAAATATTAAGAGTGTAATTAATTTTTATAAAATTTTATAATTTTTAATGGTTAAACCTGTTATATCCTTATTTAATATATTTTTGATACTAATATTATAACTTAAAATAGTAATGACAAAAGTAAATTTTAATAAAATTACAAATTAAATAAAAATAATAAAGTAAAAAGGTTATGCTTTTGTGGGCTGTTGTTGTTGCTGCTGCTGCTGCTGCTGGTGGCGGAGTTTATCCACTTCCTTATCCGAGTCTGCTGTCATGGGTTGGATTGGACCTTCTAGGATCTGTACTCAATACGTGGTCTTTTTAGTTTAAATGAAACCGGGTCGTCTGTCTCTTGGTGTGGATCCCCTGACTTATTTATTGATTTCATGATTGCTGCCATCCAGCACCATTTAGACAAAATTCATTTTTCAAAAGGTGTATTTTGTTTTTTTTTTTTAAATGTATTCAAATAATTACTCAATTATATCACATTAATTTTTAATTCTCTTTAAAATTCTTTTTACATTATTTTAAAAAATTCTCCATCTACTACAATATTTTACTTTTCTTTTTTCTCAAGAAAATTTGTATACTAATACAAAATATCATTGATAAGTACTTGTCTACTTGAGTCATGAGTCTCACCCGTAGAAAACTGTTTACTTGCAAAACAGTAGGAGATGGTTAAGCTAGTGGATTCAGAGTTAAAATGTATATTCCACTCTTGGTTATAAAATAGCAAATTTCAATGAGTTAATATCAATAATATTTATAGAATTTTTAATTATCCGAATAGTATTTTCTTTTTTTTTATATACGTATTTCTATTCATCAACAACAACATAATCTTAGATGATAGACTCCATGAGTTGGAAAAATACATATATGTTGATTCGATAATGCACAGAATGACAATTATTTAAAAAACGAAAATTTTTTTTTAATGCTTTTTACGTGTCAAGTGAAATATGATTGGTATATTCATAAAGTGATATTCTGTACCATTTTTATTTTAGAATAATACTTTATTTATTATGTTATTTTATTTTGATTAATAAAAATATTATTTAATTATTATTTTAATATAAAAAAATAAAACACAATCCATTTAATGCATAAACAAATAGTAACCGGCCTTGTAGACTTGCTCAATCATTTTTATTAGACTTTCTCATTGCTAATAACCTGCAAACTGTTCTAACCTTTTGGTCTCTGTACTAAGAAAGGATTGGGATCTGGCAACGGCTTCAAGCATCATTGGTGGATTCAGACTGCAAATAGGTTTGAATTCTTGTACTATAAGAAACAAACAAAAACTTTTGAATTCTAAATATGTTAAAATGAGTTAGTTTAGGGCAAATTGGATTGGGCCGCATCAAAATGGATCAATCTAGTTTAAATCACTCGAATCATGATAACAGGTAGTACTATTTGTAGCCTATTTTTTATTATTTATAACTCTATTTTCAAAATAATTGTTCTAAATTGTCTTTTTACTATTTTAAATAATTTATCAAAATTCAACAAAATGAATATATATTTTTTTATCCCAACAAAATGAATACTATCTTAATTATTTTAAACATATTTAATCCTATAATAACCAATTATAAGAACAATTCTCACACATACAGTTTTTTTTAAAAAAATGAGGAAATGGGGGAGGAAAATAATCAAAAAAAAAAATTTGGTAAAAAATTCATGAACAACTACTTTTGTTAATCGAATGAAACCCAGATCAATTACTAGAACCAGTACCATCACCATCACAGCCGTCTCCATGGGCATGATCGCAACAATGATTTTGATTTTCATCATCGTGATCATCGTTGTCATCTTCATCAAAGGGTTTATTTTTGTGAAAAATGCATCATTTCTTGGAGGGATTCTTCCTACTACTAGTATTGCAGAGAAGACAAAGAAGATGACGATGACATGATTAGGATTTGGGTAAGGTTGAAAGAAGAAGATGACAACGTGAATTGTCATATAGTGGCTCTGGCCATTATTAAGTAGTATCCGTGGGAAGAAAAATAATTCTAAAAAATGAGCAAAATAAATAAATAAATAAATATATGTGTAATTATGAACAAATTCTATTATGTATTATCTTATTATGAGAATATGTTATGCACTAAGTAAAAATAATTATTTTAGAATTCAAATATTCTTTAATTAAACTTTTTATTCAGAAATTTTTTCCAGGGTACTGTGTCGGTGGTGGAGTTTGAAAAAGGAGAAGAAGAAATAATAAAGAATGTTGAGTTTTTTTTAAGGGGTATTTTGAATAATAAACTTTGAGAATAGGACTATAAATAGTAAAACGTGGTTACAAATAGTAATCCAGTAACATTACATTAACTATGGTAAAAGTCGGAGTGACCGAATTCAAATCAACTACATTAATGGAAAAAATGAAAGTAAAAACATGCTATAACCATTTACCTAGCTTAACTGACTTATAATATAAAAAAAATCTCACACTAAAAAATAAATAAATAAAATTATAATACATTAAATCTTCAAAAACAAAACCAAACTAAAATTTAAACCAACTACTTCAATTCTTACCCAAATCCAACATGGGTGACAATGATATTGGGCTGTTTAATTTAGGTTAGAATAAAAGTAACGAATTTAAATATTGGTTTAGATTGCCTTTAAATAATTTTTTTTTTTAAAGTAAAAGTTCATAATTTGTTCTCAATTTTCACAACTATATAGAAGTCCCAACAAATATTTTACTTTCTAGTTAAAGACGAAATAACCTACAATACTCGGCCATACGATTATTTGTGGTAGTGTTTCGAGTAATCCGTAAATGGTAATTTTAGAACTACATTACAAGATAATCCAGTAATAAATGACAGAAATATATTTGATAAAAAGAAAAATGATAAAGATTCACATTATTAAAGTGATTATAAACTCTATACGATAGACTGTTAAGTATGATAAATCTAAGACCATAATATAAAAAAAGTCTCATTCGAAATTTAAGGACACGATATGTTTAAGTGGTGGTTGAAATATCAAAAAATGCAATTCAAAATTTTTATAAATATTAAAGATATCCGACCCTACTAGACAACTAAGATCACACTTGTCAAGCACTCACCATTTCCAAAATGTTGAAAAATTCAAGAATTCTTACACCATTTTTAACATTTAAAAATTCTTTTAAAACACATATGAATTCCTTGATAATCCATGCATCATCGATGGTGTCTTTTGATTGAGTCAATGTACTCTCTTGGTGAAACTGGTCCATACACATTGATGACAAGTTCTGAATTGATGACATATATGATTGATTATATAACTACCATGCATAACACAATTCTCAACTCTCAACTCTCAACTCTCATTTATTTTTAGTTTTCACCCTTTTAACCATATCATTTTTATGAACGTGTATCAACGTTTTGAGTTTTAAATTTTAATAGAGATGTCTTAAATCTTGTACTCATTTAGACAATCTCTTGATGCCTTGTTATTTATAGAGTTTACCAATACTTATTCAAAATCAAAGTTTTCGACAAGATAACAACAATGTTTGTTTTTCTAGGGATGAGGATTTAATGTTTAAAACATTTACAATATGCGTCAATTCTTAAATTCAAATTTTGGATGTTAATGTCCAATGCTGAATTGAGATTCGCCTATTAATGATTTCAAATTAAACTTTAACTATTCCACTTATTCCCGTTGAATATTTTGTCATTTGAATAGTTCATATCTTTGACACTAAAGGGCTATATCTGTCCCTCATGTTCTATGCATTGGAGTCAAAGCACTAATTACTATCACAACTTTAAGTGTGGAGGATTTTGAAGTTAAAAGTTGAAAGAATGTTGAAAACCGCATGTGTTGTCTTAATTTCTTGTCGGGAAGATTGAACCATGTTTCTCTTAGTCTTGAACCTTCTTCATGCTTGCAAAACATTCCTTATACATGTATCATATGACCTTTGGAGGTTGATTCTTTGCACCATCTTGGACTCTTTTCTTTCTCCCTGTTAATTGATTAGAGCAAATTATACCTTAAATTTACCATCTTTACGTGTAATGTTTGTATGAGTTTTTTACTAAGTTTACAAGTATTTTGTGGTTTTTTTTTTTTTTTTTATATAAACACATACGATAAATTTTTTTTTTCTTTTAACAATTTTTAGGTCTCAAATGTAGCAAAAGAAGTCAAGAAAAGATCAGGGAAGCAAAGCAAGCGGAAAGAGATAGCAAAAAGATGGAAAAAAACAACTTTTGACATATTTTGGGAGAAGGATTATATCTCTCTACCTACAACTTCAAATTAGGTGATTCATGAAGCATTGGAAAATTAAGAGAAAGGTTACAACTTTTGTGAGGTAGTCAGAAGTTAAATTTAACCTAAAAAATATTAAAGAAATGTACTTAATGAAAATGTTTGACAGAGAATAATATATAATAAAGTAACGATTGTTTTGTCGGGACTAGCCAAAAGAGACAACAAAAGACCACAAGTATGTGTTCTCTTTTGTGGTCAATCAGTAGATTGAATTATTAAAATTGCAATTTGAGTTTTCCCATGTTTTGAGCCTTTGCAACTAAACCCTTTTGTGACCCTAATACCTATAAATAGCCCAAAAATTTGACATTCTAAAATGGTTGAGTTAATTACAACTCAAGTACAATTTCTTAGATTGTTAACGTTTGAAAAATAATTTTTGGGTAATCCAAGTTGGATTTACTTGGAGTTTTGCTCCAAGATTGTGGATTTGTATACCTAAATTTCTTTCTTTGTCATTTGAATTGTGCTTTGTTTTGGTGTCATGTTTGGCTAATTTTAGATTTTGGGACATGGAATTGAATGTTTAAGGTTTTATTGCATGAATTATTGCACGGGGGTAGTGAATTATCATTTTCTTAGGTAGTATAGAATTGTGGCTCATGGATGTAGGATTATTGGAAATATATATTACATAATAAAAGAGAATTCTAACCATATGTTACAAAAAAAAAAAAAAAAAATTCAAATCCAATAATATTCAACACTTTTTTTAACACTTTAGTTGTGATTATCATTATGCGCAAGTATTATAGATCAACTATTCGTTAATACAACGGTAAACAATTTATTATAATTTATCATTTTTTTTTTACATTTTTGTGCGATTCAAAATATCAGTATTCTAATGTAGCGAAAAATTATAACAATATTTTTCTAAAATGAACAGTTTCATTTATAATCCTAAAATACTGTATAGGACAACTTCTTTTAGGATGAATGATGTAAATAAGAAATAAACACTAAAATAATCCTTGTATATTTCAAAATACATTCCCAATTATAACTGCAAATATTTCCTTGCCTTTTTAATTTTGGGATCTAATTATTTGATTTTTTTCAATTGATTGTAATGTCATCAAAACTCAACTCAATCGACTCAATCATTAAATTTTACATTAAAATAAAATTTATAGTAACAAATAGAAAAATTACTCCTCTAGTGGTAATTTTGGTCTAACTCCAAAAAAGTAAAAAATCAAAAGAGCATTTTGCAACCGGAAAATAGTATAGGGGGTAGTTTGCAATTTACTCTAATTTTTCCCCCTGTCCTCGACTAGGTTATTGAAGATATAATACAATTATCAAATACCACGTTTGCTGAAGGAACAGAATAAGAAGAAAGGTGACTATGTTGAGACTGAGCAATGTGATCAGACAACCCAGCTATGGAATTCGAGGCCTTCGATTCTTTTCTCAAGGAAATAAAGCAACTCAGGACCGTGATTTGCTTGAAACCTTACAATCTGAAATCCACTTTGAGCTCTCAGAACCACCCCAGGTACTGTTTACAGAAATTCCTTATCTTTTTGTTTTGATTATAAATGTCATCGTCTATCAAAGCTCGTAGCCTGTGGAGCATGGATTGTTAATTGGGACCCTATATTTTCTTTTAGCTAAATTAAAGCTCGTAGCCTGTGGAGCATGGATTGTTAATTGGGACCCTATATTTTCTTTTAGCTAAATTTACTTGCAATGTCCATATTGATTTGGGATTTTCTTATTAAGTCCGGAGGGTGCCAATATGATCAGTTTCAATCTTAATGGGTCCTTGTACAAATTTTTATCGGGTCTGTTTTTTCTTCTTGTGCTTGAATTAGGTGCGTGTTGCTTTTGTTTACAAGAATCAAGAGAATAATTCTGCTGACATTGGAAAATTTAGCTCTTTTTGTTTTTCATAGTCCAAACAGATGCTTTTGTTTGAACAACCACTGTTGGATCATGGGCATACTTATCAGTATTTGGATGGCTTGTCAATGACGCCCTATTTGAAGATATGTTAATGCTGTAGAACCTATGATTCGAATTACTTTGGTATTTTAAAATCTAATTGTCAAGTAATATTCTGATTTTAATCTCTGGTGGGATTTTGCTTTTATGTTTATGCCAAACTTTCAGTGTCATCTTGGTTATATAAAGAGCACTTTGTGGGATACAATGTTTTCAAATTCTTCCATTCTCTTCATAAAAGCAAGGGTTGTTTTTTGAAAATTAGATTTTCATGTTCAATCAAATTTTGCAGTGCCTTCAATATCTGTTATTCTCTTCATAAAAACAAGGGAACCCTCCAATCGATCTAAATTATCATTTCTTTTTAATTAATGAAATGGTGATGACTCCATTCATGGCGAAATAATCTGGTTCTTTTGAAAAGTGTACAACTATCAATTTGTTTATTAGTAGAATCAGGGAGAAGAGTGTTTTCTTTTTCTTTTTAAATACTCATCAAGTCTCGAAATGGAAACAGAATAAAGTTGGTTCCCTGGGAGATTTTGTGATCGAATGGGATTCATCAAAATCCAAAGATGTATTTTTGCGAAAGAAAAGTAAATCTGGCGAGGAAGTTGCTGTCTCTGCTTTAATATGTGGGGAAACTTTTGAAGATGCTAGTTTGGCTTCTCATGTGCAAATGAAAGTGTGCATAAAAAAGCCTGGCTTGAGCTCCATATTACAGTTTGATTGTGAAGTCGACAGAGGCTTGATAAAGTCTGGATTTGATATCCAGAATGCCTATTACATCCCATCAACAGCGTCCCTGAGTTCTTCTCTGTACCAAGGCCGCCTAAGGTACTTATTTCCTGTATTTGATATGTATTGTTCAGTTTCTATATTTGATTAGCAATTAGAGTGGGCATGTAACTTCAGTGTCTGAGGCTTTGATTCCTCAGGGAACAGGCATTTGGCATTATTAACATGAGGAGATCTAATTATATGGATTAAAGGGGCTGAAGGGAAATATTGGGGAGAATAGGAAAAGAGCTAGTGTTGGCATGTGATCGCAGTGACTGAATGTAATTTTGCAGTTTCATCAGGAACTGACTTCCTTCAGGGAAAAGGCAATTGCATTAGTATTATGAGGACATATAATCAATCAATCAAAGGGGCTTCATAAAGTGAGTAGGAGAAGAAATCTGGTTAATTATTCTGCAAAATTTGGGGTAGATATTTCATTTAATACCCAACGGAAGATTAATGGAGGACTTTGCCTGATTCAGAACTAGATAGATCTTCTTTATCAGCACAAAAAGATAAAGTCCTAAGACATTAGCAAGGAATTTCTGTGTTACTCAGTCTTGACTACTATTATCATTATGGATAGCTCTTGATTTTGCTAGTGTGCTCTTTCATTAGTAATTGTTATTTTCATGAGAAAATCGCTTGAATTATTTTGTAAGGGTGTTTAGTAATAAGGTCCAGGACCACACGAGAAATAGGAGAATGAAAATTTTGGAGCCCTTTTGTGATTTTATCGCCAAACATTAGCAAGGAGTTTCTGTGTCAATCAGTCTTGACTACTGTAATCATTATGGATAGCTCTTGATTTTGCTAGTGTGCAGTTTCATCAGTAACTGTTAGTTTCATGAGAAGATCGCTTGAATTATTATGTAAGGGTGTATAGTAATAGGACCCGAACCACTCGAGAAATAGGAGAATGAAAATTTCAGAGCCCTTCTGTGATTTAGCGCTCCTGGTGACAATAGAAAAAGGACTGTATCTTAAGTCATTATCTTCATCCTATTATTTTATAACTTGAGAGATTATTAATCGACAAGCTTAGAGAGAACCTTGGAATTTTTCCAAAGTTATTCGTGCCAGAATTATTAATTTGAACTTGAATAAAACATCTGCTGATTCCTGTACGGACACACATCACAGGACATGAAAAAGAAGTTATAGAAATCTTTCTAGGATTTAAGTCATCTCAAGTCTGATTCTAAATATTTTGATGAGGAGCTGTGCCTTTCATGTCCTGCTCATTTAGCAGAATATTTTAAGGTCAAAGAAAGTACGAACTGTTGAATCAAAGCTCATTCTGAATTTGTACTGTTTGATAATGTATTTATTTGTTATACTGCTAGATATCATCTTGACCTAGAAGGAGATTTTAGATAAATGACTTTATTAAATGGCAAGGTTCCTATTTTACCTGGAGAATGCTGTTATATGTGGACAATCATCTCACTAATTTCAGGCTTGCACCCAATTTGATTCACATTTTGTTATGTTCTACACAATTTGGGAGAGGTCATATGTTCATTTGACTTTTGCTTCTTGAAGTCAGTTTTGAGATAATACTGCTGGCTGTCTTTGGTTGATATAAGCTAAAGAATACCTTGCAGGCTGGAAATCCCTTGATATTGTGGTTCTCAGTTTGTCATGCTAACTCATAAAGGAAAACTCGGCGACATTTCATCTTACTTTCTTGCCCTTTTGTAGTTGCTTGGATCCTCGGTTGCAAGTTCAGCTTAAGAAGTATCTGGAAGCTAGGGGAATAGAAGAAAGCCTTCTAAACTTCCTCGTTTCTCACCTGAAGAGGAAGGAGCAAAGTCAGTATGTGAATTGGTTGCAGAAATTGGAATCTGCAATAGCGTAAGCGACAGATATAGACAGATGCTGACTGATGCACTTTGGTTTTAACCATCCTAGGACTATAATGTGGAGGAAATTATGCTTTCTATGGGTTTTGATCATTCCAGGGCCTTCATGCTTGCTGAGTTTCCCCAAGGAATTGAATATACTACGTTAATGCAGATATCACAATGGGGGGATCTTGTAATGTTGATTGCTCAAGTGAAGGGCTGTTCCTTTTCCTAAAGCAATGATTTATGCTATGTATTGAGCTGTTTAAAATCAGTAGTTTTATCTAGAGTTAAAGTAGAGTTTGGGGTTCGGTTTTATTTGAAATTCCACCTGCAATGAGCCAAGACAATGCATTCATGAATCATGACTAATCATAATATGGTCATTTTGCATAATGTTGGACGTATAATTCATTCATTCAAGTTAAGTTATTTATAATTATAGAACTCCTATTTGTATCACAAAAGAAATAATAAGTTTACAAAAAAATTCTCTTTCATGAAACACCTTCACAAAGTGAGCGTTTTAAGGAAAAAATGCCTTCATTAACCGCGCTTTTCATGTGTCAAACGCCTTCCTTAGGCATTTGACCATCAGAACAAACGATTTTCGTAAAACGCTTTCATAAAATGAGCGCTTTATGGAGCATTTGCGTCATGGATTAAATTCTTTTTCGTGCGTTTTTTGGCTACAAACTTATTTTGTTTAAAGGGGTATTATTGATATTTTTTTTAATTTTTTATACAAATAGCAATTTATCGTCTTTTTTTTATACAAAAGAATTTAAATTTTTTTTAATAAGAGAAAAATAAAATCAGGTTAAGTAGTTTTTTAAAATTAATGTGGTTGATCTATAAAGATTAAAAGTTTATTAATTTCTTATTTCTTGTTATTTCTATAGCATCTTTTTTTCATTATATATGCATTTAGCAACAGTCTTTTTCAAATTGTTATTCAATAATTATTTTAATATTATTTATTCAATAATAATTTTAAATTTTCCTCTAAAATCTTTTCCTTCTAAAGAATCCCAAAAATGAGAAGGAAAAAAAAAAATTTTCCTTCCTACAAGTACTCATAAACGATTTATTTCGTTCATCTAAAACTAAATTAGTTTTTTAACATAAAAAGCAGACTATAAATAAGGTTATTTAATTAAGATGAATAGAGTGACATTTGAGTAATTATAGATGAAATTTATTTTATATAATATAAAATGTGTTTGGGGCTTTCGGCAATTATGTTTCATAACTTTAGGGGGTAGAATTATAATGTTAGAAAATATAAGGTTCACTTTTGCATTTCATCACTTTCCTTTCGAATTCCACCACCGTCCCATTTCAACTCTGTAGCTCTCTGCTCTCGCTGGAGCTTCCCCGTATTGAAGCCATTCCACAAACCGCCAATCGCCACCACCACCGCAGAAACATCCAAAAGTACTCCGTGATTATATCTCCTGCCGCCGGTGGTCTCATCGCTGCATCTCTTGTCACTGAGTCCAAATCCTCTTCTAGGTTCATCCTCTATTTGTCCTAGGATAAGGTATTTTACAAAATGCACTTGCCTAGTATCTGTTGTCACAATTTGATTGTACACATTGCCAATTCAGTGTTCAATTTATTGCATATTTATGTAATAATTAAGAAGATAGGCTTAGATATCAGTTTTGTGATGATTCCGGCTATGACACTTTTGCCTATTTAACTTCTTTCAAATCTGAAAATGTCAGTGCGTTTATGCAGAGCCTTGATGAATGCCATCATTCCTGAATCATGGAATAGTTTGTCCACGAGTGTATTTCTCCTATTGAATCTATTAGAATGCACCACTCACTGTATACAGGTTGAAATATTTAAGATAAATTACTTAAATACAAGATACAAACATTTTAATGGTGATTGTTGTTAATCAGGAGAGGAAAGATTGGTGTTTTCTGAAGTTGTTTTATGGCTGTGAGACACTTTTTCAATATTTTAAGCTGGAATGGACTTGTCTTTTCAATGTTTCTGTTGGAGTGTTCCGTTTTATGCTAGTAGCTTCAACTAGTTCAAGGTTATGATTCCATAGAAGGTTTTTATATTAAGTTTTGTTCCATTAATACATCTTTATGTCATTCTTGGATCTTTGAAGTGGGTGTAGCTGATGCACCAGAAGAAAGTGAGCTTTAGATTTTGGATTTGCATAAATTTACTTTGAAAGAGACAGTTTTTTTTTTTTTTGGGTGAGATTGAGATCTCCGAATTTAAAAGGTACATATGTGTATGTAGAGAGGAAGGGGAAGGGAAAGAGATATAAAGGGAGAGAAAAGGGAGGAGGGAGATGTTTGTAAATATGAATGCTTTTCATGGTAAAAATCGACCACAGATTGGGAGAGTTTGGTATTGATGGATGTCGGTTATGGTCATCTTGTGCATATTCTCATAGTATTATTGCCTTATTGTAAATATGGGTAAAATAACCTGAATGTGGCTTGCATTGAGGGAAAGACATTAGATTCAGCTGCCATAAATAAATCATCTTATAACTTTTAACATTTCAATTCAGAATTTGTATGCCTTATTTTTTATAGAAACACAATATTCTATGTCCTGAATACTTGGTGGTAGATCAATACGTCTGGCTATGTTGAATAGCATTTAGTTGTGATTTGACACCGCCATATGATGTTAGGGACATTATGCAAGGGCTTTGATTCGTAGTTTTATCCTTTACTGTATTGGAAAATGAAATCATTTGGCTGGATATCCTTTCTGATGGCATTTGTTTGATTAGTTTTGGTTTGTCAGGAGTAAAGTATGTTTAAGTTCTGGGATATTATCATTTTTTCCATCCAATTAAATGTATGCAGTTTATCTTCCTCTGCTGTGATGGTATGTTTTAGGATCTCTTCAACTAGGAAAATAGATGATCTTGCTAAATGTTTTTGATAACTCTGTGCCTACGGAAGTTTGGAGTTCAACATGTTTCTTCTGTCGAATGTTTTTTTGCTTGTTTTGTTATTGGTATGGGTCACAACTGTTTCTTCCAATTCTTGGTTTATTTGTGTTTTCACTATATTGTTTGTTCGCCATGTTTGTATGGTATTCCTGTTTTCTCAGGGAATTGATGTGAGAAAAGTGGAACGAGTTGCAAGGATATTCAACAATTGAGACGGTCCTTGTTGCTTACATTTCTATTTTAAACAATGGATTTTTTCTTTCTCTTAATAGCTTGGATGATCCCTTTTGCTTATCAAAAGATGTTTGTTGTTTGCAACTTTAGCTTCTGCATTCATTATAGCTTCAAGTTTCAGCATTAAGCTACATTGTCTTGCATATGAATTTCATTTGTCAGGTGTCAGCAAAGAAAACATGACAAACACAATTTCCTTGTATGAGTATGGCTCAAAAGCTCAGGGGTGGACTTTTCTCATGTTTGGATTCATATCCTTTGTGATATTTTTCTATACTGCTATCATCTCTAAGCTTCTTCCCGTGTCTAATAATCCCATCATTGCAGCTATTCAAAGGGACAGGTAGTTTTTTTTATATGGGTTTGTGTAGTAGGAATAACTGTTCATCTTACTGAAAATATTGTTTATTGTTTGGGGGGGAAAACTGATGCTATCTCTGAGGCTAAACTCACAACTAATAGGTATCTCAGGTGAAGGTGCAATCACGGATTTGAATGTTTAGAACTATGTTTGTTCTGTTGAGTACTACTATTTAATATGGTGATAGCCTCTTTTTCTTCCCATTTTACAGTGACAACTTCATTGATTTTGGATGAAAAATTGCACGAATTATGCATGACGTCATTTTCTGACTAATTTGCGCATGATATGGTTTTGAAGAACTTAAGTTTTTTTTTATCCAGTCTGGCTTTGATTTGACTATTTGCTTTCATTTGCAGATATTATTGCCTTCTGGTGCCTTTATTACCTCCTATCCTTCTTGTTGCAGTATATTTCCATTGGCTCACAATGAAGCTTTATAAGCATGCTTAGTTTTGTGAAGCTGTAAAAGCAAACTTTTATTTGTATATATTTGTAAGAGATATTGCTCGTTATCTTAAGCAGCATGATCTCGTGCTTGTGCCTGCCGTTTCGCAACCTTAGAAGGTTTCAACTACCACTCTGAAGTTTTAGTTTCTAGCTACTAACGTTGGTTGAATGATGCCTCACATAGTAAATTGTGAATCGAATTTTCAATGTCGTGATTAAGTGTGGAGCCCTCTAACCTTTAGAGCATGACTTGATTTTCATGGGGTTTGGTCGAAGGATTCAATTGTTTGCCCCTTTCTTCTCGATGGCTTTTGGTTGAAGCATTCATTTGTTTATCTTGCATCGAAGATATCAATTCTCCAATTGAATGTTGTTCGTTTTTTCAGTTTGAATTTTGACTATTAGAAATATGTAACATAAGGTCAATTTACAATGTTCCAGAAAGCATTATTTCATATCATAAAGCGTATGTTTTGTTGGAAGGGTTCAATTGTTATTCTTTTTCTTTTTTGTGGTTAAAGTGATTTGAAATTTCATAACACATTAATTGATCAGATTAATTTTATTATTTATATAATTATTTTTATATAATTAAAGGTAATCATATTTTTTTAATGAATGTTACCATACAATTGAAAGGTAATTAATTTTTAAATAATTATTGAGTTATCAAATTTTGATTGTGCAATTCTCATTGTTTTTAAACAAGATTATTTTAAATTTTGACTATTTAAAAAATATCTAGTTGAAATTAATTTATAATATTTAGGATTATTATCAGTTGTTAAGCACGTAACAAACCAAATAAACAATTAGTTTTTGGTTTATTTATAATAAGATAGTTGCAATGAATCAAAATTTCTCCCTCTCGTCCGGCGCTCATGGTGAAACGGCACTGCAATCCTAATATCCTTACCCCTTGAAAATTTTCAATTAATGTGGAGCATTATCTTATTATGATATAAGGTAGTTTCGCACCTGGCGTAAATAACACATTATGAGAATAAGTGTCCGAGTGGACCTTAACAAACCTTGGAATGGAAGTATCCTCTCAAGTCTTCAAGATTTCAACCCAGCAATTACTGCCCATTTTCCGTGTTTACTCAACAAACCAAGTCTTCATCTTGACAACAATAGTATATCTTAATACCTTTTGTCATCAGCACTGACAACAATAATATATCTCAGAATTTAAATTTTGAAGAGATATGTGATATGACAATATTATTCTATTATCTAACAAAATCTCATAAAATAAGCCAAATCATGGAATAGGTTAGTACTTATAATATAGACATCATGAATACTGCAGGTAGTTTTTGATGGACAAGGATAACCTTGCCCTACCTGTTTGAACCAATTAGGATACAATCAACTTATAGCAGCCCTGTAACAGCCCCAAAAACAGCCCCAAGCATGCAGATATAAAGGCAATCCAACACACAACAAGAACACACAATTTTTAGCGTGGAAAACCCCAAAAACGAGTAAAAACCACGGGACACCTAGTGCCACTTAAATTCCACTATCACCAAATCAATAGAACAATTCAATCCAATCTTCTCTAGGTATACTAAAGGTACACAACAATCATCATATACTTGGAAATAAAGAACATCAAGATATATGGTATGAAATCAAACGAAATGGAGAAGAAATCACCAAATTCACGCAGTCTGTTTGACCACCAGAAACCAGAGCTGCGGATCTCAAACAGTGATCTTCACCGTTCAGAATCTTCGTCCCGATGATAGAAAGCTGCTGTCCAAAATTCACGATGATCCAACGGTGCAATCTCCGGGAAATCGCAGTTTACTGCGGCTGCTATATTGAAATTCGAAAAATAAATTTTCTCTATGTTGTTTTCTGCGGCTATCTCTATTTTTGGCTGAAAAATTTAATTCGTTACTTCACACACCCCCTGCCATCTGCTATCACATTGGGAGAAAAATAAATGAGCCAAAAGGCTCAGGATCCTCTGTGACACTTTTACGTGACACTTCATGTGACAAATTTCAATTACTTTGTGTATATATTGTATTTTCGATTGATTTTCATGTAATACATAATCATTTGTACTCTTATATTTTTTAACACGACGGGTTCACTTTTTTTGAGGGTTAGGGCATATTAAATTATTAAATATAATTTTTATTGTAAAAAAATTCTCAAAAATATATAAAAAATAAAATAATGTTGAAAAAATAAATTATAAAAATAAAAATAATCAATTAAAACTATATGTTGTGAATGTATATAAATTAATATGAAATATAATATATACACAAAGTAATTGAAATTTATCACAGGAAGTGTCACATAAAAGTGTCACAGAAGATCCTGACCCTGAGCGAAAATGGGCCCTAATTTGTCGGGCTAATTACATAGGAAGAAAAATAAACTCAATAATTTTTTGTTTTTTCAAATTTAAACTGGCTGACCCATGTCAAAATGAATTGATCCATTTGAATTTTTTAAATTTTTTATTTTCTATTAAATCTGAATATAAAATTTTTTCTTGTCTCACTTGATTAGGTTAACTTATTTGACTTTTCGATTTTTATTTATTTATTATTAAATCTTAATATTTAATTATGTAATCTTAATATTTAATTATGTTGTTTTTCATGATTCATTTAATTTGGTCCGATTCTTTCTATTCTTAGTTGGTCGACCATGTCAAATTTCATTGTACTTTTTAATTTATATATGATTTTTTTCCCATGATTCATTCAATTTGACCTAAACTTTTTAGCAGTCACAGTCTCTTTTCTTCTCTCTCAAATTCAACCCTTAAAAAATATTTCTTCTTCCATCTTTTCATAATGGAAGAAGGAAAGAAATACATTTGTTGCCTATTTTCATTTTATTATTTTTAATTTCGTCATCCAATGGGGATTATACCAAATTTTTATTTTCTTTTATTTTTCAATAGATTTAGATTTACTGATAGTGTATTGGTCATAGTTTCATTGATGATGTTCGTTATTATGGAGGCAATTTCATTGGTGAAGTTCGTTAGATTAGTAGCGACGTTATTGACGATGTTCGCTAGTTTGATCCAAGAAAATTCAGTCATCATGGATCTAATTATTATATTTATATTTTAGAGTTTTAATTAGAAAATTGGTGATGCATCCTCATTCACATAAAAAATTTCGGCATGTAATATATCCACCGTTTGATAGGGTAAATTTATATAAATTTATCTATAATTTATATTTTTTTGATTACCTATACCTTTTTGTTATCAATAGTTGTTGGTCGTTTTTTAGTAAATTAATATATAACTTTTAATTAAAAAACTTGATCTAAACCTTAGCTGGGTTGGGCTGACCATTAAATGGGTCCCATTTGACTTTTTAATTTTTTGTTCATTTACTATTAATTTTTAATATAAGAAAAAATAGAAAAACCCAAAGAGAACTAATGAGTTTCTCCAAATCAGGCGTGTAGTCTACAAAATTAATGGATTGTTCAAATTGATCCGTTCGATCGAACCGATTCCGAATGGTCCAAATCATTCAAATCCAAATAAAAACGAACAAATTGGATTCGAAAAAAAATAATTTAAATCAATTTAGATGAACAGATTAATTCAAACCTGCTCATCGATTCCCAACCTACTTTCATTACAACCCTCCTCATCTTGCAATGAAAAAGGATGGTGCATCTGATTCTCAATACCATGTCCTTGATGATGTTCCATATGCGTACTAAATTAATATGTGACTTAAATATGAACAATGCATTGAGAAAAACTACTAAATGGGTGTCAAGTAAAAAATGAATGGATTAAAGAATCTAAATTATCCATAGATCATCAAGTTATTATATTTAAGATAGATTTATCTTCCATCTGTATAGTACATAAAAAAAAAAACGATCATTCAATTATTTTAAATTATTATATTCATCCCAAAATAATAATTTATTTATTATAATATTTTAATTTAAAAATATGATTATTGTTTTGAGAGGAGAGATCTTAATGAATATTCCATGGTGTGGAACTCAGTGCAAGTGATGTCAAAATTTTATCTAAATTAGCGAAAAGAGAAAGATTTGATAATCTAACATAGATACCTATGTTTAAACCGATGCACTGTCACATGGATTTCTCAAGATTCGATAATCAAACATATATAATAACATAGATTCTCATTTATTTATTAATGGATTCTACTATTTCCACACAAATAAACCAAAGTTCCAACCTAGTCATTGAACATAAATTATATTTTGTACTTAGTGGTACATGTATCTACTATAATATATATATATAGTAAGTTTCGCATAACAGTTGTACACTTACTAAATATAGTAAGTTTCGTTGACGCGCATTTTTTTTTTCCTCGCTAAGACATTGTACATTTATTGCAACGTCCCTCTACGTCCAACTAATAACTGCTACAACGTCTACATCCAGACATGTGACTTTAAGCTAAAATTTTCACATAACACCTTTCACCACGTCTCCTAACACTACTACAATGTCCCTCTACGTCCAAATAACAACTGCTACAATGTCTACATTCAGACATGTGAATTTAAGCTGAATTTTTCACATAACACCTTCCACCATGTCTCCTAACATTACTACAACGTCCCTCTATGTCCAAAAAATAACTGCTACAACGTTTACATCCAGACATGTGAATTTAAGCTGAATTTTTCACATAATACCTTCCACCAAGTCTCTCAACACTACTGTAACGTCCATCTAGGTCCAAATAACAACTGTTACAACGTCTATATCCAGACATGTGAATTTAAGTATAATTTTTCACATAACACCTTTCACCACGTCTCCCAACACTACTGCAATGTCCCTCTACGTCCAAACAACAACTGCTACAACGTCTAGTAGCGGGGAGGAATCAGATGCAACCCATTTCACATGAAAGTTTTAATATCTCACAGAAAATATTTATATATTCTATTTCATAGTAATAGAGTATTATTTGAAGAAGAAAACACAAATATAACATCATTAATACATTACCCAACATCAAATCATGAAAATAAGATTTCTTAAATCCATCAAATGCAGTTCATATTTTATGATGTGGTGATTTTTTAAGAAGAATAAGTAATTTTTTAAAAAGAATAAGTGATTTTTGAAAAGGAAGAAGTGATTTTTGAAGAAAAATAAGTAATTTTTCCATTGTATTTGGTATTATTTGTCTAAAAATACAATCGTCGATATCCGCTAAATCTGTGTTTGGATAAAAATTTGATTGAACGCGATTTCGAATTGAGTGCGGCAAAGAAGAATAAGTGATTTTTTAAGAAGAAGAAAGTGTTTTTGAAGAAGAAGAAGAGAGTGTTGATCTCACTCTCTTAGTGAGAGTGATGATATTATTAAATAATTACTAGGTACATGTACACTAATTACATTATATAATTTTCGGTCATAGAAAGAATGAAACCAATCAACAAATAATAAGCCAAAATTAAGTTCAATGCTCATCAAAGATAGAATAAACCGAGAAACAATAATCCTTGGAAAATAGATGCCTATGATGAACCGATTTTTTTTTTTGAAAAAGTAGAGAAAGAAATTAATTATACTAATTAATGTTTTGTTTTTATCACTTTTTATATATAATACATATATACTGTACAGATACACTTTAATGTTATAGTCCCCCTACACGTCATTATTTTCTTCTAACTAATACATTTTGTCATTTATCAAAATGACATATTGTAATGTAATTTTAAGATTACCATGTAACACCTAATCTCAAATTTTCTAGCAAGAATTTCGAAAAAAAATTGCTTCTCTTAGGCCGATTATAAGTGACTTTTACTTTCTCTTTTGTTGTCATCAGCCAAAACAAAATACCAGATAGGAATATTTCTATTTGTTTTTGCAACTTGTCCCGCTTATTGTTGTATAATCGAAGAACGATATCACACAAGAATTGATTGTTTTTTGCTCCCTGTATATGGTTGTCATCCTCATTGCGTTCTTTCCCTCCCTAAAACACTCGTCGTCGCTGCTTGTTTTTGTTCAAATTGTTCCATTTGAATAGGGTGTGGGCAAATTATATTATCCTACTATGGGTAACTCTATTATTATTTTGATATTATACGTGATGTATTTTTTAGTTATATTTAATGTATTTTCATAAAATAGTGTATTCACATGTATTTTCAGTGTGTTTGAAAAATAATGTATTATTATTTGATATATTTGATGTATTTGTATGTTATAAATTATATATTCTGTTCTTTTTATTCGTAATTATATTTGACGTAATATTTGTTATAATTGATGTATTTTGTTTCGTGGTGATATATGGTTTAAGAATTGGATTTGTGGGGCATTTATTTTACACGCATTTTGGTATGAATATGTGGATTTTAATGCGGTGAATAAGTGGGTGTTAATGGGGGTATAAATTATTATAATTATAGAACTACTATTTACAAAATGGTGGGGGTACTGCCATTGGAAGGTGGTGATTGCCTATGGTTAATTAGTTATATGTAAATTGATATAATTTGTGAAATTGTCAAGTAACTTAAATTACACTTAAAAACTGAAAATAATTAAATAAATTAGGCCGACGCCGACAAACCATATTAAGTGCACTCAGGTGCACAGTGATCGGGTATACCACCAATTTCTATACAATACACTTATGCAATTCTTATAGGATCACAAAATTTGACCACTTTAAAATCTATAATTTAGGAACGTGAATACCATACCCCCAATAAACCATTAAAATCATGGCAAAACCCCACAAACACTATCCATCTGAGCAACCCATTCCAATTTCAAAAACTATTAAATTAATTCATCCGTGCTTCACAAATCAACAAAATCATGCACCCCAACAATCTTTGCTCGTCGGGTTTAGATTCCCGTCATCGGTTGTGTAATACTTGTGGTGTCTATCTTTTTGGATAAAAAAAATAACTTTTTGTTTTACTATACGATAGTTTTACTCTTTTGTTCTACCTGATCAAAATATGTCATTTTTTCGTTACAGTCAATGACAACTCTTCTCCGACGCAATCAAAATATATCGTTCTTTCTTTACTTCTTTACATGCAGTGACAACTTTTTTTCTTTTTTGGGTAGTGCTTATCTTTTGCTTATGTCAAGCTCAATTTTTTTTCCGGGTACTGTTGTTTACTTTTTTTGCTATGCTAAAGTTTCTTATGCATTTTGTTTTTTTGGTTTAGTCTCACTTGATATAGGTTCATACTTAATTTGATGTAATTTCATGTTGTAATTGATGTAAGTGCTTATGATGAAATTCTCTTATGTGAACCCTGTTCAAATCCCCTTGATATAATATTCTTATGATATATTTGATGAAATTTCCTTGTGTATTTGAAATAATCACGTGCTTAATTTGATGTATACTCTAATGAACTTAATGTAAACTCTTGCTTAATTTGATGTAAATCCCTATTGTATTTAATGTAATCTTATTTTCTTCTTCATGAAATTCATTGTGTAAACCCCTATTGAAATCCCTCAATATCTTGAAATTACATTACAATTAACATAGGATTATACCAATATCTGACATTTACCCAACATAACAACATACCTTCCAACTAAATCATAATGCACTTCAATATCATCACTCAATAGATTATCTATATTACTTGCCATCAATTGCAATGAAAATAACTAAACAATGCTGAACAACAAGGATGAATCAACAATACAACAGAACAACACCGGTAAGAAAAACCCAACAATTAGCGGCAACAGCAAAATCACGCCGCAAACAATTCAAAAAATTTGAAAAAATAGGAATGAAATAAAAAAAAAATACAACAATTATGCTAAACACATGAAAAAGGTTTAAATAAAGATAAATATAGGAGAGAAGTTATTCAAACAATTATTGCACGAAGGAGAATTGCAAGAAAAAAGGACTCACAATAAAAGGAATAAAATCATGTTTTATTTTTATAGGATATCGACACTTAATGTGCATGCTGCAGTATGGTGTATTACTACTAATAGTTATATAGTTCGAGTTACAATGCAATTCACCTTTGAAAAATGACAAGAGAATATTAATTAAGGGAGGGAGAAAAAATAAATTCAACGTAAATGCATTAAATGAGTTATTACTAACACATATAAATATATAGATTAATATCAAAAACCATCATTCACGTTTACTTATAAATCGCAAATTATACCCTGTACCACTGTGTACATGTACCACTTAACACATCACCACTCTCACTACAAGAGAGTGAGATACACGCTCTTTTTTTCTTCTTCTTCTCCAAAAACCCAGATCCTTCTTTTTCAAAAAATCACTTCTTCTTCTTAAAAAATCAGTTATTCTTCTTCGCCGTACTCCATTTGAAACCGCATTTAATCAAAATTTTCATTCAAACACAGATTTAACGGAGATCGACAATTATTTTTTCCGACAAACAACACCAAATACAACGAAAAAATCTCTTCTTCTTAAAAAATCACTTTTTCCTGTTCAAAAATCTCTTCTTCTTCTTCAAAAATAACTTATTCTTCTTAAAAAATCACCACATCATAAAGTATAAACTGTATTTGATGGATTTACGGAACCTTATTTTCACGATCTGATGTTGGGTAATGTATTAATGATGTTATATTCGTGTTTTCTTATTCAAATAATGCTCTATTGCTCCGAAATATGATATATAAATGGTTTCCGTGAGTATTGGCACTTTCATGTGAAATGGGTTGCTTCTGATTCTTCCCCGCTGCTGGACTTGGTAGAACGCGTTATGGGACGTAACTAGACGTTGCGGGACGTTGCGGGACGTTGCGGGACATAACGGGATGTTGCTGCTTTGTATTTTGGATGTTGCGGGACGTAACAAGACATTGCGAGACGTTGCTGCTTTGTATTTTCGGACGTTGCGGGACGTTGCGGGACATAACGGGATGTTGCTGCTTTGTATTTTGGACGTTGCGGGACGTAACAAGACGTTGCGAGACGTTGCTGCTTTGTATTTTCGGACATTGCGGGACGTAACAAGACGTTGCGAGACGTTGCTGCTTTGTATTTTCGGACGTTGCGGGACGTTGCAGGACGTTGTTGGACGTGGTGCTAGTTTTTTCGGACGTAGCGAGACGTGGTGGACTGTCTTCGTGAAAAATATCAGTTTAAATTCACTCGCATAGATGTAGACGTTTCAGGACGTGGTGCTAGTTGTTTTTGACGTGGTTCTAGTGTTATGAGACTTGGTGGACTGTCTTTGTGAAAAAAATCATCTTAAATTCACATGCATGGATGGATGTAGACGTTTCAGGACGTGGTACTAGTTGTTTTTGACGTGGTTCTAGTGTTAGGAGACGTTGTTGAAGGTGTAATATGAAAAATTCAGCATAAATTCACATGATTGGATGTAGACGTTGAGGCAATTATTTTTTGGACATGCATGGATGTTGCGGCAGTATTAGGAGACGTTGTAGAAGGTGTTATGTGAAAAATTCACCACATGCCCGAATGTTGACGTTGCGGCAGTTGTTTGTTGGACGTGCAGGGACGTTGCGGCAGTGTTAGGAGACGTTGTGGAATGTGCAATCTATGAAGTTGTATTGCACGAACGGTTCAAGAGGGCATAACTCGGCACTCGATTGTCCGATTTGGACGCGTGAGTAGTCAATTTGATGGTTCTTGACGAGATCTACGCAATGTACACAGTAGACCGGCATTTGGAGATGGTTCCGATATTGAAAAATGTGTGGTTTTGGACGAAAACTTTAAATGGTCATAACTTTGCGCTCGGTGGTCCGTTTTAGACGAATTTTTTTTTGATTTCATATAACTTTTCGAGATCTATCTATCTGCAAACTGCCGAAGGCGGTTTGGGCAGCTCAAAACTCCAAAAAACGTCATATTTTAAAAGATACGAAAGATTTTTACTAATTTCAAGGGTTTTTTGAATTTTTGACGAAACATTTGACATGTATAAAAAATAGTTTTTTACGATTTGCATGCATGAAAACCTTGTTCCTCCAGGGTTCTACTGACCTATGTATTGGGAGATGGGAAATTCAATATTGACAATAGTGATCTTTTAAATGACATGTACAAGAAAGTGTAATTAAATGTCAACTAACTTTAAGTGGATTAATGGCAATTGAATTTTTTGGAAAGTCACAAGACTAAAATAACCAGGGTTCGAGTCTCGCCCCTGACAATTTTTTTTTTTGGTTTTTTCCTACTAAAATGGTATCTGCTTTTTACATTACTAAAATCAGCTAAGCCGTTTTTTGGACGTTGCAGCAATTTTTTTGGACGTGCGGGGACGTTGCGGCCGTGTTAGGAGACGTTGTGGAAGGTGTTATGTAAAAAATTCAACTTAAATTCACATGCCTGGATATAGATTTTTTTTGACGTTGCGACAGTTTTTTTTGGACGTTGGTGGACGTTGCGGCAGTTGTTTTTTGGACGTAGGTGGACGTTGCGGCAGTGTTAGTAGACGTTGTGGACATGCTGGGATGTAGACGTTGCGACAGTTATTTTTTGGACGTTGCGGCAGTTGTTCTGAGACGTTGTTGACTCAGCGAAGACGTTGTGGACATGCCTGGATGTAGACGTTTGTGGACGTGGTGCTAATTGTTTTTGACGTGGTTCTAGTTGTTCTGAGACGTGGTGGACTGTCTTTGTAAAAAAAAAATTTAAATTCACACGCATGGATGAGGACGTTTCTGGACGTAGTGCTATTTTTTTTTTTTGACGTGGTTCTAGTTGTATTTGTGAAAAAATCAGTTTAAATTCACATGCATGAATGTAGACGTTTCTGGACGTGGTGCTAGTTGTTTTTGACGTGGTGCTAGTGTTAGGAGACGTTGTAGACATGCCTGGATGTAGACGTTGCGACAGTTATTTTTTGGACGTTGCGGCAGTTGTTCTGAGACGTTGTTGACTCAGCGAAGACGTTGTGGACATGCCTGGATGTAGACGTTGCGACAGTTGTTTTTTGGACGTTGCGGTAGTTGTTCTGAGACGTTGTGGACTCAGCGAAGACGTTGTGGACTCAGCGAGCGCGCGCGTGGGCGAAACTTACTATATTTAGTAAGTGTATAGTTGTTAAGTAAAAAATTACTATATATAGTAGTAGGTACATGTACCACTGTGTATAGGGTATACGGACTGCTTATAAATCAAATACACTCATAACCTTCGAGAAATATAAAAAAAAAACCCTTCCACTAATTAAACTTAAGAAGATGACTAAAAACTCCATACAAGGTTCGATTAAAAAAAATAAATAAAATTAAAAATATACAAGTTACATTTTTGTCCCTTGCATAAAAAATTCTTCCGATTTGCTTCAATCGGCTTCCCAATGCACCACCCTACACATTTCCTTCCCTCCCGCATTGAACCCATTCCCTTCAACACACAATTCTTACATTACTCTGCTCCACAACCACAAGCTATACACCTCTCCCTCTTATCCCCAATTTTAAAAGACAGCCCCCATATTGCAAAGCTTAACCTTAGTCCTACTGTTTACACCTTCAATCCCATTATTACTACACAAATTTACCAAAAAATCCCCATTATTTTTATCTTCATTCATATCATGACAATCACCAGCATGAGTTTCAAGTTTGTCATCGAACTAAGAATAGGAAAATCAAAGTACAATGAAGAACATGCAGCTGAATTTACAGGTTCTTGGTCAAAATTTACACCATCATGGTAAGCCCTCCCAGCCAAGATATCATTTTTACGGGACATCATCAACATGGAACGGTGCGTTTTATAAGATGAAGTGAACTTAGGGGGTTTAGGAATACTACCAGTTACAGGGGAAGGCAAACAGGGAGGAGGCCCTTGATAATCCACTGTGGTTCTATTGAATCAAATTGATGATTAAATATAATATTATTTTAGAGCAATGGAACAATAAATTATTTGCAGACAACATTAATCTTCTCCGATGACAATAAAGCTTCTTCTTCCCCGGTAGATCTCTCAACAAAATCCCCAAATTGATCGAAGCTCAGCCCTAAATCTTCTCCTTCCCCGACAAGAATGAGAAAAATCTCTAGTCCCCGATTAAAGCTTCTCTCCCCCAAATCGGAGCTCAGACCTAGCCCCGATTGAAGCCCACGCGGCCGGAGGATGAATTCCCATTTGCCCCATGGTTGTCCTCCGGCGGCCTCTAGCGCTTGTAGCTTTGTGTCGTCATTCCGGCGGTGCCGTATAGATAAGTTTAGGTCTTAGTATGGACAAATCCTTCACTGGTATTTTTGGAATAAAATTTTAAATTATTTTAATGAAGGGTAAATTTGTCTAAATACTCATATTTTAATTGAGGAGGACTCATATAATTGTAATTTAGTTAGTTAGAGGAGTGTTTTTGATATTTCCCAAAGGTGAGGAGAGTATTTGATTTATAATTAAATGTGATTGGGTGCACATTACTCACAAGTTGTAATAATCAATAAAAAAAAATATTTTCAAACCAAAAATAAAAAAATATTTTCAATATATTGTTGAATCTAAAAATAATTGCTTAAAAAAAAAAGAATCTAAAAATAATTTTTTAAAATTTTATTTTCAGAATGTGTTGATTTGATGGGAATGTAAATGTTAGCCATCAGAATCATTGAAGAATATAGTTTGATAAATTATATGTTTTGAATTTTTTAAAAAAATTAAAAAAAAAAAAATTTAATTATTATTTTATTTATTTTATAATTAAATAATTTTATATATTGTGATATGATTTCTTTTGTCTTGTGATATGATTTTCTAAAGTGCAAATATAAATACATGTTACGGACGCTTTTATTGTATGATATGATTTTTTATATTCTTGATGTGATATCTATAGTATGTCGATCTGATATCTACTATTTTGTGATCTGATATCCATATAGTCATGATTTGATCCCCCTTGTTAAGTATGTTTTAGTTTTATATTTTTGATATGATATCTATAGTCCGTTGGTCTAATGTCTACTATTCTGTGATCTGATGTCCATATAATCATGATTTTATCCCCCTTGTTAAGTATGTTTTAGTTCTATTGTATAATTTCTTTTATATTCTTGATCTGATATCTATAGTCTGTTGATATGATTTCTACTATTTTGTGATCTGATGTCTATATAATCATGATTTGATCCCCCTTATTAAGTATATTTTAGTTATATTGTATGATTTCTTTTATATTCTTGATTTGATTTCTATAATCTGTTGATCTAATGTGTACTATTTTGTGATTTGATGTCTATATAATCATGATTTGATCCCCTTGTTAAGTATGTTTTAGTTCTATTGTATGATTTCTTTTATATTATTGATCTGATATATATAGTCTGTTGATCTGATGTTTATATAATCATGATTTGATGTCAATATAATCATGATTTGACCCCCTTGTTAAGTATGTTTTAGTTCTATTGTATGATTTCTTTTATATTCTTGATATGATATCTATAGTCTGTTGATCCAATATCTACTATTTTGTGATCTGATGTCTATATAATCATGATTTGACCCCCTTACTAAGTATGTTTTAGTTCTATTGTATGATTTCTTTTATATTCTTGATATGATATATATAGTCTGTTGATCTGATGTCTATATAATCATGATTTGATGTCAATATAATCATGATTCGATCTCTCTTGTTAAGTATGTTTTAGTTATATTGTATGATTTATTTTATATTCTTGATCAGATATCTATAATCTGTTGATCTAATATATAATATTATATGATCTGATGTCTGTACAATCATGATTTGATCCCCCTTGTTATTCTTGATTTGATATCTATAGTTTGTTGATCTGATGTCTACTATTCTGTGATCTGGTATCTATATAATCATGATTTGATCCCCCTTGTTAAGTATGTTTTAGTTCTATTGTATGATTTCTTTTATATTCTTGATCTGATATCTATAGTCTATTGATATGATGTCAATATAATCATGATTTGATCCCCTTGTTAGGTATGTTTTAGTTCTATTGTATGATTTCTTTTATATTCTTGATATGATATCTATAGTCGGTTGATCTGATGTCTACTATTATGTGATCTGGTGTCTATATAATCATGATTTGATCCCCCTTGTTAAATATATTTTAGTTTTATTGTATGATTTTTTTTATATTCTTGAGTCTTTTGATCTAATGTCTATTATTTTGTGATTGACATCTATATAATCATGATTTGATCCACATTGTTAAATATATTTTAGTTTTATGAGATGATTTATTTTATATTTGTGATATGATATCTATTGTTCGCTGATATGATATCTACTACCTTATTTATTTTTTTAAAAAAAAGTATTTTGTTTTAAGAAATGGCTGTGCATAAAAAAAAATATATATATATATATATAGCACTTTAGCATAACATAATGAATTTTACTCCTATAACCCTATAATATACCCTACCGTATATGGATCCAAAGGTAGGGTATATAAATAAAAAGTCAAAGTTTTAAATAGTATAAATTACACCTTGCTTAACGGGTCTGGTACACAGTGCTCACAACAGCGGATCTCCCTCTCTCTACCTCCTCTCCATCTATCCTTCTTCTTCTTCTTCTTCTTCTTCTCCTTCTTTTTTTCTTTTTCTTTTTTTCTTTTTCTTTTTTTTAATTTCTCTTCTTCAAATCTGATTCCTGGCGATTTGTAGTGATCGTGTTGATCAAGGCGGAACTCAATTGATATTGTAAATTTTATTAAAAATGTCGATGAAGAATCTTCTGATTGGCGACTTGAAAGAGTTCGAAATTCCGCCCAAACACCGGCCGGAGGAGGTCCAGAAGAAATGGAGAAACCTTGTCACTCTCGTCAGAAACAAACGACGCCGATTTCGTTATGTTCCAAACTTAGAGAAGCGCACTGAAGCCAGAGAAAAAATGGAGAAGCTCAGAGTAAGTTTTCACGATCACTCCCTTTTCCTGCTTTTGTTTCTGTGATTGCGCTTTTTTTTTTGAGTTTAAATTAAATATGTTTGGGAATCTAAAATAAAAAACACGATTGGAATTCTTTTCGTAATTGTCTGTTCTTCTACAACCTGCCGGCCGGAAAAATAGAGAAAACATATAAAGCGTTGTGGAAAAAGTTTGTTCTGTTTTCGTCGGGCCGGCGAATCTGGGATCTCGGAGAACGAATCGTGATAAGATAGGGATATCATTCTTGGAGATATTCCTTACATTGTGGATTTTACTCTATAGACCCCTATATAATTATTTTGTTCTCATTTTATTACCCGTTTTAACTGTCAATTGTAAATACAGTAGGATAGGACACGGGCAGAATTAGTTAGTTAGTGCCTTGATGGATAATTTGCGCGGGGGGCAAACGACAAATGAGTTAAAACACTGGGGGTTAAAATACGAATAGGCAGGACACGGAGGGCCGATTGAGGTGATTACCATTTTCGATTGCCTCTCTAGTTTGGCCAATTCATTATTGATAACAAAAGTGAAGGAGAAAATAAACCAATCATCTCCGCTGATTATGAAGATTTGTTAGTGTATTTGAAAAGGTAACCAAAAAACGCGTATATACCTTCGATATGGACACTATTGGTTAAAAATAATGTTTTTTTTTTTTTGCTTTATTCTTCATTTAATTTTACTTTTGACTATATCAAATATATTTACATGGCAACCTTAATATTACATTTATTTTTTTTAATTATAACTCTTTCCAAAAAATATTTCTATTTTTATTTATTAAAATTCAAAAATTACATTAAAAAATGTGATTAAAAAAATCGTAAAACTATACCTAGAAATGACCAAAAAAATTTCCTGAAATGAGAAGGCTGATTCTGCGGAAATAGTCTCCCTTTCAAAATAATAATTTTTTAAAAACAATCATTCAACAATAATATTGTTATTATAGAAGCAAAGGAGTATTACATGTAGCTCAGTTTGAGGGTTGAAATTTTAAAAAAGAAATCTAAATATAAATACAAGACCCTACCTAGTAGAATACAATTTAAAGATATATTAAGTGAGGATAATTTAATAATTTTTAAAATTAAATTAAAATTAAAATTTATCTATTTACTAAATAATTTTTATTTATTTTTTAAATTTAATAATAAAAATATACAATAGTTGTACAGGATAATTTGCCGGGAGGGGAAGTCTTGATATCGTTGGGTTCCAATGGTCAATTTGACCAATGCACCGTGACTGCAGCCTGGGGACCTCGGAAAATTCTCACCATTTGTGGACCAATTTACACCTCTGAAATTTTTTGTTTTCTCAAAAAAAACCACCCTATAATTAGGTCAGGGACGAACTCTATCCTTGATTTTTTCAATGGCAACCGATTTCTTTTATGTTGTTCATACTTCAGATTCTGACCATCTTTCGAGGGAATAAAAGTGTAGTTCTTTTTTGAATAGCTTTTCGAGGGAATAAAAGTTTAGTTGACCTTTTCTTGGTGCTTAGTTGGGAGGGAGATTATTCTGACCAGATGGCTGCCATGCGTCTTTCTTATCTTTCTTTTTTACATGGTGGACGTGATCCCACTTGCTTTGTTATAGATATAAAACAGAACACTTGTTTTTTTATAGATATTAAACAGAACGATACGACCTGGATTCATTACATTCCTAGCGTATTAATGGGATCCATTTGAATGGAAATAGTACATCTGTGATAGCTGTGAGGGGAGGCAAATTAAGAAGTCAGAAATATAGGTGGCAATGAGGAAATTTTCAACATATCTTGTACTTATTGGTCTAAAATTAAATACTTGAAATAATTATTAAAATTTCGACTTCATTATTTCTTTTATCCTTTATCTCATATTATTTATATAATTTCTTTTTCCAACCGATTACCTCTCGTCTTAACCAGTCATTTTTTAGTGGGATAGAAATAATTAACGAAATGATGAAAGTTTTCTTAGAAATATAAATGAAAGTGAAAAATAAAAAGCTAACATGTATATGATAATAAAAGAGACTTAAAAAGTGACAATTTAATCTAGATGGAGTGGTATGATATTTTTTTGACATACTTCAATAGATTAGTGTAAAGTTTTGTAATTTAGGCTACTTTCTTTGCTTTAAAAACTAATTTTATTTACAATACTCTATCCTTTTGTAAATAATAATCCATGTAGCATTTGTACAAAAATTAAACATATTTGTAGAGACAAACGTAAAAACATGTAATGAAACAAAGTTAAAGTCTAAAAAAATTATTAATTCCAAACAAAAGGACTATTATGTTTGGAAATTAACTTTGTTTTGTTAGGGTATATTTTTTTTAAAAAAATTTAGGTTTAAAAATTGACATAAATTCTTTTCTTTTTAGTATAGATTAGTTTAACTGCAAAATAATCTACTCCTAGATATGAAAATCCTCTCGATATAACTTTTTTCCTTTTCTTTTAACAACATATATTATTGCATCGAAGGAGCTGACATTTTAACTTGGGGATAATTAAAGGGATACTTTGTGTGGTCATGAAGGTATTTATCTAATTTTGCATCCAAACAAAATAGGTCTATTTCTGGGAGGTTATACGTTATAATTATTAATGTTGGTTAGGTCTGTTGAGAGGGATATCACAAAATTCTTAAAAAATCCCGAATGAAACACGAATATACATGCACATGTGACATCAATTTTAGGGAGTGGGTACACTGGGAAACTTCCTTGCAACTTCTGAAATTGACTCTTTCAGGAGATGTGCAAGGACACGAAAGTACAAAGTAGTACACAGGATGACACAGAAATGGGTGGACAAAACTATGCTCGGCTCTGATGTCCACTTCTGATTGCTAAAAGCCAAAACTTTTTAACAAAATTGAAATTCCCTACGCAATCATGGTCACACGGAGAGTTCACATATTGAAACACAACCTTGTTAGATTGTAATAAATGTTTTGATTGTAATTGACTCAAAGGTAGATGTCTGCATATCAAGATTTCTATGTATAACTAACAGAACCTTGGTAAGATTCTCTATAACTGATGTCCTAGATAAAGTCATTTTACTAATGGACCGCCATTGGCATTGGCAGAAATGGGTATTAGGCTTTCTCATTGTGTTAATAAGGTTGGAACTGTAGAAAAATGTGTTTGCAAGCAAAACCCCTCGCTTGGGATCTATTGGCCATTTTATCTTTTTTGGTGGTCTGTTAAAACTTTACAAGTGGGAACCAAGAAATGATCTGTGTGTGAAGTAATAATCAAATGTTGAATTCAACAAGACCCTCTAGACAGTGCCCTCTTGGATCTTTCACCAAATACCTCCTAATGCTCAAGTACTGAATTAGGAGCTTCAATTAAGGTTCTTCAGTAACCAACTGAAGGAGGGGGGGAAATGAAAAAGAAAAACCTTAATGATTGAAAGTTTCTACCCAGAGACATTGGTAAACATTCTTACTTTAAACCATGCTTATTAAAGTGCCAGTGCGTATAATAATGAAGATAGATCTCAATAAAGGATAAAACTTGGCCTAGGCGGTTTTGTGTTGGTATTTTTATATCATGCTAGTAATCAGGGTGTTTGCAGGGATCATTTGGCTAACTTTTTCTAAATATTTTCAAACTAAGTTCCTTCTTCCCTTGCCTTCACGGAACCAGTAGTGCTTTTTCTAATTTTTTCTATGTTGTTAATAAGAACATCTTGACCACAGCTGCAAAATTTCCTCTTAATGTTGCTTGTAACTTCCATCAACTTGCAGTTGTTGCTAGTTTTATTCATACTGCCTAACAAAGCTCTGCATTTACCATTTCATCAGGAAAAGATACGGATTGGTTTTGTGGCGTATATGGCAGCGCTCAAGTTCATTGATGGTAGTATTCCATTCAAATAGTTGTCTTTGACTAACTTTATCTTCAAGAAGCTCTAAACCAGTTGTGTTCTCGTTTCCTGTAAGTAAACCTTTGTTTGGTCCTTGTGCAGCTGGCGAGCATGCCAAAGTGAAGCAGCCAAAGGGGCATTTTCCAGAGCTAAGAGAAGGGAACTCAACGGATTTAGAAGCAGACCCCCAAAGGGATCTTCCGGAAGAGGCCAGAGTTGCAGGATATAAGATTCACCCTGACAAACTTGCATCCATTGTTGGTTCATATGAGATCAAAACATTAAGGAAAATAGGAATTGATGGACTTGCAAAAAGACTGAATGTCTCTTTGGATGAAGGAGTCAGATCAAGTGATGTTCCTATCAGGCAAAAGATATATGGCCCTAATACTTTCACTGAGAAACCTTCTAAAAGTTTTCTAATGTTTGTATGGGAGGCTTTACACGACTTGACACTCATCATACTTATTGTATGTGCAGTAGTTTCCATAGGTGTTGGACTTGCAACTGAGGGGTGGCCGAAAGGTGTATATGACGGTTTGGGGATTATACTTAGTATATTTCTAGTGGTATTCGTGACAGCCATCAGTGATTACAAACAATCGCTGCAATTCAAAGATTTGGACAGAGAGAAGAAAAAGATCTTTATTCAGGTTACTAGAGATGGATCTAGGCAGAAGGTGTCCATCTATGACTTGGTTGTTGGGGATGTTGTTCATTTGTCCATTGGAGACCAAGTACCAGCAGATGGAATTTTTATTTCAGGATACAGCTTATTGATTGATCAGTCTAGCCTTTCTGGTGAAAGCGTGCCTGTAAGCATAGATGGGAAAAAGCCTTTTCTTCTAGCAGGAACCAAAGTGCAGGATGGGTCATGTAAGATGTTGGTGACTACTGTTGGCATGAGAACTGAATGGGGTAAGTTGATGGAAACTCTTAGTGAAGGGGGAGAAGATGAGACTCCACTGCAGGTAAAGTTGAATGGTGTGGCCACAATTATAGGCAAAATAGGACTGTTGTTTTCTGTATTGACCTTCATGGTATTAGTAACCAGATTTCTGGTGGAGAAAGCAATTAACCATGAATTCACTAAATGGTCATCCACTGATGCCATGACACTTTTAAATTACTTTGCAACAGCAGTAACTATTATTGTTGTTGCAGTTCCAGAAGGATTACCCCTGGCAGTGACACTGAGTCTTGCTTTTGCAATGAAGAAACTAATGAGTGACAAGGCACTGGTGAGGCATCTTTCTGCATGTGAGACAATGGGTTCTGCAACTGGCATTTGTACAGATAAAACTGGTACATTGACGACAAACCATATGGTAGTCAGTAAAATCTGGACTCTTGGTAATGCTAAAGAGGTAGAACCTGATGGACACAGAGATGTTATGAAGTCAGAGATACCTGAAAGTGCATTGAGTATCCTCCTGCAGTCCATATTTCATAATACATGTGCTGAGGTAGTAAAAGACAAAAAAGGAAAGGCGTCTATCTTGGGTACGCCTACAGAATCGGCATTGTTAGAATATGGATTGTTATTGGGAGGTGATTTTAATGATCAGCGCCGAGGTTCCAAATTTGAGAAAGTTGAACCTTTTAACTCCGAAAGGAAAAGGATGTCTGTTCTTGTGGCCCTTTCAGATGGCAAGAAACGAGCTTTCATCAAAGGTGCATCCGAAATAGTACTGAAAATGTGTGACAGGATTCTTGATGGTAATGGTGAATCAGTTAATTTGACTGAAGAACAGGCTACAGCTGCGATGGAGGTAATAGATGCATTTGCTTCTGAAGCTTTGCGAACTCTCTGCTTGGCCTACAAGGACATCAGCAATGATTACACTGAAAGTAGAATCCCTCAGAGTGGCTATACATTTATTGCAATAGTAGGAATAAAGGATCCTGTCCGCCCTGGGGTCAAGGAGGCAGTTAAAACCTGTTTAAAAGCAGGAATTATAGTGCGAATGGTTACTGGTGATAATATTAACACGGCTAAAGCCATTGCTAAAGAATGTGGCATACTTACTGATGATGGTATTGCTATAGAAGGCCCAGATTTCCGCCGCAAAACTCCTGATGAAATGAGGCAGATCATTCCAAGGATTCAGGCAAGTGTCTATAACTAACCAGAGATATTTACATTTGGAACATTCTGATGAATTTTGAAACCAATTTGTGCAATATACAGGTAATGGCCCGGTCATCGCCAACTGACAAACACGTGCTGGTTAAGAACTTGAGAGGCATGTTTGCAGATGTTATTGCAGTTACTGGTGATGGGACTAATGATGCTCCGGCTTTGCACGAGGCTGACATTGGTCTTGCTATGGGTATCGCCGGGACAGAGGTTTGTGAATAATCCTTTTTTCTTGAGTTTATGGAATTGTAATATCAGTAAGATTTCACATGTTAGCTTTTTTGACATAATATCTTCCTAAGCTCTAGTGGGGAAGACAAAACAGGACAAAGAGTACCTTTCGAAAAATTGCTGGTGGTAAAGAATGCGTTAGATCTCATATTATGGAATGTGCACTATGCTTGTGAGAATGTCACCAATCAAACCATGTATCCTCTCTTCGTATTATGCAATTTCATCTTATTTCTGCTCCGCAGTGAGACCTGTTTGCTTATGCATCATCAGGTAGCAAAAGAAAGTGCTGATGTGATTGTGATGGATGACAATTTTGCAACAATTGTTAATGTTGCTAAATGGGGACGTGCCGTCTATATTAACATTCAAAAGTTTGTACAGTTCCAATTAACTGTCAATATTGTTGCTCTCGTTATCAACTTCATATCTGCTTGCGCCTCAGGCAAGTTCTCTCTCTCTCTCGCTCTCTCTATAACATGGTTCCTGTGCAAATTAAATGTTCTTGTGGTCGAGATGATGATTCTATTAACATTATCAATGACCGAATCTTTTGTGTATATCAGGGTCTGCTCCTCTTACAGCTGTACAACTGCTTTGGGTGAACCTGATCATGGATACTTTAGGTGCATTGGCCCTGGCTACAGAACCACCCCATGAAGGACTAATGGATAGGCCTCCTATTGGGAGGAATGTAAGTTTCATTACCAAGACCATGTGGAGAAATGTCATTGGACAGAGTATTTATCAGCTGGCAGTCCTACTTGCCTTCAACTTTGCTGGGAAGCAGCTCTTAAGCCTTGAGGGTTCAGATTCTACCCTAGTTCTCAATACTTTCATCTTCAACACCTTTGTATTTTGCCAGGTAGAGTTCAAATGTCATATTATGCGTCAACTTTTATTAAATACTCGTGAAAATATAAGTGATGGCGTATAACTTGCCGAGTGATGGTGAAAATATATAGTAATAGGGTATACCTCTAGGTTATACAATATAATTTGCCGAGTGATGGAACAAGAGAGACTAAACACTGACATCCTATTGTTTTTCTGCCTCTAAATTCTAGGTCTTTAATGAAATAAACAGCCGTGACATGGAGAAGATTAACGTTTTCAGGGGGATGTTTGGGAACTGGATTTTCCTTGGCATCATTGTAGCAACGGTGGTATTTCAAGTGATAATAGTGGAATTCCTTGGCACTTTTGCAAGCACTATTCCATTAAGTTGGCAGCTATGGGTCCTCAGCATTATAATTGCTGTAGTTAGTTTGCCAATTGCAGTAGTTCTCAAGTGTATCCCTGTTGGAGGTGACAACATTAAGCAACATGATGGTTATGATCGGCTCGCGAGCAGTCCAGACGACGTATGAATCGAGAAGGGAAACCCATGCTTGCTTCGTGAAAGACGCGTTGCTCCGCAGTCTATTGCCACTGCCCGTCACTGCCGGAAAATTACCACATTCTGTAAATAGACCGAGCTTACACACATTGGAGGCTGGCGTTTTTGTAGGCTTTTTTCCCCCATTTCCAATAAATAGGTGCAACCACTATTGACTTCCACCTGTAACCGCCATAGCTTGATACAAGCCCAGTTATACTGAACCACCAAGCTTACACACATTGGAGGCTGGCGTTTTTGTGGGCTTCTTTTTCCCCTTTGCCAATAAATTTTAACAGTTTTTCTGCATTGTCCAAGTTGGTACAGTGATAAATAGATGCAACCACTATAACTTGAGATTAACTCAGTTTATACTGAAGCACCTCTTTACAGAAAGTGGTAATCTTCCAGCAGTGGTAGGCAGTCTTGATCTACTGGCAGAGCATCTGGTGTCTCAGCTTCTTTCATGAAGCAAGCATGGCTTTCCCTCGACGCCACATACAAAATGTCGAATAAACAACAGACGAAAATAGTGGCGAAAATGAGTTGGGGAGGTACAGATTCTGATGATAAGATTTTCTCGAGTATGATGCTGTACCGAGTATAGGTGGTCTCTGTCAGTTTGTATGGGTTCGAGCTGTTGGGGGTATTGAAGCAAGAAGAGTTGGTTTGTCGTACTAGATCAGAGGTAAATATTGAATCTTCAATATTATCTGGTCATTGTTAGCTCTATTTCTCAGTGACATTTAAACCCTCTTTGCAACTTTTTTTTTTTTTTTTTTTTTGGGCTTGTTTAGCCTCTGTTCATGGCTTTTCTTCTATGATGTTAAAACAATGCAAATTTCCTTATGTTAAAACAACACTATGAAAAGTTGTCCTGAAATGATGCAAAGTTTACGTTTCTTCTGATCCCAACAGTTAAAACTTTGGAGAAGCACAAACAAATTCTTTACATTTCTACCTGTTTCGATGCATGTAAATTTCAATAATCAGAACTGATATTTTGAAACAGAATAACATAGGACTAACGTTTTCAATCTCTTCTAAAAACTAACCTTAGTATCTGTTAATTCAAGAGTCTTCCTAATCGGTTCCACAGAACATAGAAATCTACTGCTCAGGATCTCTAACTGAAATCTACCCGTGGCTCAAATTCATAGCCACAAAAGTATAAAACAAAGTAGACAAGGCTGATCAACATGTCAATATTCCATTGACAAATCACAAGTGTATTGGTATATCCACTTACATCCAGTATGCCAAAAACAAAAAAAACAAAAAACTAACACTATGAGCTGTTATCTTTGCTTTCATCCCTAAAATTAAGTTCTGTCAAATGTGCCTGACATTTAATCCTTGAACTTAACCTAGTGACTAAGGGGCAGCAATCAGTATATAAACACGCCGGAAAATCATTTGTATCTACGCTTTGCTTCTCCATACGCGACGACTCCCATAACAGTCATTGTGTAGCCAGCAATTCCAGTGAATGTAACAGGATTCCGGAATATCATAATTGAGATAACAACTGCCACAGCGCCTTTTGCATTGCCAAGTACCTGCCAATTTTCAAAACAGTGTAAATGGTTTCAGAAAAGCTGGAGAGGAGGATGTGCATAAACTCTTTTAGCCACATTAACAACATAAAGAGCTCATTATTCATGCTACCGTTTCTTATTTTCTGCTATCTTCAGTAAAAGCATTCTCACTTTTTCAGCCAACATATGACAAGGTAAACTCACACTTCGCGTTTCTACTTACATGCCGTGAAGGGTAGAATCAGCATACCAACAACTTTTTATACCATAGTTTTAGAACTATCATACAAGATAGTCCATTGTATATTTAATGATGTGGGCCCCCTGAATGGCCATATTTTTTCCCCCTAACCAATCTAATACTGTCATTTGTCAATGGACTATCCGGTAATGTAGTGCTTGGACTACCATTTACGGATTGCATCCCAACTATGAACTGGCTCTATTGGCATATCTTTATAGTTCACGGACCATATCTAACTACATGTTGTGCATGGCCCCTGCGCAAGGATGACAAGAATATGGGGAGGAACCAAAGAACTCTACCCTCAGGGCTCCATTTCCCTGTCCTACTCCTTGAAATATATCTAGTTTCATTTTCATGAACATAGATCGGAAGGGAGAACCCGCATAAATATTAAGCTACTACATAATGGAACAAACTCCTTTGCAACGAACTAAGTACTAAAGATACCAATAAACTTAACTTTACCTTTACATAACTATTCAGAAAATTAATTTGTAAGAAAGGAAAAGTTCAGAAAGAACTCATAAATTCTCAGCACAAACTTAACAAACAGAGAAAGAGATTTGGTACGTGCAAGCACAACCAACCTGGAGTGTTAATGCACTTGTATGCTTAGTCACCAAGAAATTGCATAGATTGGCTCCATAGGCAGCTGCCGAATTAAGGATGAGAAGGAAAACCATATATTTATGTTCTGCCCCCAGTGATAGTGTAACATCCAAGACATTTGGCTCCATTACTAGAGCTGCAGGCAATAAAACAACAACAGCAATTGGGGACATATAAAGCAGCAAATTCATGGAGTTCAACTTCTCCCTGTAACAATAAAGAAAAAAGAATATAATAACATCCAATATTGTAACACATATTGTTTAGTTAAAACAGAGTACATCCTGTTACCTCCCTCAAAACACACGAAGAATACAAGAGCAAGTATTTACCAAATCAACAAGAAGCTGAAGATGAACAAAGCTATAACTTGAGCAGGCACTCTTAGAAATGATGCACATGTAAGAGACTTCAAAGGTTCAAAAGTTCTCACTGAATGTTTTATGCAGAAATTAGCTTAACAAAAGATGAGAAAAAATCAGCAATGTATAGATGAAATAAACTTCTATAGTTTTCCGGGGGTCTAAGTTTCTCTCAGCCAAACCTGAGGATCAGCTATAAAGCCGAAAGGGGAATAATACACAAAAGCATGAAACCACTCAGGACACAGACATAGTGTCCCAGCGAATGCAAAGAAATAACAAAGAGCAAAATTGTTTTCTAATAAACAGATGCAAGTAATATTTCTTGCAACCATCCTTTCCCACATCTTCAACAGGATGCACCACTTGATTCCCTGCACATCCATCCAGCATGGTCTTAAGGGTATAAGGGAATCCTTTTTCTCTTTAGGAAAAAGCATCGCGAGAAGGTGGTAAACCCTTACGGAGTTAAGCATTTAAACCCCTAAATAATAAATGTCCAAACAAATAAGTCTAGAACATCGGAAAGCAGCAAAACAAGTGATTATGAAGATCCTAGATTAGTTTATGACTGCAAGAATGGAAACTGAGGAAAATCAACAACTTAAAATGAAACGCAACACAAATAACCTGGAAATTAAGGACATATAAGAATAGAGAACCGAACCATTTTGAGAATAAAGAATAATCTCACTGCAGCAAATTCTTTTTGTTGACAAATCATGTCATTTGTAACAGTTGTATTATATTCGGTTACTTATTGAACAAAATGAACCTTTCTTATTCATCAACACTGCAGATGTTTAATCTGTTTTTTGTACATCTCACTGCTTAAAGGAACAAAACTCTCGAAGGTGGATAATAAAGTACTTACCCTTCTGAAGAAAGAAGAACACCTTGGAGAACAGACTTGAAAGCTCTAGCAGCAGTTGCCCCTATGCACATGATAAATCCAAACAAATGGAAGCTTGGCTCACCCTGTACCACAATTATGAATTCTTTCAGGTCAATAAAACTGTAAAACCATGTCGAAATTCACATTTAGAAGAAGAAAGAATTAAATTGGATCTAAATCATTGAATAATTAAAAATTCACTAAAGAAAAGTAATATATGGACTTATTTGCTCTCTGATACATCTAAAGACTGCTTAGAACTTATGCAAACCAGTGATCAATTGAACTACAGAAGGTCACGATAGCTGACAGCCACTATACTTGGAAAATAACTCAGAACAAGCTATTGACTAGACATGAAAACAAATTATGAACACTTTCACATTTCAAGTTCTCTAAGGTTAGTGCTCAGTTTCGATCAAATTTTTTTTGCAAAATTCTGCATTTTCTGACACTTCACTTTGAGTATTATGGTTATTAAGGATTTAAGCCTTAATCATTTCAAAAATTACACTTTGGCATCAATGGTTTTTTTTTTTTTTTAATTCATATATCTCTACATCCATGCCTTCCAGGATTAAAGTTTTCTTTCACACTCTAATAAAAACTTAAAACATTTCTTTCAAAGACTAAATTTTGACAATATTTTCTTATTTTGATCCCAAGCATGCTCAAAGTCTTGATCTTTGATGATATCCAGGAAGTATGAAGGTTAACAAAATGTCATAGGGCATTAAGTGTCAAGATAAGGAGCTGTAAATGCACTTTTAGATACCTTTAACTTCCACCAATTTTGCAACTCTATTTTAATGCCAATATTTCGGGAATCTCAACTTGGTAATGAATAATGCCAAGATGTTGTAGACATTAACTTTGGAGAAGCCATCCTCCCTCATGCATATAAAACAACAGAGAGAGCAATATGACAAGCCCTTTGCTAAAGTCAAAGAGAATTATCAATTGGCTTTAAAAAAAAGCATCCCTCCAGCCTCAACATAATCCCTGAGTTACAATGTGTATACAAGCAAATTTGTAATCTCAATAAAGAAAGAACTGCTTTTGCAGCAATAATTCTTGATATACAGGATCACCCAACTCCAAAACTGAATAGAAATATACTCTTCACTCATAATTTTTACACTGCTGAATGAACTCGACATCCTAAAATAATATATGACCAAACGAAAAACCCCAACACCTTCTTGTGGTTTCATACAATATGTTCATTGACTCTGTTAGCCTATAAATCATATAATATTCATGCATTGCACTTCACCCATATGAAAATCCAGATATAAGAGGGCATTGACTTTTCCACAAGGCATCTGTTACTTTACAAGCATAGCAAGCAAAACATCATAGCCAATCAATCCTAGTCAACAATATATTAACTAAAAACCCAAAATTTCTCAAACGCTTTAAAATAGTGTGCTTTTATTCAAATTGTAGAGGAAGATCCACTTCTACTCCATCAACCCGTCACCACTGCCACAAGAAATGCATCGCCCATTGATAAAGAATTATATGTGCTTTTTTAAACATACGTTACAAATGCTTGCATAATGAAAATGAATCAAACTAAGAGAATCAAGATGTGATCTTCGTTTGGTAAATCAAGGAAAACAGCCATAAAATTCTGAATAAGTGGAATTACCAAAAATCAGCTCTAGATCAGCAGCTAACTAAAAACTAAACATGTCCCAATAACATAATGAAAATGCTTCCAAAAAACAAAATGCAGCTGATCTAGACCAACTAAAGGAAACATATACCAACAAATTGAATTCTTTAAACATGGATCGAGATGGAGGAAAAATAACGTACCCCACTTGCAATGACCACTCCACCAACCACGGGGACAAGACAAAGATAGGTCATCCAAGCTTCCCTCTTGAGGGTCATTAGATACGCAAACAAAGCGGTGAAAAACGGTGTCGTAGCACCCACAGCTTGATTGAACGAAACCGGCAGATATTTGAGAGAAATATTGCCGCCCACAACAGACCCACAAAACACAATGCTGAGAGTTGTAATTCTAAAGAATTGGGACATGGATTTGATCCTTTGCAAAGGCACAATCTTTAAAAAGACAATGGAAATGTAACTGAGGATTGCACAGGCTGACATGTGACACATTGTGAGGAAAATTGGAAATGCAAAGCCATAATTGGAGAGCAAAAATTTATTAAGAAGAATGACTCCTATATTGCTAGAATACCAAAGGGTGATGAGTGTAGTAATGAACAGAGTCTGCTTCTTTGATGCCGGCGATGATGATGAAGACGACATCGATGAGAAGGGCACTGACGACATTCTCCGATCCGGATTGGATCCTTTATCATATAATTAAAAAAAAAAAAAAAAAAAGCAAGAATTTTCAAACTCCAAAATGCGTCTCCTTCTCCTTAGATGTGGAGGTTGGCGGAGGAGATGATGTCGGATTATCAGGTTCTTTCTCTGCTGGTTATTGGTGAGATGCGTGTTTAAAAGAGTTTTTTTTGGGGGGGGGGGGGGGGGGAGTAGAGGTGAGTCCTCAGTGTTAACGTGATTTGGGTGGGTGTTGTGTGTGTGAAGGGAAGTGTTTGTTCTTTGCAAGTGTGTGAATGAGGGTGTTGTGTGTGTGTGTGAGAATTTTGGAGGTGTTTTCTTGTCTCTTCCCCAGCAAAAGTGGGATACATTACATATGTCAACATTTTTGTTGTTGTTTATTTAGGGCTGCAGGAATTTAAGAGGAATAATGACCCTTAAATTGTTTACTAAAATTAATTAGATATATAATATTGTAATTAGAGTGAATGGGTAGACTTTTTGCTTTTTTTTTTTTTTTTTTTTTTTTTCTCTTTGGAGACATTTCTTTTTACATCTTTGATAAAAGTGGTTTCACTTATGTGAATCCAACGCTTTCTCTAGGGATTTCATACTATTAGCCTATAAATCATATAACATGTATATATAACATATAATTGACTATAGAACTTTTAATCCTATTATATATTGCACTGTAGAAGTTGGACTGACCATTTTTACAAATTATATTGTAGTTTTACGAGACATGAAGTAAGGTGTCCATACTCAATTTTATATATAATTTGCATAATTATTACAGATTTGGACTCCAACTCCTTTACGCGCGCCTATTCAACCCTTTAGCGTCTAGCATGATGCTTCGTCTTCTGCACTTGCCAGGGTGTCGTCTATTTGTTTTTGTTTTTTTCCAAGCATTAACTTCATTGTCTGTTGTAATTGTCATCCGTTTTGTATTTCTCTTATAATCCGTTTTGTATTTCTCTTATAATTGTAGGTATTATACTTTATTGCGTTTATCTTGTTCCCTATGTGAAATATCTAAAATTATATCTTGTACCTACTGATACATGTACCTACTACTATATATAGTAAGTTTCGGATGACAACTGTACACTTACTAAATATAGTAAATTTTGCCGACACGCGCGTTTTTTTCCTCGCTAAGACGTTGTCACTTATTACTGCAATGTCCCTTTACGTCCAAAAAATAACTGCTACAACGTCTACATCAAGGCATGTGAATTTAAGCTGAATTTTCCACATAACACATTCCACCACGTCTCCTAACACTACTGTAACATCCCTCTAAGTCCAAAAAACAATTGCTATAACGTCTACATCTAGGTATGTGAACTTAAGCTGAATTTTCCACATAACACCTTCCACCACGTCTCCTCACACTACTGTAACATCCCTCTACGTCCAAAAAATACTGTTATAACGTCTACATTCAGACATGTGAATTTTTGTTAAATTTTCCACATAACACCATCCACCACGTCTCCTAACACTACTGCAATGTCCCTCTACGTCCAAAAAGCAACTGCTACAACGTCTACATCCAAACATGTGAATTTAAGCTGAATTTTTCACATAACACCTTCCACCACGTCTCCTAACACTATTGCAACGTCTCTCTACGTCCAAATAATAACTACTACAACGTCTAACATCGGGGAGAAAGCATCGAGGAGAAATCAGAAGCAACCCATTTCACATTAAAATTTCAATATCTCATGAAAAATATTTATATATCATATTTCAGAGTAATATAGCATTATTTGAAGAAGAAAACACACATATAACATCATTAATACATTACCCAACATCAAATCGTGAGAATAAGGTTTCGTAAATCCATCAAATGCAGTTCATTCTTTATGATATGGTATTTTTTAAGAAGAAGAAGTGATTTTTCCGTTGTATTTGGTGTTGTTCATCAGAAAATACAATCGCCGATCTCCATTGAATCTGTGTTTAGATGAAGATTTAATTGAATGCAATTTCGAATGGAGTGCGGCGAAGGAGAAAAAGTGATTTTTGAAGAAGAATAAGAAGTGATTTTTGAATAAGAATAAGAAGTGATTTTTGAAGAAGAATGTAAGTTTTTGAAGAAAAAGAAGAGGATGATGAGAGCGTGGATCTCACTCTCTTATAGTAAGAGTGGTAATATTACTAAATAATTACTAAATACATGTACATTAGGTACCGGGTATAATTTGCGGCGAAATATGGGTTTTACTTTTAAAAGAATCTTAATTTGCAATTGATGGAAACTGTGTATTTATAGTATTTTTTGGAATTTGCTCTTTTCAGTAGCTTATACCCGTTTGTGTATTATTATTATTATTTTTTTTTTTTGTGCATTTTGTATTCTCTTCATTATGGAGTTAATGTGTTTGCATCCATCTTCACTGCATTGAAATTCAATAGGTGATTCGTTTATTGATTTTGTATCCAAAATATTTATATTTCAATCATTTAATTTTTTTTGTGATTATCTTTTTTAAAAAATGTAGATTGTGTTATCAATTATCTTTTTAAAAAGGGTTAAAGTCATTTTTGGTTCTCTTACTATAGATTATTCTATTTTGATCTCTCTTTTATTTTCATCACCAATACTAGTCCCACTTAATTTTTTTTTTTTTTTTGCAATTATAGTAATTTTTTATGAAAATAATATTTGACTAACGGTTGACTAACCCTCAAAACCTAATTGTTCACTCCCTTCTTCACCTCCATCTGCCCTCCTCCCGACTATTGATCGGTTTTGAGCGAAAATGGGCGGTGGCGGAGATCGACGGTGATGACGGCGGCAAAGATCCTCGTTGGTGGCGGGAGGAGACCGACAGCGGCGAGGAGATCGGCGGTGGCGATGGTGTCAAATTATCTCAGGGGGTTAACATATATGTCTAGTATTAATTAAATTGTCTTTGTGTCTTTACTTTACTGACAAAAAGATGCAACAATCGGAATCATTTGTCGATTGCTCTGTTCCCTTTCTCTAGCGTTAAATACACCCGATAGGAAATTATGAAACCATCATTTGTCATCAATTAATTATGCTTAATTTAATACAACCAATAATTCATCCCTTAAATCAAGTTCAATAATGTAATAAATCCAAATCCAACCCAAACTTTTAATCCTTATCTTTCGCATCTCTTGCGCCACCACAGTTTCATGCAATTTGGACACCTTTCAAACCTCCAACAACGGCCTGCCTTTTTGTTTTTTTCCTTTTTATTATTTTTTTAAGATTAAATTATATTTTTAGTCTCCCACATTTGATAAAATAATTTTTTTTATTTCTTACCTTTTAAAACGACTTTTTAGTCATTTACATATCAAATATATATTATTTTGTCCATATTGTTGATTTAATTCAAATTATGTAAACTTTATTCATATATAAGCTATAATACCTTTTTAAATGAAGAATATAATCGTCTAAATATTAATTTAACTATTAAAAATTTATAAAAATTTAAATCAGATAATTAAAATTTATAAATAATTAATTCAAAATTCACTAAATAGAGACTAATCGTTTTACGTTTTCATAATCTGACTTAAATTTTAAATATTTTAATGTGTACACTCTTTAGATAAAATAGATATTATGGGGACTAAATAATGCATCTTTAAAATATAAATAACCAAATAATACATATTTGATAAGTAAGGGATTAAAAAATTATTTTAAAATATAAAAAACCAACATAATTATTTGAACAAATGTAAGGACAAAAATATTATTTAATTTTTTAATTATAGAATTTAAAATAATATTTAAGAACTAATTAACCAAAATTATCGTTAATTGATAAGAGAGTTATACCCCATTGGTTGACATTCCCACTTACATAATAGATTTGAATTCGAGTCTTGTAGGCTACCTTTTCTTTTTTTTTTTTGTAAAAAAGAAAAAATCTTTAAACCAGGAAACGAAAAAAAAAATCTTTAAACCAGGAAACGACAATTGATAAAAATTGATAAAATATTGATCATGCAACTCAAATCGGCAGCACTATGCTTTGCCTTTCTCAAACTCAAAGCCGACTACTTAGCCCAAAACCATTTACTATAAATATATTACATGATATTATTTCGTACAAATTATTAAAATTCAGTGTTCGTAGAAATAAAATTTGTATATTTGATATATTAAGAGAAATTAGAGTTGGTCAGGGTTGGCTATGGCTAGTGAAACCAACTATAATCTGAACTTTCACTCTGATACCACCATCATAAGATTAAATAATTTAGAAATAATTTATATTAATTTCCGTGTAAAGTTCATGTCATGTAATATCATGAACTCTATATATCTCTATATATTATGCTATTAACGCTAGTTTTAATAATTCTTTTTGATACATCAAAATAATGTTGATACTAACTAGTTCTAGTATTTAAAATAATATTATAATTAAATAGTCAATAAAATAATTAAAGGAAAGCCATTTAGACAAAAAAAAAAAAAAAAAAAAAACGATTGATCAAATATTGATCAACGAAGCAATTCTGCAAAGCTGAAGCCTAGCCACAAAATAAGCAAATTATTTCCCTTCATCGAACCTTCATCGAAAATAATTATATCTATTATTATATTTAAAAATAAAGTGATATAAAACTTATTAATTTTTAAAATTTGAATTGATTTTAACAGTTTTATTTTTAAATATAGTAATAAGTAAGTACATAGTGTAATTTCTTATTTTTGATTCTATCTTCACAATTTTACTTTTTTTTTATTTAATTTCCATCTAAATTTAAATTTTATCTAATTATTTTAAACGCGTGAATATCATTTATCTTACTTATTATTTATTTAGTCACATAATAAAATTTCTACTCTCTTTAATCCTCTCAATCAATCCATATATTTTCTTTGAAAATTAATTTAGATTTACTTTCAAAATTGTAAATCGGATTTGAATTTTATCTTAACGGTTTTATTTTTTTTAATTATATTACATTGATAAATTATAAATACAAAATACTCTCAAAACAAATTATAAATACAAAAAGTTTGGATAAACGAACATGGTCATAGGACTTAGAGTCCGTTTACGGTAGTCCTAGGACTACCGTGAATTTTACTCCTACTGCTACAGTGGCGCGCTACAGTGGCGCGCTACAGTGACGCGCTATAGTTGCGCGCTACAGTAACGCGCTACAGTTTTTTTTTTTTTTTTTTTACGCACAACCTTTTTAAAAAAAATACTTTTTTAAAAAAAATAATAAGACAGTAGATATCAGATCAACAGACTATAGATATCAGAACAACTAGCACCACGTCCAAAAACAACTAGCACCATGTCAAAAAAAACTAGCACCACGTCCAGAAACGTCTATATCCATGCATGTGAATTTCAACTAATTTTTTTCACAAAGACAGCCCGCCACGTCTCAGAATAACTAGCACCACGTCCAAAAACAATAGCACCACGTCAAAAACAACTAGAACCACGTCCAGAAACGTCTACATCCATGTGTGTGAATTTAAGTTATGAAATGATTTTGTTATGAAAATAGTGATCTGATGTCAATTTTTTGTTGATCTGATGTGTGTTTTTCCTTGATCTGATGTGTGAATTAAGTTGATATGATGTGTGTATTCAGTTGATCTGATCTCTGTGTTTTCGTGATCTGATGTATGTCATATGCTGATCTGATGTGTTCATGTTGTGATCTGATGTCTTATATCTGCTGAATTTTTCATAGAACATAGTCTACCACGTCTCGCTACGTCCAAAACAACTAGCACCACGTCCAGAAACGTCTACATCCATGTGTCACGACCCTGACATGGACGGTTCGGCCCAAGTGGGACGGAAGCATCGGTAGCCGAGATTCAGGGCCATATGCACGAAAGGGAACGGATCGTGGGGCTTTGGAGTGCATGAGGCACGGATCAAACCAACGGGACCGAGCTGGGACGATACTAGGCGCAACGGGCAGCACATCGTGCGCCAAGAACGGGCGCAAGAACGACAAGGCTGTGTGCCGAGTGTTCCTGTCATTCCGGCCCATCAAACGGAATACTTCCCAGCCCGTTACGGTGGAATCTCTCGAACGTTTTGGGACCGAATGAGGCAAGAGGAGCAGTAGCTTCTCTAGAAGGGAAGAGAAGGTTCCATTCCCCTTACAAGTTGGCAAGTTGGCTCGGGTGACATCATGCATGATGTCAGCCCTAGGAAATTCCTTGTATATAAAATTAGGGACCTAGAGAAGTCTAGATACTTCTTGGATTAAAATATTGGGAATCTTCTCATGGAAGCCATGAATAGTGACCGACTTTGAGGCCTATAAATAAAGGACAAGGGTCATTTGTAAAACACACCAAGCAAGAGTTTGGAAACACTTGTACAAAGCAATATACTTGTGTTCCAATTTCGGGTCAATCTTTGTGCTTACATTCTCTTGCCATCTCGGTCATTTTCTAGGCCAACAAGCTCATTTTTGAGCAAGAGTAAGGCTGAGCTAGTTCTAATCGTTAGTTGTTGGAACTAGTGTCCCACCGGTTCACTAGGCCAAGAGTGAGCCGTGACACATGCATGTGAATTTAAGCTATTTTTCACAAAAACAACCCACCATATTTCAGAACAACTAGAACCACGTCCAAAACAACTAGCACACCACGTATACATCCAAACATGTGAATTTTAGCTGAATTTTTCATAGAACATAGTCTACCACGTCTCGCTATGTCCAAAACAATTAGCACCACGTCCAGAAACGTCTACATCCATGTATGTGATTTAAGCTAATTTTTTACAAAGACAACCCACCACGTCTCAGAACAACTAGCACCACGTCAAAAATAACTAGCACACCACGTATACATCCAAATATGTGAATTTTAGCTGAATTTTTCATAGAACATAGTCTACCACGTCTCGCTACGTCCAAAACAACAAGCACCACGTCTATAAACGTTTCATCCATGCATGTGAATTTAAACTATTTTTTTCACAAAGACAACCCACCACGTCTCAGAATAACTAGCACCACGTTAAAAACAACTATCACACAACGTATACATCCAAACATGTAAATTTTAGCTGAATTTTTCATAGAACATAGTCTACCACGTTTCGCTACGTCCAAAACAACTAGCACCACGTCCAGAAACGTCTACATCCATGCATGTGAATTTAAGCTATTTTTTTCACAAAAACAGCCCACCACGTTTTAGAACAACTAGCACCACATCCAAAACAACTAGCACACCACGTATACATCCAAATATGTGAATTTTAGCTGAATTTTTCACAGAACATAGTCTACCATGTCACGCTACGTCCAAAACAACTAGCACCATGTCTAGAAACGTCTACATCCATGCATGTGATTTAAGCTATTTTTTTTCACAAAGACAACTCACCACGTCTCAGAACAACTAGCACCACGTCAAAAACAACAAGCACCACGTCCAAAAACGTCTACATCCATGCGTGTAAATTTAAACTAATTTTTTTCACAAAGACAGTCCACCACGTCTCAGTACAATTAGAACCACGTCCAAAAACAACTAGCACCACATCAAAAACAACTAGAACCACGTCCAAAAATGTCTACATCCATGTGTGTGAATTTAAGTTATGAAATTATTTTGTTATGAAAATAGTGATCTGATGTCAATTTTTTGTTGATCTGATGTGTGTTTTTCCTTGATCTGGTGCGTGTATTCAGTTGATCTGATCTCTGTGTTTTCGTGATCTGATGTATGTCATATGCTGATATGATGTGTTCATGTTGTGATCTGATGTCTTATATCTGCTGAATTTTTCATAGAACATAGTCTACCACGTCTCGCTACGTCCAAAACAACTAGCACCACGTCCAGAAACGTCTACATCCATGCATGTGAATTTAAGCTATTTTTTTCACAAAAACAACCCACCACGTTTCAGAACAACTAGCACCACGTCCAAAACAACTAGCACACCACGTATACATCCAAACATGTGAATTTTAGCTGAATTTTTCATATAACATAGTCTACCACATCTCACTACGTCCAAAACAACTATCACTACGTCCAGAAACGTCTACATCCATGCATGTGAATTTAAGCTATTTTTTTCACAAAAACAACCCACCACGTTTCAGAACAACTAGCACCACGTCCAAAACAACTAGCACACCACGTATACATCCAAATATGTGAATTTTAGTTGAATTTTTCATAGAAATAGTCTACCACGTCTTGATACGTCCAAAACAACAAGCATCACGTCTAGAAACGTTTCATCCATGCATGTGAATTTAAGCTATTTTTTTACAAAGACAACCCACCACGTCTCAGAACAACTAGCACCACGTCAAAAACAACTATCACACCACGTATACATCCAAACATGTGAATTTTAGCTGAATTTTTCACAGAACATAGTCTACCACGTCTCACTACGTCCAAAACAACTAGTACCACGTCCAAAAACGTCTACATCCATGCGTGTAAATTTAAACTAATTTTTTTTCACAAAGACAGTCCACCACGTCTCAGTACAATTAGCACCACGTCCAAAAACAACTAGCACAACGTCAAAAACAACTAGAACCACGTCCAAAAACGTTTACATCCGTGTGTGTGAATTTAAGTTATGAAATGATTTTGTTATGAAAATAGTGATCTGATGTCAATTTTTTGTTGATCTGATGTGTGTTTTTCCTTGATCTGATGTGTGTATTCAGTTGATTTGATCTCTGTGTTTTCGTGATCTGATGTATGTCATATGCTGATCTGATGTGTTCATGTTGTGATCTGATGTCTTATATCTGCTGAATTTTAGCTGAATTTTTCATAGAACATAGTCTACCGCGTCTCGCTAAGTCCAAAACAACTAGCATCACGTCCAGAAACGTCTACATCCATGCATGTGAATTTAAGCTATTTTTTCACAAAAACAACCCACCACGTTTCAGAACAACTAGTACCACGTCCAAAACAACTAGCACACCACGTATACATCCAAACATGTGAATTTTAGCTGAATTTTTCATAGAACATAGTCTACCACGTCTCGCTACGTCCAAAACAACTATCACCACGTCCAGAAATGTCTACATCCATGCATGTGAATTTAAGCTATTTTTTTCACAAAAACAACCCACCACGTTTCAGAACAACTAGCACCACGTCCAAAACAACTAGCACACCACGTATACATCCAAATATGTGAATTTTAGCTGAATTTTTCATAGAAATAGTCTACCACGTCTCGCTACGTCCAAAACAACAATCACCACGTCTAGAAACGTTTCATCCATGCATGTGAATTTAAGCTAATTTTTTACAAAGACAACCCACCACGTCTCAGAACAACTAGCACCACGTCAAAAACAACTATCACACCACGTATACATCCAAACATGTGAATTTTAGCTGAATTTTTCACAGAACATAGTCTACCACGGCTCGCTACGTCCAAAACAACTAGCACCACGTCCAGAAACGTCTATATCCATGCATGTGATTTAAGCTATTTTTTTCACAAAGACAACTCACCACGTCTCAGAACAACTAGCACCACGTCCAAAACAACTAGCACCACGTCCACAACAAGTAGCACCACGTCCAAAACCAATATACTGAAAACATATCATATTAACATAGAACTAATATCAGATCAATACAAACGTAATATCAGATCAATGCATAACTAATATCACATCATGACTTATTTTCCAACATAGATATCACAGATTCTTATTGTTTATCAAAATCAAACAATTCAGTAGCAAATTATAAAATAAAATAATTCAGGAGCAAATACTGAATTGTTTAGAAAAAAAAAATAGACGAAAAAAAGACTCAAGGAGGAAGACAAAAAAATAAAATAAAAAAATAGCAAAAAATAACAAAAAAAAAGGAAGGTACTGTAGCGCGTTCCTTTAGCGCGCGCGTTACTATAGCGCGTTACTGTAGCGCGTACTGTAACGCGATTACTGTAGCGCTATAGTGGTAGGAGTAAAATTGCATAGTGGTCCTATGACTACCATATAAATTACCTATGACTTAGCATGACTCTGCTAAGACATTAGAAATACAATTAACTATCAAGAAAATAAATAATACTCCTCCTTGTCTTTTATAATATGTTTAAAGTTATTTAAACAAGTTAAAAATGAATTATTACTTTTTTTTGAATAAAAAATGAATTATTGCTTAATTTTAAAAATAATATTATCATTCTTGCCCTTTTTTTATTATAATTCTTCTCTTAAAACTTTTATCTCCCCTATTTATTAAAATTATATCATTAAATAGTGATAATTTATAACTAAAAAATCAAAATATTACATTAAGAATTGAAAACATTTTATTAAAAGAAATTTCTCACACCTTTCTAAATATTTTATATAAAATCGAAAAAGAATAATTTATTGAAAAGTTTGGATGGTAGCTGTTGGTTTAAAATTATTTTGGGGCGAGGGGAGTGCAATTATATTTTCTTAATGTCCTTATTATGTAATTATGAATTTGTTTGCGCCAAAAGCATCATAAGTTTTAAATATTTATATTTTCTATCCTAATGTATCAATTTTTTCTCACGAATAACCTTTTTGATGCGACTTCAAGATTTTATTAAATATTTGACTCAAGGAGTCAACTAAAAAATAGTCTTTCTCTTAATTTTCCCAACGGAATTGACCAAAATGTAATGGAATCAACTACTCATCAATTGAATTGAAACGGCCAGTACGGACAAACCTTTCTTTTCTAATTCCACCCTTTCTTTTCAACATAACCACCAAAATGCCACTGTCACTCCCCGACTCTGCATGCAGAGAACCACACTATAAAGCTCCTTCCCCCTCACTCCTCGCCGATGTCACCACCAATCCCCCCAAACTCCAGTGTGCCGCTCTGTTCCAACGTCGCCGGAGCCTGTGACGATTCCGACCGTTTTTCTGTTCATCTTTCGTATGCACCGCTCAATTTCAGGTATACGCTTGAAGCTCCGTTCCATTATTCTTTTTATTGTTCTCTGTTATACGCTAAATTGAAGAGAAGAAAAATAAAATTATTTCGTTTCATTTTTTCGCCGCATCAGTGGCAGCTATGAACTTGCGCAATGAACTTTGAGTTTCCTCTCTTCTATGGCTGAATTACATTTCTGCATTTTTGTGTTGGCTTGTGATCGCGTGTGCAGTAAGAGCCTAAATCAGATAACCGGCGTTTTTCTTGTTCCTTTTTTTTTTTTTTTTTTTTTTTTTTCCTTAATGTATTTTTCATGCCTTGTATATTTATTGTGTAGATTTAATCGGACATAGGCATGCATGAGGACAAAATCCATATGCATTAGTTTGGGTACGTTAAGAGTGTGTATCTCATACATTCATCTTTGAATTATAGAAATGTCTTGTTGAGAATGCTTAGAAATAGAGGTCGCACAATGGTTAGGAGAGGTAGTTCCAGTGCTTAACCTTCTTTGTTACTGGATTAAGAGCGAGAGTTTGATCTTGATGCAGTTCTGTTCCCCCTTCTGTTTTTTCACTTAAAAGTAGTTAACAGAGAGATTCAAGGATCCGAATGATATGTTTTTATGAGAAACTAAATTTAGTTGGAGGGGAGCAACTAAAGCTGAGTGTGTATTCCTACTTTCAAGATTAGATTGCGAGTATCCAATTCATCTATTGAGACTTTCCTACTTCAGAACGCTGACAAAATTACAGTTGTTTTTGTTTCCAAATTTGAAATTTCTTATTACAAATTCTGCTACAGAATTTTTGGTGGTTACTTGTTGATCAATCAAAAATTACTTTTCAATTTTAGTGAGGTTTAATGTTCCCATAATATCTGTTCTTTGATCCATTAAAAGGATTTTGAAATTAAGTCTGCTTGCTGATGCATAACATTCTTGCATAGGATGCAATATGTGACTTGTAGACATAATAAAAGTGGTATTTGTCTTTGGAAAACTAAGAGTTGGTATTTGTGTTCAATTTGATATTACTTTTCAATACCTGTCTGTCTGTATGTGCTAAACAACATTTGTGGCCGAAAAGGAAAGTTCAAAATTAATATGTCAGTTATTGTTTGTTAAGCTAGGAAAGTACTCTACCAATTTTATCTTCTTCTCCTTTGTCTGTCTTGAATTAATATTTTATCATCTGATGTTGTTCATCAATATGAGAAAAAATTACTTAGCTTTTGTTTTCATTTTTTAGAAAGTGAGAAGTCTTGAACCCCCAAACCTCTCACTTGTTTCCCTCCTCCCTTACTACTAGCCCCTGCACCTCAAGTTTACATGAACTATTGACAAAAGATTATCATAGTTGAGAAGCAAACAAGAACAACAAATTTTGAATGCTGTCAGTTTCAATAATCCTTCTGGGACTTCAAATACCTGCTATTTGTATGCATAGGATAATCATTAAGGCCCATTGCTCCGCCTGATAATTCAAAAAAGGCTACAATCACCTAACCAAGTTTTTTTATTCTGAGAAAAATCTTCCAGTGTTGTCTTGCTGGAGGACATGCAGCTTTGGATTGATCATTGATGTAAACTGTTTCAGGAAGATGGGCAGTTGTGGTTATTTCTGTTTGTCAGTCTTACTAGTTGGAGTACAGATGAGAATGTGTTTAAAATATACAATTTCAGAATACTTTGGAAGAAGACATCCGAAGATCATGGTTCTGAAAAATAAGTATTGTTTAAAGCAAATGATTCCTAACCTCATTTTATTTGTACAACAGGAAGCAAGAATCATAAAAAAAATCCGCGTTGTTCAATGAGCTTCTTTCTCAGACAGATTGTTCATAACGAATTGGCCGCATGTGTTTTCCTTCTAAATGTTTGTTTTGTTTAAATAGTTTCCAGCATTGGAAATTAAAGAGATGAAAATTGAAATTCTATCTTGTAGACATTGCAGAGACCTTGAGTTCTACCATTCATGGACCTTTATGATCAATATGCTAGCATGCTCATATGAGTGTGGCTTGGTCAATAATGTTATTGTAGCGAATAAAATGATCATTATCAATAATCATTCTCCATTGACAAACCTGTAGTGTGACCAGATATTTATAGGTTGAACGATTGATTGTGGATGTCTGACTGAAAATGCTGTTTAAGTAATCATGGTCTTGATTTTGATACTGCAGGTTGACATTCTGTGAGAGTATGGATTTCTCTCTCTGGGATCCACCAATCTGTGAAGGTTCCCCAACCTTGTTCTGTTACTAGGTTCTTGTGATTTAAGTTGTGGTTATTTTAGATTACAAATAGGAACTAAAAGATTGGCTAAGTTGTCAACTCAATGATGCCCATTCGATTTCACTATAGATGCCTGGTTTGTTTTTTTCTCTCTTTTTCAAAGAGAATCTCAACCACTGGCCTCCTTATCATATGCATGGTTATTTTTCTTATTTGGTTCATTTTCACAGATGAAAGTTCTGAATTTGGAGGGAACTTTGTGGAAAACTGGTGGCAGACTGATTTCCATAGCGGCTATGGTTTTCATGGTTAGCATGTTTACTTGATCAGGAGTTTTATCTCTGTACCTCACATAGACTGACACAAGCTCTTCTCTACATGTACTTGTACGTTTGTCTAGATGTCATTGACGAAGATGCTTTAAATGAAAAGGCTTGTATGCAAGTGCTAAAGATAACGTTATCAAGGGCAGAAACAGAAATAGCAGAAGTTGAAAAAGAAATTGCAGTGCTCCAGAGACAACTTGATGAAGTCTGGTCTAAGAAACCCTCTACTTTGAGGGAAAGGATCAAGTCGCTGGATGGGTTGATTCAGAGATTTCAGAATAAAGAACAAGCTGAAAACGCCCTTGATTTTCATTTTCAAACACTTGGGGAACGTGCTGGAGAACTCAGAGTGATGTTAGAAACTCTTCTGGAAAGCTACTCTCCAAACAGAGATGTTCAGGTTTGTTTCTTACAATTTCCCACTTTTTGCGTCTTTAATGCATCCACATATTAGGTGGTTCGTGCTGTTGCCATTATAAATAATCTCACTTGGTTAATATGTTAAACATTTGATTTTTACCATCCTGCTCTATCTCTTATGTTTCCCTATATCAAAATCTTTACGTAGCTGATTATGAGATGAATCTTAATCTGTTGGACATTCTTTCTAGTCTGGATTCTTATGCCTCACCTCAGCATAATATGTGTGACTTCCATTCTGAAAACCTAAAGGTATCAGAGACGGATTTTTTTGGTACCATGTAATTGGTATTAAACTTGTCAAGAGGTAGATAGTAATGAAAAAAGAGGGTGTGTGAGGGCTTTTATGTGTGTAATACTGTATGAAACTTAGTACGGAATTCTTCATTAACCTTTTTATTATTCCATCCGTCCCAAAAGAAATAGTGCAAGTTCAACAAACACAACCTTTTTTTTGGACAGAGGTAGAAACTTTTTCTGGATGAAGGTAAGCAGGTTTTATTTTTGTGCAAGTAGAGTTTGCAGCGTAGGGGTGAGCAAGCTCAAGTTCGTATTCAAACCTTATCTTCAGCTTCTTTGATACTCTATATGACCAGTAATTCTTGGGTATCTCATACTCCCACCATCCAAAAAATCTATTCACCTTGTAGAAGTGTACAACTTATTAGGGGTTTCAAGGTATAATGCACAAAAGAAATACTTCTCTTTCTTCCATCTATTTCCTCCTTGTCTTTTAATTGTTAATCACATGTCACTTTATCAGTAAGTGTGCTCTTTTTCTGGGACAACAAGAAATGTAGAAATATGATTCTTTTTCTGGGACGGGAGTATTGCTTCACTAAGTGATCACATCCTATATAAATTAATATGACTATGACGAAATGGCCAACCATTCTTCTTGATTACCTCCTCATAATCTTGTTATGGGAATTGTTTGTGTGTGTGCTGTTTATTCTTATGAAGATAGTTCTCAACGACATACTAGAAATCTTGCCTATCAAAAGAAATTTTGATAATCAAACAAGATATGGGAGCATATGTTTATTGTAGTTGAAGTAAATGTTATCTATACTGAGTGCCAACAATTTCCATTTTGCAATATTCGTCATTAATATTATGATGCTTCTGGTGATTCATCAACTTCTGATAAAGCATTTCATGTAAGAGTTTCTTTTTAAGAATGTTAACTTTTTGAATCTTTGACAGTTACCTCTAATGCTGAACATGAGTCCAGATATTGACAAACTAGTACCCATCCAGTCCAATGAAGAGACCAAATCGAGTACTTCTACAGCAACATCTTGTGGTACTAAAATCTTGGGAGAGACTGTCAAGATTTTAGACATACAAGCTGAAGTTGATAAGGTAACTGTTCATTCACTTTTTCAGGCGTTGTTGCATATTGAACACATACAATTTTAATTATTGGTAATTCTTTATTTTTTCAGTTCATACCCCCCAACTCCTTCTCATATTGATATTTCTATTTGCACTTACTACCTTCAACAATAAATAGCGAGCAAATGCTGTGATGACGAATACAAATACGGGTAGCTTAAGATCGGAAGCTGGCTCCGAGTGCATTACAAGGCCTTGCAATCATCTAGAAGAAACAACGGGGGGAATAACATTGAAGCCATCATCAATTCCTAACGAAACCACAGTTGCAGAAGAAGATATGGTATGACAAACCTCTTCAGCCTATTATTATTGTTAGGCATAGTGGGTTTATAGGTATAGAACTTATTTGTGCAAAGCATGTCAATCAATTGAAGTTTAAAAATGAAAAAGTAGGAAAATGTACATGCTTCTTGACATTTTAATGAACTGACAACTAGAAGTGATATATGGAGTTGTGTTAGTATTTAATGGTAAGTTTGCATTCAGGAGATTATTTTATATGGCTTAGTAACTGTATCTTCTGGATCTTTTCATTTGAGAGCTCTTCCAGCTCGCAGATATCACTTCAGACTCGGGAATACAGGTTGACATGACAGGGAAGTCGACTGCAGAATGCCACCCAAAAATGAAGGTAAAAGAAGCATGCATCTCTTGTCCTGAATCGTCAGACTCTGAACGCACAATTGGAGAATCGCTTGAAGAGCTGAGGCGGAGAGAAAAAGCCCAGATAGTGGAACAAGTGCAGAATACTGTAGTAGCTGGAAAAGAGCCGCACAAGTCAAATTTGCTTTTGAAATCTGGAAGTCCAAAATTGACAGGGAAGCAGTTCCCAATTGATCCCTTAGGAGCGCCAAAACCGTCTCTTGCTATGGAAATGGATCGCAAGATCTCTTCATTGGAAAATTTGAACAAGAATACGAGTTCCAGGATCCATGGAAATGTTGGCAAGAAGTGCAGAATGAAAAGGAATAACAAGGAAAGTTGTCTGAATTTTAAGGGGGACAAAAGTAACAGCGACACTGCAGATGTCAATTTTGACAAATTGCTTCCGTCAATAGGAGAAACGAAGAAATGCCAGGCATCTCCATTGAGGAAGAAACATGAAGCGACAAGAAATCTTCAAGTAAATTCTAAGATGGATGAAGATTTGACAAGCTGTTTGATCAAGAAAGAAGAGGACATCTTCAAGGATGCCCTCCTCACGCCTCCAAATGTTTCACCGTCTTCTACAGGAATGGTTGCTTATAACTCTTTGTCGATGCCTCAACTGAGAGCTATCGCAAAGGCACGCAATTTGAAAAGGTATTCCAAACTTAAGAAGAGTGACTTGATCAAGCTTCTTGTATAGAAGTCAGAATGAAAAGAAGTGGCGGTGCTGCATTCTGACAATCTCCCGGAGTAGTTAAAGTAAATCACAACTGATAGAATTCTATTATAGCACAGGTTGTAGGAAATGATAGCTGACTGCCATTTTTGTAAAGTGAATCTCTACATTTCCAGCATTATAGAAAAGTGAAATACAGTAGCAGACAAAACGATACAAAACGATGAAAATGAGGATCTCCAGTATGCTAACTGCTGTTCATATATTGATCTATGTCTTCAGTCCAGACATTGTATTTGGGGTTATTACCAGACTTTGACTGCCACCGGAGATATACCATTCCAGCAGCTGGACATGACAACAATTTAAAGATGATCCCAAAACGTTCCTGCTGCTTTTCGTCGTGGCCAGCATCACCAGCAACCAAGTAGTTACCACCTACAAGGTCCATGTCTGAATTCTATGGAAATGTGGATTGCTCAACTTGGATTTGCTCCCTTTCTACCCAAGATGTGAAAAAAGAGGGGGCAGCCAAAACTCTGCAGGAGTTGATTAGGGTTTACAACCATTCCTTCCCTTCTTTCGGAACCACGTCACAGCCAAAACCCTACAAAAGTCGTATGTAGAGGGAGGCCAAGACAACTAAAAATCTACAGTTTCTCCCAGTACAAGTAGGTCAAATACTCACATCCAATATAACTCACAATAACGTGTTCGTCCAAAAAAAAGAAAAAAAGAAAAAGAAAAAAAGCTCACATCCAATACTTATGTTGCAACTCTAAGAGATTAACATCCGTGAAAGTGAGCACATTTAGACAATCCACAGTTTTTCTCATTGTCAGGAATTGAGAAACTCAACCAAGAGTCCTCAATTCCATCTCCAAAGTTGCATCCAAATGCATTTTATTCCCAGCCTTTCTCTCAGAAAATTTAGTGTCAAACTTTCACAGTAAACAACTAGAACGTCAGAAATCAAACAAACAAACTTGACAACGACAAGCACAAGGAAGAAAAAACCGCATAGAAAAGCTTCTTAAAGGTTTTGGACATTGTTCTTTTTTACTATGATTCTTATCTGGCACAAGTACTCCCTTCCTTCTTACAATAGCGACATAAACTATCAAAACACAACACATTATCCTACCTGCAAAAAATGCTGACCAACAAAAGAAGGAGAAAGGACCGGTATTTATCATGTTTTTGCCTATGAGGAAATGAACCAAAGCACCAAAACTCATGTAGACACATAACAAACAAGTTCCTTTTGACTTTTCCACATATTCTACAGGGAAGGTCTCCATCAAGGTAGAATAATCCTTTCAAAGTCCATCAGGTTCGGGATATCATTATGGAAGGCCAGTTCTGCATCTGGAATAATTGAATAGTGTCAACAAAGATACCCTGAGACAACAGAACCAGCAATTGGTCCACCCACAATGCTAACAAACAAGCACATCAAGATTTATCATAATTATATCTGGGACCAGATGCAATCCGCAATCACTGTATGCCAAAGTTATCATAATTTTAAATTCATCCAAATGTAACATTTCATAGTTTACACCCATATTTGGTTTTCCAATTTGCTTTACAATGTAACTTAGAAAATGAATATGAATTTGGATCTTTTAGCAATGTATGACAGGAAAAAAATGAAGAACGGTTTTCACATTCCAGAAAAAGGATAAAATCCTATAGTAACATTGGGAGTCAGATTAACCTGTCCAATTTCATTTCTAAGGAATGTTTCCTTGCACATGAAATCTTTCTTCAAACATCATAAGCATTATTCTCCCAAGATACCACTGCATACTCCAATATCAACTTCATTTATCCATGAGAGATAACACAGAAGTCAGAAGAAGCAGTATAATTTTGAAATAATTCCGTTAAACATTTCAAGATATATGTCTGATTAGTAGGCCAAACACCTCCCACTCCTAGAAATCATGATCGACGGACATACCATGAAGACAGAATCAAGAAGAAATCCACCATATGAGCCCCATCCTCTCAAACAGGAAGGAATAACATGAAAAATACAGGATGATATGCTTAGTTTAATTTCAATGTTAAAACCTCCAATTAAACTTTTTTACATTAAAAGGAGCTCTTAATGTTTTACTTTATTTTGGAGACTAGGAAACATGCATCCCTCTCTCTTGCACTTTTTCGCTTTTATCAGTTACATGAAGCAGAGTACAGATATCAAATCATTTACAGTCCTTAAACTTCACCTACCCTGAAAGGGATGGAAATTTGTCCATTCCTACAGTCTAGTCCTTCTATAACTAGATCTCATTTTCCAACATAAGAAATTGATATAATATCTTCCCAGAATTGTAAATTGACAGTACGGTGTACTGTTTAATAAGGCTTGAGCCCCATCACTGATATACTCAACCTTTTCAGTTTTCCACAACTCTGGACTATGTATTGCAGAATGTAACCAATAAACAACTATCCACTTCTCATTTCCTATTCAGCCTTCTTTTTAAATTCTTCTAAATATGAATATTCTTTGAAAAGACAGAAGGAAAGCAATTGCTCTTAAGAAAATACCAGAGAATTAAGATTTAGGTTCTTTTGGCAAGGAAACCAGAAGCAGTTACAAGCCAACTTTAGTAGTTATAATTGGCTTGAACCTTCTTTTAAATTAACTTAATTAGCAAATTCAAATTGAAGTACTTTGCGAATTTTTGAGGAAAAATTTGGAAAATGAAGAGATCCAAAGATGACCAGAAGGCAAAGAAGAATATAACAAATGTCAAAAAATAATAAAATGAGAGTGCATAAACCTCCCCAAGTCAAATCGATCAACTCAGACTAACCAATCACATGGTCTAACTAGAAATCTCATCATGAAGAAAAGAGCAATAGGGTAATCATTTCACCGCATCTAGATAGCAATCTCGCAATCAGCATTCCTTTAGTGCTCGCACTAGATGTTTGACACGATATTGGAGCTTGGCATTTTCAGCACTAAGCTGTTGTAGCTCTTTCTGAACCTAAAGTGGAAAACAAACTTCCTTAGGAATTCTATCAGCATCAATAGCAAAAACTAGTTAAAGTTACACAATCAGGAACCTTTTCTCTTTCTGAAGCTTGCTCCGCTTTCACATCTTCTAGCTTTGACAGCAGCTCACTGACCTTATTCCCTAATTCCGCATTGCCACAATCTAAAGAAACATACAGACATGCAGAGAGGGATACACATGAGACCTAAAACTTCAAATAAATGACAAATTGACTTGTTCAAATGGACTAATCATAGAAATTACTTCTGTCACTGGCAATAGCTGCTTCAAGCCTCTCCAGTCGGGCCTGCATGGAAAAAAGGATTCAATTAGCAAAGGCTCAGTAATCATAAAAAGGACGACAAACTTTTCCAAATTGTCATTCTTCTGAAAGATAGAAATCATACAAATATGGAAATGAAAAGACCATATTCATATCCAAGGGAAAACCTATACAGAACTTCTACAAATTACATTTCCACCATAGCCCAAATAAGCAATTTGATAATTCGCATTAGAACCCATAGGATTCAATACATCCACCAAAATCCAACAATATGCAAAACTAGCACAATGAGGAAGCCTCAAGATTCACATTCACGCAAGCAAAACAGCCACGACAAGATTTCAGTAGAAATTATCAAAGACAAGATTTGTACTCAAAAGTACTGAACATCGGATTCAAACTCGATCGTAAAAGAAAATTATATGCAATCAAATTAGAAACTTGATCAACAAAACATTATGAACCCAAGCAAAAATGCTGGACGGTGACCGCGTGCCCTGAAAGGGTCACTGTGGAGAACTTTTGTAAGGAATTAAGTGTAAGAGTTGCGAGGGAATCGGTACCTCAGCTTCGGAAGCTCGTTGGTGGAAGGGCTTCAATATTTCTTCAAGATTCTTGTCAGCCATTTTCTTTCCGCGACTGCCTGAAGAAAAAAGACTGACCGGGTAACCCACAACAACTTACCCGTTCTTTACCAGGACTGTTTTTTATCATAAGTTTTTTTATTTAATTCTTTCTTTTTCTTAATCTCTCTTTTTTTTTTTTTTTTTTGAAAACTTCTTTTTCTTAATCTTATATCATGATTTGGAGTTATCTATTCTATACATTTTCTTTCTTTCATCATTCTCAATCTTCATATATATAAAAATAAATTAAATTATTAAACCCCGCTCTCTTTTACTTGCCCTGCCCCATGGAAGTCTCATCTATTGGACAGTCATAGTTTGTGTACAATGACTCGTTGGTGGATAATTATAAATAACAAAATATCCATATTATACATATGTTAAAAACTCATGATTTTTATCCCATTGATGAAATATATTGGGATCGAAATATGAGCGGATTTTGAAGTGTTACAGAGTTAGATTAATATGTTGGAATGGTGTCAAATGTAAGAAGTTGCCAAAATGTGTGAGATAATGGTTTTAGAATGTGGTTTAGATGGGTGAAAGTAGAGTGAAAATGTTTTAATACATTGTGAACTAAAATTTTCCACACTATTGGGAGACCAAATTAATGAAATAATACAGAGTCTTCCAAAAAAACATAGGCCACACCATTGACAAGACTCTTAAAGAAATCGCGTTAGACTCATCCATTAAAGAGTAAAAATACTATTTTATTTAAAAAGCAAAACGATATAGAGAAATAATAATCCAAAAATAAAACCTCATTAAAAAAATTTTCCTTATTAATTTTTTTAGATTTTCATATATTACATCCATTAATTCATTATTAGACAATTTGTGAACTTTTCACATTGTTAATATAAAGGGAAGAAAGGAAGAATGAAAATTCTGAAACTTTTTTTTGAAAAAAGTCATTGGAAATTTTTTTTTAAATCAGGGATAAATGCAACTGGAAAACTATTTGTAGCATAAATTTACTATTTGTAGCACAAAAAAATTGATGAAATACCTAAAATAACCTTAAAAGTTGGAAAGTGCCAATTGTAATGAAAAATCGCACATGCTTTGCGATAATTGAAGAGAAAATAGCACAAACATTGTAATACGAAGGACAAAAATTGCTGACGACACGCATCTGGTGTGCGAAAAATTGTCACACTTATTCAATGCAATGAGTGAAAATCGCATATCAGGTGCGATTTTTTCTTGCAAAATCGGATAAGTGTGGCTAATTTTCATTCCCCGATCGCGCATTAGGAGCGATTTTTATCTGAAGAAGCGCAAAATAGGTGGACGTTTAAATTCACACACATAGATATAGACGTTTCTAGATGTGGTGCTAGTTGTTTTTGACGTGGTGCTAGTTGTTCTGAGACGTGGTAGACTATCTTTGTGAAAAAAATCAGTTTAAATTCACACATATGGATATAGACGTTTCTGGACGTGATGCTAGTTGTTTTTGACGTGGTGCTAGTTGTTCTGAGACGTGGTGGACTTTCTTTGTGAAAAAAATCAGTTTAAATTCACACACATGGATGTAGACGTTTCTGGACGTGGTGCTAGTTATTTTTGACGTGGTACTAGTTGTCTGAGACGTGGTAGACTGTCTTTGTGAAAAAAATCAGTTTAAATTCACACACATAGATGTAGACATTTCTGGACGTGGTGCTAGTTGTTTTTGACGTGGTGCTAGTTGTTCTGAGACGTGGTAGACTATCTTTGTGAAAAAAATCAGTTTAAATTCACACATATGGATATAGACGTTTCTGGACGTGGTGCTAGTTATTTTTGACGTGGTGCTAGTTGTTCTGAGACGTGGTGGACTGTCTTTGTGAAAAAAATCAGTTTAAATTCACACACATGCATGTAGACGTTTCTGGACATGGTGCTAATTGTTTTTAACGTTGTACTAGTTGTTCTGAGACGTGGTGGACTATTTTTGTAAAAAAATAGTTTATATAAAAAATCACCAGCAACATGGGAGTTTCACTGAAAAAATCACAAGCAACGTGTGATTATTTCTATGAAAATCGCATAGCATTGGCAATTTTCCCATAAATTTTCGCCCGCACAAAGCGCGTGTCACACAAAAAATCGCAAAACACATGCGATTTTCATTACAATTCTCGCCAATTGAAGGCGATTGTGTCAATGAAAATAGTAAAATATGTGCGATTTTTTATGTCAGCAAACTAAAAGTAATAAAAAAATATCAAAAACTTACCATTTTTACATGAATTTGAAGGCGATTGTGTCAATGAAAATAGTAAAACATGTGCGATTTTTTATGTCAGCAAACTAAAAGCAATAAAAAAATATCAAAAACTTACCATTTTTACATGAATTTGAAGTAGATTTTATCCCCACTCGAAGAAAATCAGTGTTTGCATATTTTTTTACGATTTTGGAAAGTTTTTTGAAAGATTTGGAAGTGTTTTATAAGATTTTTTAGGGGGTTTTGAATTTTTGTATATGTTTTTTTAAGTTTTCAAGTGTATAACTTCTTAATACATGAAGGGTATTTTTAAAATTTTATTACTTTTTTTTGTGCTACATTTAGTATATTTGTGCTACAAATAACAAAATCCGCAAAAGTTTTTTTAAGAAAACCGGGGGTTTGACCGGTCGATTCAGGTCCAATCTCCGGTTTTGACGATCGATGCTCTACTCTTTTAGGGTTATCCGGTTTAGGCCGGATGATCCGATCGGGTGTTGCTCTGACAACTCTCGGTGTCCACTGCCAGGTATGAACACGACGCCGTTTGATAATGTTTTAATCAAATTTCAATATCAGTTCCTACGGCTTCCTTTCTTTTAACACTTCCACTACATAGTAATTGAGTTGTTGTTGCATCTGTAACTCAATTTTTGAATTATCAACTGGAATTGTTCAAGAATCCTTAACCATCAGCTTTTTTACAATGTACTTTAAAGCACTTCCAATCTCTATTCCTATTCTTAACCCCACAAACTATTTTCTTGGTACTCAGTTTGTCATTCCCTATCCTCAATCATATCATATCAAGAGAATGGATTCCATTTCCGAATTGAAATCTGGGTTCTGCAGTTCGCCCAGGAGGGTGTCTGCATCACAGGCTGGTTTGGTTAAAGGTGGTGTCTTGGTGGGTGTAAGGTGTCAAGTGACTCAAGATGATGATGGGTTCTACATAAGGAGATGTGTTGAGCTAGCCCGGACTGCAATCGGGTGTACCAGGCCCAATCCAATGGTTGGTTGTGTTATTGTGAAGGATGGAAAGATTGTTGGTGAAGGATTTCATCCTAAAGCTGGCCAGCCACATGCTGAGGTTTGTTCTTATTGTCTATTGTTAAATTGATCAAGAATGTAGAAGTTGTGGATTAAGAGTGCCTTTCTAGTTTAGAAAGTTGGTAACTTCATTGCCTGTAATTCGTATAATATAAAGTAAATGTTGAATTGAATCAGGATTACAGTGATCCTGAATTTTGGTTTTGAGCTTTCTCGAACTAACTTCGTGTTGGTTAAGTGTTTTCGCTTTGTAATTGGATTTATGAATTGAAGAAAGGTAAAGTTCTTTCCTTTATCAATTAGTGGCAGATGTACCATTTTCTGATGACTGCATTTGAATGTCAGGGAAAAAATTGCATTTTCTCTCCTGAATAAATAAATAATTGAAGCAAACTCTGACGTTTCTTCACCAAGATTAAGAGATTCTGTTTTAGGGTGTCAAATTGGTTTGTTTTTGTTATAGCTCTTATGAGAAGAGAGTTTCTTGAACAAGTGTAAGATAGATTGTGAAATTATGAAACTATAACATATTGAGATGCAGATGCTCTTTGGAAGTTGATCTCAAATCCAAATGATTCATCAGAAAATCAGAAACTGTATTGTTCTGAATTTGTTCTTATTCTGTATTAAATTTAAATTTTCAGGTTTTTGCACTCAGAGATGCTGGGAATTTGGCTGAGGATGGGACAGCTTATGTGAGCTTGGAACCTTGTAATCATTTTGGGAGAACCCCACCATGCACAGAAGCCTTGATCAAAGCCGGAGTGAGAAAGGTAGTTGTTGGGATGGTTGACCCAAATCCAATTGTGGCTTCAAAAGGTGTTGATAAACTACGAAATGCAGGAATTGAAGTGGTTGTAGGTGTCGAGGAAGAATTGTGTAAGGAGCTTAATGAAGCTTATATCCACCAAATGCTGACAGGGAGGCCCTTTGTTACATTGAGGTATTACTGGAGCATGTGTTCTTTTATTGGAATTCCATATTTTGATATTTTTGATAAATTTGTTTTAAAAGTGAAGGTACTCCATGTCAGTCAACGGCCACATTGTAAACCAGTTGGGTGACACAGTCCTTGAATCTGGTGGATACTACTCAAAATTGCTACAAGAATGTGATGCAATTATATTATCTTCAAGTCTGTTGTCTGAAGATTTATCTCTTCCTACATCTAAAGAACTTGGAGCCAATCAACCTTGTCAAGTTGTATTAGCAAACGCTTCAGAACTTCCAATAAATATTCCGGCAGTTGGCAGTGAAGCTGCTCCAAAAGTCGTAATCTTTGCTGAAAAAGAGACTTCTCTGCAAACCGAAGCAGCTACAACAGGGGTGGAAATGGTTGTTTCTGAAAGAATAAGTTTGCTCTCAATCTTAGAATATTGCAAGCGTCAAGGATTTTGTAGTGTCTTGCTGGATTTAAGGGGAAATTTTACTGATTTTGAAGAAATCTTGAGAAATGGCAGTGAACTAAATTTGTTCCAGAAATTTGTGGTGGAAATATTACCAGTTTGGGTTGGGAGCAAAGAAAAATTAGTCGAGAGTATTCCAGTAAACTTAAAGGTCAAGAGTTTGACATCAAAGGGCTCAGGTGAGACTATTCTGCTAGAGGGATACTTTGAATGATGCAAGAGAGAGCTCTTTAGCCTGGAAATCAACAGTTGGGAGTAATTTCTAAAACCAAACTTCTGATCCTCAAGAGCGTTTTGGATGGACGGCGTAAGACACGATGCACTGCCAAGAACTTGATTTCCTTTCTGGTAATATACGGTATCAAAATAAAGGCATTACTGTTTTACCATGTTTAGAATTTTTTCTGCAGAATGCTGTTCTTGAAATTCATGCAGACGGTTAGGGATCTACTCCATTATCTACAGTACCAAATGCCTGGTGATTCATCTTGATATAGAGCAAATATATCCTGATTCGAGAAATGGATTTTGCACTATACCGGTAACATGTTTTAATGTAAGTGCGCGCCTTAGTTTCGTAATTGAAGGCAATGATGTAAAAACATGATTATTTTGCCAATGAATAAATGTGTTGTAGATTATCATTTCCTTTCATACTGCATCTTCTGATAGCTGAGTTACTCAGCCCTTGCTAAATGATTGTGCTTGTTAATGTTTGCTGCAGTGCATTTCAAACTCTTGGTGAGTTTTGTTTATTGTCCTGTGGCAATGTGCGAAAGGAACTGGGAAACCGGTATAATTAGCAGTTCCAGTTTGTGACATTGTTAACAATTGTGGTTTCTCTGTAGATCCTGGCTAAGCTTGATAGAATGTGGTTAGGGAATACCGAAAATGTCGTGATGAGTTGTAGGATGTGCCGTTGATAAGGGCTTGGCTTTAGGAGAACAACTCAGGCAAATTGGGCGTCGATTTGCAAAATATGCTGCAGTTTAGACTTAGAGTTTGAGAGTGTTGAGTGGAAAGGAAGGATGGAGTAGCTAGATAGCCAAGAAGTTGTTTTTGCATCATTTTCCTGGATCGTAATGCAGGATATACATTTTCCAGAATTTGGAAGAATGGAAAGTGTTTCCTAAAATCCCTGGGAATTGGTGATGTGCAAACATATCTTCCTCTTCATTTAATTTCTTGAAAAGCTGTAAATAGTACTGACTGATTTAGGAAAAACTAAAAAACTTGAATCAAGAAGATATTGGTATACTCTATTAGTATATTTGGAACAGCTAAGTCATACACTATAATTTGCGGGTTTTGACCTTGCCTGCTGGCTGTGGGGTTCAGTATTGCCATTTCCACATTGCAAATGGGGCTATTTTATTCCTTTTTCTAGCTTACCACGATGCATCAAAGGCGTTAAAAAAGCCTCAGCAGTTGGCTAGTGTTTATGTTGGATAAACCATCATCTGGGCAAGATCAGGCTGCTGCATAAGTTAGTTTTGTATTTTGTATAGTAGAAGTTCAAGTGGTGATATGATATCCACCTAATAGCGCTCAACATGAACACAAATACATTCTTTAAACAGGTGAAATGAATCATACGAAGTAGAGTTTTAAGCACATCATGAGTTGAAGTGGTTCATTAACAACTCAAAAACTCTTCTCAAACGCAATCCATAAGCTTATTACTCATATAATCACTGCTCATTCGGCTCGACGCCACTCAAGGTTGCCTGCCTCTCAGCAACTGAGAAGTGAAGGCCTGTAGAAAGCATGGGTTTGTGCAATTTCTATTCTGTCACGGGGATCATTCAGATTCTCATCCCTCAATGCCTGAAGAATGGCCCTTACTCCTTGTTCCCTAGGGGTGGTTCCAAGAATCAAAACAAATATTAAAGCATATAAACCATGGATAACATTTCTGTTGGTTATTTCATGAAGGGCCATGCTAATTACCTTGTTATTAGTATTTTATACAGCATCTTCATGATCGGGCAGAGCTCAACTGGTGCAACAGGCTTCTTATCATCAGGGTGCAGTACATTTAGGCTAGATTGACTTAGAAGTTCATAAAATGCTCCCACAGCAGAGACTCCCTGAAATTAAGAAAAAGAGCTGCAAAATGAGCCTGAATTTTCTAATATCATAGCACTGCTGGAACATTTCCATGCAGATTAAGAATCAGATGTTTGACATGAATCAATAAACGATGCTCGAATCAGATTCTAGATTAGGAGGCTGTGAGAACAACAACAGGGAAACTTGTTCTTTCACCATATCATGATGTAAAATTAGTTAGATTGCAAAGATTACCTGGATGGTTCCTTTGCCACTAATGCTATCGCCCAAATCCAGGCTTAATTCTTCCTTGGCTATCATCTGACCGTACCAGGCATTACGCCCTTTCAACAATGTCACGTAGGTGTCAGCGAGTAGAGGCCCTGCAAGCTTCTCTGGTTCTTCAGCCAACAGATGCGTGATGAATATCATTTCTGATGTACAATGTGCAAAATATACAGACTTGCTAGTTGCACTTTCATTCGTCAGTGCCGCAATCATTCCTGAGGAGAAATACTAAAACTTGAGTTGTCAATAAGGCACAATGAATAAGGGATACAGTGTGATTGTCAATATAATATGCTAGAAGACAGAAATCTCTTGAGTTGTTGAATGAATAGCAATTTGAAGTTGACATTTTGCAGGATTAGGAAACTTGCAGCTTCTACGCCTTCTGCAGAAACAAAGGTGAAGAATCCATGGGAGTTTGTAATCTTTTTTGTGACACTTTCTTCTGGTTTCTCAAGGTTAAGATTATTCTTCCAGAACAAGTAAAATATTAATTGAAAGTGTGCTTAGGAACCACTTAACTCCCAAGTCAATTACAGTAAAATTTAACAAACTTACCAGCACCTATTGCATAGACATTCTTCAAGCCTCCCATAACTTCATGTGTGACAAGATCACTGTTGTCCCACACAATGAAATGGGGCTGCCTTAAGAATTTTGCCAGTGGCACTCTCCATTTTTCCGCTCCACATATTCGGGCATTAGCATATTCCTTGTTGTATATCTCAGAAGCAATATTTGGTCCCCCAAGATAAAGAATGTTCTCTATTGGTACTCCAGCTGAAAACAAACCAAATGTAGCTCAGAGAGCGGAAAATTTCAAAGATAAAATGCATGGAAATCAATGAAAATCAATGAAGAATGCATCTGTCAAACAATGGTACTCAACTGAAAACTCAAATGTAAGTTATGGCAGTTGCTTACTTGCACGATTTATCATCTGTGTGGGGGTTATTATATGAGGAGCAGGATCCAGTTCAGCCTCTATACCCTTGGCCAAAGAAATTATGATTGGGATTGTTATCCTTTCTTTCCAATATTTGCTGATCTCTTCAAACACTTCTTGTGTCTCTGTCGAAGGCAATCCGTTCACGACGATATCAGCATCCCAAACAGCTTCCTGCAAGTTAGTCACAACCTTCAAGGGACAAAGTGGTGTATCAATCATGTTCAAACAGAAGCCATCTTTCAGAATCTCATCAGCATAAAGTGTTCGATCCCCTAATCTCGCCTCGACATACTTCAAATATGCACATCTCCTTATCAACCTCCTTAGTACATCCTCCCTTGAATTGATTACCTCAAACAAATGTTCTGCTGTGTCTCTATCCACTGCCCTCCCAGGCCTTCTCCATATCCTGATTTGAACCTTGTCTCTGAACTTACCATAGCTATTCTGAAGCAAAGCTGCAAAGACACTACCCCATGCACCTGCTCCCACTCCAACAATCCTTAACAAGTCACCCTCAGCCTTGCCTAACAATTTTCGAAACTCGTCGAGTTTCTCTTCAAAACCATTATGATTCTGGGCAACCCCATTCATATACACTTTATGATTTCCCACTTCAATACTTCCAACCATCCTTCCTCAGCTAAATTCAGCTACTTATCAACGAACGAAGTTATTCTGAACAAAACAACAAACAGATTCATCAAGGGGAAGTTTTCACCAAATCCAACCTAGATAGTTCTCTTGAAACAAACAAAACTTGCTATAAATCTAAATGCAAGAACCCTATTCCAAAAGCTCAGATTTTTACACTTCATCAAGCACACTCACATGAATTCTATGGATCATTACAGTCGTACCAAAACAAATCATCATAAATGATTTTCCCACATAGCTAGAATCCACGGTGACTGGAACTTAATATTTACTGGTAAAAGCGTTTACCTACTCACAACTATTAAAGTTGTTCTTCCCTCCTCCTCCTCCATTCAGATTTTCAAACCCACCAATCTTTATTAAAATGGACTCATGAAGACGCATGCGATTGACTTACATATATAATGTATTATAATAACAGTAGGGCTAACTTTGTGGTATCCGCCCGAGTTTGTTCATCTACCAAAGAGATAATGATAAAATCAAGAATAAAGAAACTGACTTTAGTATTCTAACCTTCTTTCACCTGTGCAATCCAATCCCACAAAGCTGATCAGTCAAAAGCGAAAAGAAGAAAAACACCTTTATTAGAGAATTCTTAATCTCATGGAGTCTTGCATTTGGTGATGATTGTACGGTACCCTGTAGGCAATGTGATGTACCATAAGCAAGAACACGAAAGATAATGGGCATATATAGTAGTTGTACAAGTAGTCGTATCAAACAAGAAATTGATAATCCCAATTTCTGGAAACTGAAGATAGATTTATCCTGATAAAAAAGTGGTATGCCCAGAAAACATTTAAAAAGCAATTCTTTATGGCGATTGGTTGGAAGAAAGAGGGTCATAATGAGAAAAAGATAAAGAAGGAAGGGAATTAGTAAGATTGGGAAGGTGTGCCTAAGCATTAAAGCTTTGATGAGAAGCTGCCAACTTCCCCAACGGTCATTTATTATGGAGGCCTAGGTCATGAGAGCTGAAGATAATCAATCATAGTTGATCTTCGTTGATTAATGGCCAAACCAAAAACGTATGGTGATTTCTTGTTTTCTGAAATGGAAATTTGAAATCTTGAATTGCAGTTTCAGCACGTTTCTTACAGCTAAGCATACAAGACCAAAATGGTAAAACGCAATCAAAGCCTTTGAGTTATCACTTGTGTACGTTTCTGTTTCTTTGAGGAAGAAGAAGCCGTTTTGGGCTACTTTTTTACTTCTCTCAAACATAAATAATTTATTTTATTTCAAAATATAAGTAATATTTGGAGTTTTATATTTAGATCACATCATATTTTTATTTCTTACATTGTCAAATAATTTTTTTTAATAACTTCCGTTTTAAAATAATTTTTTTGATTCTTTACATATAAAATATGTATTATTTGCTCTTTTATATTTTATAAATGTATATTCAGTCCACATAATGCCTATTTTATTTAAATTGTCTCAATTTTTTTTACGAATAATATACAAAAATTTTTTAACAAAAAATATAATAGTTTAAATTTTAATGTATACACTAAAACATTTAAAAATTAATTCAAGCTATGAAAATTTAAAACTATTAGTCTCTATTTAGTGAATTTCAGTTAATTATTTATAAATTTTAATCCTTTAATTTAAATTTTTAAAATTTTTTAATAGTTAATTTAATTTTAGCACTGTAAAATTATTCATTTAGGAAAATATCGTAGAGTATAAATGAATAGAGTTGACATAATTTCGATCGAATCAATAATATAAACTAAATAACACATAAATTTTATATGTAAGAAATAAAAAAAATTATTTTTAAATGTAAGGACCAAATAAATTATAGACCAAATGTAAGAGGATAAAACACATGCAACTTATATTTATATATTTTTAAAAAAATAATTTACCATTTACTATCGATAATTATCAAAAGAAGAGAAGAATGAATGGAGATTTAATATAAATAATATATTAAACTTATAAAAAATAAACAAATACTAAATTCTTGACCAAAAAATAATTAATTGATCCTCATATATAAATGACTAAGTTAACTTTCACACCTTAGTTTCAAAAATCATCTTCCATGGTACATGAACTAGTTCTAATTCTAAAAATGTTCAAATCCATTGCATCGTAATTTATGAATGATTAGGGTTTGAATTCAGTACTAAAATTTGATTCTTATTGTATAGTATTTTACACAAATATAAAAATAGTTCTCGAGTCTTTTTCGACAATAATAATGAAAATGATTAAGAATTAATAAATAAAAAGTATTTTGATCGATAAGAAAAGTCATTTTTTCCATAAATTATTTTTGTGATCCATCAAAATAGACATATTTATGAATTAGGCAGAAAAACATTAGTTATTGGTAGCTTTCCGAGAAGCGTAGAATTGACATGCTCACAGCTCATTAGAAATTACTAGTATTATTTTACAGGTAATCAAATTAATTGGACCTTTCCGTAGGTATTGTCCTCCTTTTGACTTCAGTCTTTGAAAAACACTTGTCATGTTAGCAAAACCAAAACGACATTAATGCAAAACTGAAACAAAAGTTCATATGATACATAAATATAGTTTCATATTAAATAAAACCTGATTTCATATCATGTATTATAGGGTTTATATCAATACAATAAATATATTTTTATATCTAAAGAAAAATTAATCATATTTTTGCTTGATATGAAATCTTATTTGGTCTGATATGAATTCAAACTTTACATGCATGATATGAGATATTATGTATAAATTTTTTATATAATTTCATGTTTTACGTCAATTAAATTATTTTTAAAATTATTCAATTATAAAATAAATAAAATAATAATTTAACAAAAATATTTTTGATAATTTTTTTAAAAATAATTAGCCATTTAAAAAAATGGATAAAAAAAAGTCTCACAGAAGAAAAAAAAATGCCCACGTTGACCGAAAAGGAAATGAAGAGGAGAAAAAAAAAAAAAAAAAAAAGGTCGGCATCTAAGACTGATTGAAAAAAAAAAAGAAAAAAAAGGAACCTCCAGCACGCCTCTTCCCTCCCAAAATTAAAATTTACTATTTTTGAGATAGGTACAAAACACCATATAATTTTGTATTTCAGCCTAATTGAGTATGGTAGAGTTTGACTAGTTATTATATAGTAATCATACATTACGTTGCAAAGTATCTTTGATAAATGATAAACAATAGTTATATAGTACAATTAGAGAGACAATACAATATATATATTTTTAAAAAATGACATGAGAGCATTATTTAAGAGGAAAACGAGACAAATTTAGGAGTTCATTGCATTAAATGAGTTATTTTTATGAGTATATACTCTAGATGTAAGATATATATAAATTAACAATGACAGATTTCATTGGTAAGAGAAAGAGAAACAGTGAATATTCAAGAGTTAATGACAAAATATTGTTTTTATTAAAGTATTAATGGACACATGTAAATTGTCTCCTAATGCTACAATATCATTTGTGGAATTTGGCTAGGAGTATCATTCTATATTCTCGCATGAGGTGAAATGTTGAGCAAAGAAAAGAAGTGGGGGTATATTAATAAATACTTAATAGTAAAAGGATCAAACTGTAATTAATGGATATTCATTACCGCCTTTTGTCGTACACCCACCGAGATTTGCCACATATCCAGTCAGTTCACTCCCCAGTCTACTCCACTTCGTGTCTGAACTGGGAATCACCAAAATAATCGAATTCCCTTCCTCCTCAGTTCAATCCGCTATGGCGACAATGGATTCGAAGCCAACAGAAATCAGCAGCTCAAAGATGTTTGAGGGATTCAACAAGAGATACAAACACTTCAGTCCCACGTTGGGTTGTTCCATGAATTTCTCCATTTTCTTCCCACCGTCTCCTTCCCCGTCTCATAAATTCCCTGTGAGCCCTCACGCCTCCTAATTCTTTCTGGGATTTCTTCCTTTGTATGATTGTAGCAATTATTGTTTTACTTCAGCTTTGTGATTTAGTTTCTTTCACTATTGTCAAAGACTCAATTTTTATTCATTCTCTGAGTTTATACCCACGGATGCACATAAAAGAATGGTTTTTTCTTCCTTTTCTGGACATTTGCCTGGGGTTTCTTACACGTTCTCTCAATAATTGTTCTTTACTCATTTATTTATTTAGTAGTTTTAAGGCGGTTCACTCATGATTTCCCATTTGATTATGGGATTTGTCAGGGTTATATATATAAGTTCCATGTTTTTTTTTTTTTTTTGGTTGAAATTTATGATGCGATTCTATTCTTTCTGGCATTGCAAGTGATGGGGAAATAATTTTTGTTGTATGGGCTTTGAAATTTAGAAACAATAAACTTATTTGATAGACTTGTATAACTTTTTTCCTTCAGGTGCTGTACTGGCTCTCTGGTCTTACATGCACAGATGAGAACTTCATTATTAAATCCGGTGCTCAACGAGCTGCCTCAAATGAAGGTGTCGCACTGATAGCTCCAGATACATCACCAAGTAAGACTATTTTGAAGTTGAAACTATTGTTAATGCCTACTCAGTTAGCTCATTGCCTCTTCTGAATGCACATAAGTATTTTATAAGAGCCTAAAATGTTATGAATGCTTGTACTTTTTTTCCCCTAATCATTATATTCATTTCTTCATTTAAGATTTGGACAGTTTGGACAGTAAGACCCCTAAAGACTAATTTTTAAAAGAGGAAAGATTTGGAATCAGTAAGCCTTTTCTTTTCCCTAAGTTTTCTATATATTTCCTTTCCTTTGTTGAGTAGCACCAGTCTGGCATCCTCTAGCCTTGCAGCCTTCTTTTGAACCTCATCCGCTCCAATTTTTTATAATTATTGTCTCTGATGATTCTCGTGACAGTTTGCACCCTTCCACATGTATAGATTTTTCTATCAAACTAATGAGTAAAGACTCAAACTTTAGTGGAAAGATATTTGGTTATATGCCTGCTGTATTGCAAAAAGATATTTGTGTCACAATCTGTTCGTTAATATTCTATTTCTGAGGTGAAATGCCATGTCAATAAGGCTCCACATTCGGTTATTTGCACTTGTGGTCCTTGTTCTTTCAACTCATCTGTGTGTTTGAATTTTTAAAAAAATAAGAATCAAAGAAATACTGTGCTTATGTCCATCATGGTTCTAATCCTATCATTCGCACCTGTTCTCTCATTTTACAGGAGGCCTAAATGTGGAAGGGGAATCTGACAGCTGGGATTTTGGTGTAGGTATGTGGCACTGGACCTGTCTTTATGCCGGATAGAACTTTGAAGGAATATGCTAATTTGAAAATTTTCATAATCCTTCTGACTTCATATGTTGTTGATTATCCTCTTAGTTAACTGTAGAGTGAGAAAATGTTGAAAAAATTCATTCAGTTTCGGAACAAATTAACTAAATTTTTGCCTTCCTTTATGAGAATCGTGTTTCTTATTCAAGCATTTAGCTTCTGTTTTCTCCTACTCCATGTAGCTTCCACCACAGTTAATATATTCGGAAACAGGTGCTGGATTTTATTTGAATGCGAAGCAAGAGAAGTGGAAAAATTGGCAAATGTATGATTATGTGGTCAAGGAACTGCCACAACTCCTTAGTGAAAACTTTCCTCAGCTAGACACTTCTCGGGCATCTATATTTGGTCATTCTATGGGTGGTCATGGAGCTCTAACTATCTACCTGAAAAACCTGGACAAGTATAAGGTATTCTTTTTGTGAACATCTTTTCAATTTAGCTGTTCTACATTTAATACATTTCTCCCAATGTTTACATGAGAGAGTTGTAGTCCTTGTAATTGATGCTCAAGCTGTTTAGGCATCCTTTTACTGCATTTTCCTTTCATTTATTTATTATTTTGGGTTGAGCCCCGAAAGAAAGGATGTCATCTCAATTTTTCCTTGTTTTCTTTTGACTGTCCATTTTGGCCATTGTATATCAGTCTGTTTCGGCGTTTGCACCAATTGCCAATCCTATGAATTGTCCCTGGGGCCAGAAAGCTTTCACGAACTATTTGGGTGAAAGCAAAGCTGACTGGGAGGTTTGATCTCGAGTTGGGTATTTGGTATGACATATTGAAATCCATTTAAAGCACACAACTTAGATTTCCCATTTTGGTTTTACAGGAGTATGATGCCACTTGCCTGGTATCAAAGTTCAATGATCTCTCTGCCACCATTTTAATTGATCAGGTAATAACTTAAAGTTTAGTTTTATTTATTCTGCCTCATATTATGGGACTTCATAATTTCATCTTTCCTAATTCCTCAGAAGTTTTGAGGCTGTTAAGATGATGAATGAATTTTTTTCCTTTGGTTTCTGCTGAGATATTCTATTTACTGCTTCAAGCTGTCTTCTTGGTGTTGCATCTTTTTGTGTATACTAAAGTGTCTGGAAAAAATATAAATTTTTTTTTTTCATTCATATGTGAACTATGGTTGCCGTAAACCACATAAATTGGAGCTTTTTATCTTCAAAGTGACATCATGGTCTTGCTTTGATACTTTCTTCAGATACGGGCATTAGGAAAAGAGAGGGGAGACATTTTGGGACTTCAAAATTTCATCTTCCTAATTCTTCAGAATAGATGAAAAAGGCCGAGAAACACACTGTACGGTTAACCCTTAGAAAATATAAAATCATAACTCTAATTAAAAGCGAAGGTTGAGGCTGAAAAAGAATGAGAAAGAACCTATTAAAAGGACTGTGATTTATTGAAACTTAAGTGAGAACGTGCACATGGAGAGAGCATAGTGGTCACATATGATCGATAAAGCCAACACCCACATAGTGGGTTGCTGGCCATGTATCTTCATAGAATTGAAATAGCTAAAGATCATGTATTCTGTAGTTGTCAGGAAAGATTCACTTGGTGGCGGATTAGATATTGGCTAGAGGGTGCAATTACTTCTGAAAGTTGTTTCCAATCATTAACAAAATGAATTTTTTTGGTCAAATATCAAAGTTTGACAAAGAAATGCGGAGAATCCTTGGCGCATAAAACTCTTAATACTTTTTGTCTTAAATTAATGATTGAAGTAAATATCTCCAACTGCACAAAACTGACTCTGAAAGTTTTGTACTTAATGGAGACTGTTTGTACCATGAAGTTGAGGTTTTATTTTTTTGCATTGGTTAGATGGGCTTCTAAAGTTTATTTCTTTGTTGAAATCTGCTATTTTTGCAAGTGTCCTGAGGTAAAATTTGGCGTGTTTACTTTTGTGATGGGTTTTATATTGATTGTTACGTCGACGTGCTAGTTTGTCTTAGTTTCTGGAACTCTTTTTGTGTGAGGAAGAGATGCTTACTTTACTAACTCGGCTCACTCCGCCTTTTGCAGGGAGATGCTGACAGTTTTTTGCAAAATCAACTGCTGCCGAACAAATTTGAAGAGGCTTGCAGGAAGGCTGGTGCTCCGCTGCTCTTGCGAATGCAGCCCGGTTACGACCACTCCTACTATTTCATCGCGTCTTTTATTGATGATCATGTTAGGCATCATGCTCAGGCGCTTCAACTGTAGTTTGCTCTATGAAACTGGATTTTGAATACTGGTGTGTATTTCAACTCCAGAATCATCCTCCTTATTAAACTACCTGGTTAAGTAGATCTGCAGATTGTTTTGGGTCTCTGCCATTGTAACTTCAGCAGATATTTAGTTTTGCTGGTTGAGAAAATCCCAAAACAAGTCCTAAAGATAGTAGAGTTCACAGAACCAACTGAATCAAGCAGCCTTCATTTCTACTACACAGCTTGAGATGTTCTGGTTTAGGATTACCGATTGTAAATGGTAATTCAAAGACTACATTGCATGACAAATTGCAGAATAGTCTATTATTAGATTGGTTAGAGATAGTTATTCAGGTTCGCATCATTAAAATAGTTTTAAACTATATACAATAAATAATCTTAGTACTATGGTAATCCTAAAATACTCGGGAAAGGATAATGAATTAAGCAACAGGTAAAGGGCCAATTGAACTTAATTAAAAACTATTCAAAACATTTTGAATTGAATTTTGTTTACAATCTTTCCTTTATTTTTTCTTCTAAAAAGAAGATAAAGAGGGATGAGCCAGGTTTACATGCTTCCACCAAAGATGCCAAAATTACCAAAGTTTGGCTTGCAGTAAAAACTTGATCGTGTATATTAATACAACTATTGCCACACTTGAGAGGCAGAACAAGCTCTCTAAGGTTACAAAATTCGGTCTCTATCATCTGCTTGTTATTATAGAACCGCAACGCGGAAAGATGAGCTTTATAATATATACATCTATATTCAACTATGGCCGCCTAAGTAATTTGGCAGCAAAATCCTACCAAATAATATGTACAACATTCGTACACAGTAGCGGGTGTCAGCTGCCCACCAAAACCAAATAAATTCAAGTTTTCCCAGTTGGTGGAAAAAGAAACCATAAGAGGTCTCTTTAACATTAAATCCTATGCAACCACACCCAGTTAACAAGGTTTCATACCCACCACAATTAGGGCAGGTTTTGATTCCCCTCTTGAACAACACTAGAGGCAACAAACGCCGGTTCAAGATTCTCGTTGACACTCTTTGTCTGCCTCTTTAGCCTTTTTGGTCTCTCCTGCATCCCCCCCTCAGAATTCGGTTGCAGATGGTCAATGCTAAACGACATAGAATTAGGAGATGAAGAGTCCGAGGCCTTTGACCCTTTTACAGACCTCGCTTTCGGGGCTGGCTTCTCAAACGTCACCTTTCTCTGCATGAGAAGAACAGTGTAAAAACAGTAGAAATTAATGTGAAGTTTAATCTACTATGTTAAATTGAGAGTCTTAAGTCCTTCAACAGCTATATCCTATACTGAACCTACAGTCAAATCACAGCACACCCACTAGGGATGTACTTCACCATATCAAACAATTCGTAAATGGTAGTCCTAAAACTACATTGTAGGATAGTCCATTGACAAATGGCGAGATTATATTGGTTACAAGAAAAAACGATGGACATTCAGGGGGGGCCCACAACATTAAAATGATTATAGACTCTATACAATCATCTTGCATGAACTATGGTATAAAAAGTTGAACTCAAAAGCCCAAGTTTATGGACTGGCCTTGATGTCCTGGGTGTCTGGCAATCACAACTTTCAGTTGTTTACAGTAAATGCAACTCTCTAAGATTTGGAAACACTGCTGAAAGTTAGTTCTATACAGGAGTTTAATATCAAACATAACAACTTGGAGAAGAAGATAAAATCAACCTGATGTCTAAAGGAGAACACTGAATACGTAATCACAACGGCAAAAAAGAATGTTACTTGCAAATTCCAATAAACTGGATCAGAACATGGCGAACGTTTAAAAAGAAGAGAAAAAAATAAATAAATAAGAAGAAAACTTCAGGCATAAAATCAGGCATCCCAGTAAGCATCATATTTGCCCAAACCTAACCACCAACAACCTACCATCCCTAGAAATAGCTTCTGAAAAAGCAGAGCATTCATCGATCAGATTCAAACGTCATAGTCTCTATTAATCCACATCTGTGGAAAATGATACCTTTATTCCCTCTTGTTAACAAATAATCTTCTTCACCATGTAAACCTCCTGTAACTCCATTTATATATTACAATTCCAGTAGTTCTTATCACTTCATGTCTGAAATTGATCCTAAGGCCAAATGATACACTATACTGTATCGATAATACAAAATCAACATTGCGCTCAAAGAAGAACCGTGGAGTCATCTAAAATGATCCACACCATAAATCTAATTTTTCAGTACTGAAATTTGCTAACATTGTTTTCACCAACGAAATAATATATAAAATAAATAAGAATATTTTTAGACTCGGTTAATTAACATCCAAACTTAGCTATATTAAAACTCAATTAGTTAACATCCTTTGGGAAATCTATAACATTTCCTGATTCAATAACAGCAAAAACTCTGTACTTGATAGGCCAGCAAGACTTGACACAAGATTCATCAAATCACAAGTATGTTTTGTTTAGTTTAACTGATTAAGGTATATCATGAGTTTGCACTACATAAGAACCAAGACTCACAGCCTATGCATGCAGCAATTCAATATCAAATCGAAAAGAACAAAATGTTAGAAAACATGTAGCTTTGTGAGACAACTATCACAAATAACAGAGAGAAAAACTACCAGCAAAACTCATGAAAAGCAATAGGAAATAGTTCCCACAATCACCTTTTTATTCTTGGGCAAGGTTTTGTCAGGTTCAAGAGTGACATCTAGCTCATTGACTTCAGAGTCAAGTTCAGTAAAATCTTGCAGAGATGCATCACCTTCTGCACCAAACCATATCCCTTTTGTTCCAGTTTTCCTTTTCTGCCTCTCTCTAGCCTGAGGAGAGAAACACACATATTGACAGAAGTAAATTTATCATAATCATACCAAAAGGAATATCATGACTGACAACCAACAAAACCAAGTTATCAGAAAGGAAAGCAGTGCAACATTCAATTAACCTGCAATGGAATTTCTTTCAGCTTTTGCTCCAAAAGAGGATCATCAATTAGCAAGGAAACAACATCCTCTGGAGCCGAAGGATCACCCTGCACATGACCACCAGTCATGACAAGCTGCTGAACAGTACTTTTCTGGCTAGCTCTCAACAAAATTTTCTCCTCGACAGTCTCTTTACATATCAGTCGATAAACCGTGACCTACATCACACAAAAACTTTTCAACAAGAGGTATGCTTAAGCGTTTTTATTACAAGCTTGAAGGTAAAACACACAAAATAAGCAATTTATTACATTTCATCCTTATCGCCTTCATTTTTAGATATGAATCACCTTTAATCATATAGTAAGGGTAATGTAGGAAAAATTTTGAAACTAGCCTCTTTTTATTTTTAGGAACAATGAAATGTTTAGACACAAGGTTCGGGATGAAGGGGGTAAAATTTTCCAAGCATAGGTTGATGGAAAACATATTAGTAGATAAAGAGGAATGTAAATTTTAGATAAAGAAAACTTACTTCTTTTGTTTGACCTAATCGATGAGCTCTGTCCATTGCTTGCAAATCCAAGGTGGGATTCCAATCACTTTCGTAAAATATCACAGTGTCTGCAGCCGTTAAGTTAATACCAAGACCTCCGGCTCTTGTACTCAATAGAAAGACAAAGATATCATTCCTGCAACAAGGTAAATAAGGGAGCTATATAAATGACAGGATTTACTCAATGAAGAAAACCAAGACAAAAATAATGAACAGCAAACACTATACCGGTCTTGAAAATCCCTAACCATGTCTCGTCGATCCATTATAGTAGAGGAGCCATCAAGTCGAAGATATTTGTACTTCCTATAGTTCATATAGTCCTGCAAAATACTTCCTCCAGTTGACACTATATTTCAATAAAGCATAAATCCAACTCCTAGTTCATATGAGGGAGTTTAACGATTCCAAATTTTCATCAACAATTATGGAGAAAAACCAAACACTATTTTTACAACTACTTTGTTACACGCACAATCGAGCTGATATAGATATTATAGAATCTCGACCTTCCAATAAACAAATGTGTAGAAGTTATACTAATTTAATGTCTAGAAAGCCAGATCAATATTACATCAAGCATTTTCTAGCAAGTGAATATACATAAGGCATCAATAAATACAACTTTAACAACATTTAGAATTTAGCTTGAAACTGAGAAAGTGTTATCATCACAAGGACGTTTGCAACATTACATAACATTAACAGACTCCATTTTACAATCAGTGAATATGCAACCTAGTTAACCACAGAATACCATTACTGACATGATTATAAAGTGGTTCAGGAGACATCTCCATATTTGGAACAAAGTCTCTAAACTATATTTGAAAATTAACAGCATATAACAGAGTACATCTCACTAATTACGCAAATCCTGCTAAAGTTTAGTGCTACACATGACAACAAAGTTCCAAATGCATTAAATACTCAAATGAAAACAAGTTTCACTGGTTACCTCGAGAATATTCAACATTTTTGTCATTTGAGCAAACAGAAGGACACGATGGTTTTCAGCTCTTAAGCGCTTCAATAGTATGTCCAGTGTTTGCAGCTTTCCAGAGTCCTGACAGAAGATTCATATACCTCAATAGTCATTGAGATGAAAATAAATTGTAGCTAAACAATTTAGCTTGCATAAATCCTGAAACAGAGGTTACGGATATAAATACACAGACTTACTGTAAGCATCTTTGCAGGATCAAAGGGTTGCATTGGAGGACATGATCCAAAAATATTGTATGTCAACTGTAGAGCAGGTTCTGAAACAGATATTTCAGAGTCGATTTCTTGAATTAAAGGGTGAGAACAATTTGGCTTCCGAGGACCATTAAGTTCTGAAGTGCGCGCAAACCCCACTAACAATCTTTTAAGCCATGGATGATGCAGTTGCTCAAGCATTTTGTAGGCAAAATCTCTATCAGCACAATGGATGCTTATCTAGCAAAAACAAGGAAAATCATAGAATATGTGAGGATTGGTGTTGCACCAATGTCATATGAAGGATAGTGAATACACCACTTACAGGTGGAGCTCTAGCTCTTGGGATGTATGAGTATGTTGAATGTAAAAGCTTTATATTTGATAAAAGCCGTTCTTGATGAGGCATAACTAAAGCCTCAAATGGTGCATCCACAGGACCTGTTGCATGACGTGTCAACAGAGTTGCAACTGACTTGGGAGCTGGCAGTAGCAACATCCGCCTTACTGCTCTTACCTTTTCCCTCCCAATTTGATTAAACTCGAGATCCTCTTCAGTCTCCATATGCAGGTCTAAAATCTCATCTAGATATTGCCTATCCCATCTCATTATTGAAAACAGTAATTTCTCCATGGATGTAGCTATTGCCAAAAATGATAACTCTGCAGGTGATAGATCAGCTAAACTCGCAAATCCAAAAGTTCCACTTTGTACGAAATGACCATCAGAGTTCTGATGTATTGAGAGCAACGATCTATGAACATTTTCAGGAGAGAAGATGTTAAAATATTTCTCAAATGATCCCTTGGCCAGACCCTGACATCCAAATGAGTACTGTGAGTTGGACGGTCGGACAAGTTCTTGGTAGACCAACTTCGGTATCTGGATAGGTTTGATAAGACAAAAACTAGTTACAACAAAATGAACGAAAGAGCTGCATGTTATGAAAATTTAAAAGCTAGTGATTCTATGATTATTTAACACAATAAGGGGAAAATATGGAAAATGAAGAACTAGGCCTAGCAGAACACCCACTAGCCAAGCTGTAAAAGTCTAGCTACGCAATTAGGAGTTCAAGTTCCCCTCCGTCTTTCCATTTCCATACTTGTAAGGTACCAAATGCATAGCTCTAATCATGGTATTAAACTTACCACATAATAAGGGCAATTGAATCACTTAGAATCCTTTATCAAAAGAAAAAGTAAAAGAAGAAACAGAAGACCTATCCTTCTCTGTTACACTTTTTACTTGTTTTATTCCTTTCTTTCATGCTCATAATGCATATCTAGGGGAAGCAGTTTGCTAAATGGGGGATGGGGAAGGTTTGTTGAATGGTAACAACTTAGACAGCATCCCCCAGCAAGAGTGAAGTAGTGTCCAATTTACAAGGAAATCTATACCACTTGGTTGACGGAACTCTTTCTTAATCTTCAACAGCAAAAGTAAATTAAGAAGATTCTAATCGCAAGATGCATAGAAATTAACTAAAACTACTCATACACCAAGCTGGGTCAAGTTTGTTTTTTATAAAACAAAAATAAATAAATAAAAATGCTTTGGTCAAGTATAAATCCAATACCTCATATGTAATTGGATTCCAACCGCCAGAATAGCATATATCCTCCTGCTCCCCATGAGGTGGTGGCAGAAGAGAATTTGGGATTGCACCGAAATAAAAATAGGTACTTCCCTCATTTCTCTCAAATAACTCCGGATGGTTGCAGACCTGTGATCACAAAATATCAAACAAATGGTAAGAAAAAAATTTAGAAGGGTCGAGACAAATTAAATGAAAAAAAAAAATCCAAACATAAACCATTAGTAGAATACAACTACTACTAATTATTTATCACACTGTGAAATCAACTTAGTAGAATATGGAAGACCCAAAATACTCCAACAAACAAAGACAGTACCTTTCTAAGCTGGATGACGATATTCATTAGGTTGTGAAGTGTTTTCTCATTTAAATGTCCACGGCTTCCGTCAAACAACTCAGCAAGTGAGATCTTATTTTTTATAGCTTGATAAAATGCCTGCTGGCGAGAGCTCAATTTACAATGCATCGTTATTTCAGTTTTCCCAGTCATCTCAGTAATCACATCCTTTTTTACTCGCCGTAGCATAAAGGGCTTCAAAATAGCATGCTGTTTACAATGAAACTGGTTAGAAATAATAGCAAAAGAAAAAAATCCCATGAATGGCCAAAAATTGATCAAAATGGTCAAGTCCAGGTAATTCATATACAAAAAATTTCAAATATCAAAACCAGAAAAGGTCCTTTAGGAATTTTAAGAACCGAAAGTTAATACAAATAATTAGACATTAATAGCTCAATCTACTAAATACAGAGGCATCAAGTAGTGAATTTTAATGAGTTCCTAGAACAAAATCCAACAACAAACGAATTGAAACATAAGAAGCAGATAGATTGTCAGAAACCAGTGAAGACTATAACACATCATGGCCAAACTTAAGAATCCAAACTGTAGAATTTGAAGGTAAACTTGTGGAGAAGATATCTCTAACAAATTATTGTAACTGAATCTTGCAAAAGGATCATTCTAAGAAATTCTACGTTTAAACCAAAATTTTCATTTGTTTTTCACATTTCCTGAAGTTCTAAAGTCCCTATGTAGCATCAAATTACAGGGTTACTCGTGTTCAGTATAAAAATGCAGAAAGCACCAGTACAAGAGGAATCATATTTCCTAATATAAGAAGTATATGAGGAAAATATCAACAAGTATAATTAGCTAACATTAGAAGAACACTCACCAATCTATTTAACTGATGCTCATTCAATGTCCCACCATGTTCTGCATGGTTCTCTATTCTGATGATAAGCAACCAAAAATCAGGACTAACATTTTCCAATATCAGACAACTTATGAGAAAAGTTACAATGAAACCAATCATACCCTTTTGAAAACCACTCATTAAACTGTTCATGGCTATCAAACAATGTGGGCATGATAAAATGTAGAAGAGACCACAGCTCAGCCATGTTATTTTGAATAGGAGTACCAGTCAGAAGCAAGCGGTTTCTACAATTGAAACTGAGCAGTGTCTTCCACCTTATACTGCCAAGACAAGAATAAAATCAATGAATAAGGTCAGATTTCTCCAGCCATGTTTTCCTCATTGGTCAATCCCAATGTTCGGGATTACTTTTATTAAGATCAAACATATGAATTAGGTTTTCCAAAGGCATTTGGTAGACTTCCAACAAATTAGAAACCGTATATATTAAGCAGCAACTTATAACACTAAAGTATGAAGGTAACTTCATTTTTTCACTTGCTCTTTTTCCTTGTTTTAGTTTCTCGGTATGCATGCATGGGGAAGTTAGATTCAAACCTTTGGGCATTTTTAATTGCTTGAGCCTCATCCAACACCATATATTGCCATTTTATACGTCGGAAATACTTGTCATCACCCACTAGAAGTTGGTAACTTGTTATCAGAATATGAAAGGCAGCATCCCTGATAAGAACCAAAAGAATCTGGTCATTACAAAATAGAAAACAGAACAAGTAATTTGCAGATTCCATATGAAATGACAAGAAGAAGTTACTTTCACAAACATGGAGGAATTTAGTCATCCAAATATGAAAAAAGAGCCAGAGAAGGATTAGTAACAGAAACAAAAACCTATAGAACCTAAGGGCCTCCCTAAAACAATGAAGCACTAAATAGTTAAAAAAGCACTGTCAGACTTGAACATATTTGCAATGCCAAACTAGATTTAAATGTGAAAACTAAATTGGAATTTGAACATCCAGAGGTGAAACAAGTGCTATCATAGAGAGAACTATATTCAATAATTGAGAAAAAAATAGAGTAAATGTATCAAAACCAACCTCAACATGTTAATTTCTCTTAGTTCATTTGAAAGTCATTTAAAAATATGTATGCCCCCAAAAACAACCTTCATCACATAAATATAACATGTACAGCGAGCAAAAAGATAGAACAACCAGAGTTGAAGCCCATAATATGTAAGGAACACAAGACAGACATGAAAGGGCCAAGATAAGTAGCAAGAAAAGTGGGAAAAATAAAATCTAAAATGATGAATAGCAATAGTGGGTGGTTGGAACACCAAGTTAAAGAGCATTATATGTAGAAAGGGACACAAGGAATATGTACAAGAGCCAAGAAAAGTCGCAGGAAAGGGAGTAAAAGTAAATCTAAAATGATTAGCGGGGATAAGATAATACCGTCGATAAAGACGCTTTGGGTTGATGTTTTTCCTAAGCACTGTTCGTTCGGGAAGTTGACCCCAGTATGGGAGTGTCTTCAGATCAGGGCAGAAACGCCCAATTTCATCAGCCCAATTATTCAACACAGATGCTGGGGCAACCACCAAAAAAGGCCCCCAAATATTCTTTTCCTAAATAGCAATAATTATTTACTTAATAAGGGCACTTGATGAATCAAAACTTAAACGAGTAGGAAACTTACTTCAGCCAAATGAGCCAAGAAAGCCATCGCCTGAATTGTTTTCCCAAGGCCCATTTCATCAGCAAGAATACCATTTAAACCCTGTGACACAAGTTTAACATCATATAGTGCAAACTCAAAAATTCAAGCAATAATTTTCATACTTTAATAATTTTCTTCTACCTGTTCATAGCAATTGACAAGCCATTGTAGACCTTTAAGCTGGTATTCTTTGAGAGAACCTTTAAATAGCTCCGGTGTCTTCACCGTTGATGCTACTGGCATTGTCGATCTACATATTTCAAGAATATTTATCTTAAAAATCTGATACAAATAACATCAAGTTTGTTTTCCATGAGCCATTGGAAATAGTAAAGCAAATAATAAACATACGGATGTAACAAATCTATGTTAGCAGAGACTGCAAGTGATCCATCCTGCTGAAGGGCTTCAATGTCAGAAGTCTGTCGCAGCTTCGAGCATTCATCATCAAATGCACTTGTCATCATTTTTTGCCTTGAAACTGCATCTTGAGCAGCTTTCAGGGCCTCTTTTCTCAATTCAGCATCTTCGGGATCCTCTTCTTCTTCTTCAAGCTTTGGTTCTGATTCATCCTGATCTGGTGCTTGGTCCCCAGCACCCAAAGCATCCATCGGTTGTGAAGCCGACTTGTTTTGCATGAAGTGACTGTACAATTCAGTTTGCGAAAGAAGAAAATTGAGCCTCTGTTGTTGCCTCTTAGCCTCACGTAGCTCCTGCTCACGCCTTAGAGCTTCCGCAGCTTCCCTTTCCTCTCTCTTCCGGACTTCAGCCTGCAGGAACAGGATTTAGGTTAAATAAAAATAACTGTTCAGGGAGAAAACATGTGCCAAATGGAGAAAAATTATTTCTCTTGTATTACTAGCCTTCTTTAGAAAAAATTATTTCTCCCATGCTGTTTCCTAGTTCCTACTCAAATGAAAAGAAACAGCTTAAACTTCAACGAATTACAAGTTAAGAGAAATAAAAGTTACCATCTCCTTATCCACTCTCTTCCAAAATACAAGCATGTCCCTGGCCAATTTCCTTGAGCGAAGGCCTGCACCCCTCATCAACTTAAGCGAACGGCTAACCTTCATTTTTACCTGGAAAAAGAGTTCAGCACCAAATCTCAGTTAGTGTGATGGAAATATAGAAAAAATATATATATATATATCATAAACTAAGTAATTAATTGATTAATTGTATGGTAATACATATACACAAAAAACAACAAAGGTTGAGTGGATTACCTCTCTTTGACAGACTTCGGCAAACCTCTTAGCATCAGCCAATTGCTTCTTATGAAAGTTACAAAAATTCCTATGATGCCTTGGAATGTCTTTCCTTACAATATTCACCCAGTACTTCCCAATCTTTTCCTTTTCCTCCTTCTCAATCACCGAGGGGTCCTTCTTCGTCTTTGGCCTTTTGGGTAGACTACGTTCAATAATCTGCAAATTCGACACATCCAACAAATTAAGAAACGCAGAAGCAAAGCATCTCAACACGGTGAACGTATAGCTCCTCCTCCTCCCTCTAGAAACCCCAACTTGCAAAAGTAAACACACCAGCCAAAGAGTTTCAAATATATTTCTTGATAGTAATGTATAAATATTTACCTCATAAGTGTCTCCTTTCTCCAGCACTTTCACATAATAAACCTGTAAAATATTACCCTCTGACAAAATTGATCGTCGTATTCTTCCAGCTGAACCTTCAGGAATGGAAGATGCCTCCAGCGCAGCATCACTAACTTTCAAGCTGAATTTTGGCACTTCATTGCTGGCAGGCTGGGTTTGCAATCTAGATTGGAGAGATTCATATTGGGGCTTCAGATCACCCATACCAGCCAGGCTTCTGGACCCAAACTGATTCTGTGAAGCCATCATTGCTGCCAAAGATCCCAAGTCAAGAGTCCCCTTGAGGTAGAACTCCTCGACATGGATATCTGGCAAACTTGGCAGGTTCATTGATGCCGCCAGCTTTTCATAAGGGAGAGGGATTCTATATGAGATGCCATCTCCAATATCCAAATAGCCAGGATCAGTAACTAGTCTGCAATAGGTTGGGATGCCACATTTTCAGTTCAGATATACAAAATACCTTACCATCTTGCAATTGTCCCAAATGCACTCTACTTGGCCTTTAAATAAGCTCAGTTAAAATAAATTTAAAAAATGTGTCAAGAAAAACATGTTTTGTTATTAGTGTACAACAATCTCCAGTAGAACAAATGAAAACTGCATATCACTTCAACCACACGTTTGCTCTCACCGTTATCAACATCTACCCCACACCACATGGATCAAATTTAAGCTATGTGCAACACTATGGAATTATAAATTCTACTTCAACAAGTCAATCTACGATAGAATATGCACATAGAGATCACAAAAGTAATTTAAACAGAAAATCATTTTTCTGCAATTTACAACCTACCATCATTTTAAAAAATCACAAGAATGAAAGCATACCTATCTGCTCCATATTTTGGTGTAAAATCTGATTTATTATGGTTTCCTGACTTCAAAGAATGATTGGTATTGAGAAAATCTGAAGATGAGCCAAGTTTGTGAAATCCTCCTCGCTGGTCAGTCACCAATTTTTGATCTTTCGATCCTAAGCTACTTTTTGCAGCTGGCATCACATTTCGCTTCGATGCAGGAATAGGGGAGGAGTTCTTCTGCCTCCTTTTATACTTTTGTATGTGTTGTCCAAGCATAGCTCGATACTGTTCCTCCGAAATCCGATTACTATGGTTTCCTTCCTCTTCCTCGTCACTGCTATATCCAATCCGCCTCTTCCTCTTCAACTCCCTTTGCAACATTACTCCATTACTGTGCTCCCCTACCGCGCCCCCTAGTTATGTCCAACACCATGAGCACCAAACCAAATAGATATGTTCATGGTTATGCTAGCGAAAAAACAACTAAAACATGAGCTCATATGTACATACATCTCTTCCGTCCTACAAATGACCTACTAATAATATATCATATCATTCTGAGAGGAACAAATTTGATAAAGGCATAAAAAGCAGTAAAAAAAGTAGTAAAAATCGAAACTTGAAGCCGCTAAAAGCTGTGGAAGGCATGTACCTTGGCTACCTCTGCTCTCATCCTGACTACTACCATTCCCATAATAATCAAAAACCTCATCCGGTTGGGGCAGTTTAAAGTTCATCAACGGCTACAAGATAATCACACGAAACAAGCACAAGCAAAATCAACAATAAAATCATAAGACATACATAAATCAGCCAAAAATTGAGAAAATTCATCCTAATTTGAATCACATTACATCAGAATAAACTCGGCTCCACTAATAATTTAGTGTAAGCCAAGGGATAGAATATCCTTAATTCCAAAAATTCAACAGAACCAAAAGCGAACAACTCACGTAAAAAATACCTCAAGATTGAAGAGATTGGAGTAGGAAAATCTTCTGTTGGAGTCCATGAGATATTGTGCCGCAGAACAAGGGAAGCCCTACGCTTATGAAGAGCATTGAGGGATCAAAAGTATGGCGCAAAGAAAACCAGCATTAAAGGGAGGGGGATACAGTACGACGTCGTCGGGAAGGAAGAACCCTAACCCCAGCCGGGAGAGATAGAGAAAGATGAGGGAAGGGTGTTAGAGAGATAAAGAAGAAGGGAGGAGGAGCGGCGTAAGCAGAGATTGGGCGCATTGGTTCTTGCTAATGTGCGCAGGCTAAGCATGCTAATACGTTAACGTGCGCTTCCCTGTGAATTTGTGTGTTCCAGTCGCAAAAATGGTTTTTCGGGAAAGTATGCGCTACGGTCACTAAACGTTGTGAATAGCAAATGTCCTCCACCAAATCTCACCTCACTTTTTTCGTTTTTTTACCATGGGATTTTAATTTTTCAAATCAAAAGAAATTACTTGAGCTGCGTTTGGCATGCGTGAATAAGAATAAAGTAATTGATATTTAATTATCGAGCATTCATTAAAGTAATAGGTAGATTAAAATGTATATCTAATACTTATTTTGATTGTAAAAAATATATATAACAATCAAAATTATTTGACGATTGCTCTATTCATATTTCTGCAGTCAAAACACACATAAAATTACAAGCATCGATCATCTCATTCTAAATTTTTGTACTTATAACAAATCATTTATTTTTTTGGAATATTTAATTTTTGGTATCTCAATATATATTTAACTAGTTTTGCAATCTCGCAAGGTTCATCATTGAAAATATTTCATCATAATGCTTATAAGTCATGTTTTTCAACTTAAATTTATTTGAAAAATGATAGCAATTAAAAGTGTAAAATTAATTATATGTATAACTTTGTAATCGATTAATTTTTGGATTTACTTTATCATATTCATATATTACTCGTTGAATAACTAATGAATGAAATTTCAAAATTTCAACCACTTCATGACAAATATTGTTCTATTTTAAATGATTGAGACCACAAAAGATACATTTAAAGGCTTTTGATGAATTTTTAAGAAAAGAATTCTCCTTGATTATTCCTATAGCAAAGAACTTTCTGTAACATCCCGATAAAATTATGTGAATCATCGAAAATGCTCATTAAAATTGAGATTTTTAATTGAGGAAATAAGCAAAGATTTAGAAGAAGTTAATAATTAGATTGAAAAATAATACTTTTAATAGTACCTTAAAAGTAAAAAATGCATTTAAAAATGTCCTGATATGTCAATCAAATTACTTTGTACACTTATTTAAAAAAAAATTTACTTTGTGCACTTATTACAAAGTAATTTGCTATCTAAATTGTATATTAGCACACTTATATCAAATGTCTTAATATAATTTTGGTTTGATGCACTAATTGAATATTTATGAAGTTATCAATACTGTAAATATGGTAGTTTTTTTTTTTTTTTTTCTAAACAATGCTGGTGTTTTATTAGATATTAATATTTAGATTTGAAATACTAGTAGAGGCTAATAAAGATATTCACATTTCAGTCTGGTAATAAGAGTGGGATAATAAGGTTTTTTTTTTTTTTTTTTTTTTCTTGTAGTGCCATGAGATAAGCATTTTTACGTTTTGCCTATTTCTTATATAAACCAACACATAATTTTTCAAGGTTTTCCCCCCCCCCCCCCCCCCCCCCTTAAATAACCGTGCATACCCATCTAGAGAAGATTTATTTTTAACATATCTTTTCCTTTTTTTCATTCAATATTTTAATTTAGTTTTGGATACCACAAATTTAATACACGTTTGTTCGATCTTTAAATTATAAACTTGTGACTTGATTATTTATAGTAACGAGTTCATTCATGTTAATATAACTAAAAATTTAACAATTTATGTGTGACACAAATCTTAATCTAATAAATAAACTATTTCACTATAGAGTTTCTAAATTTGACACTTCCTTAAACCAAATAAAATCTTCATAAAATAAAAATGTAAATGGAGATCCAAAGTAGCATGATAGAAATGGAGGGATCAGTTGAGCACATTTTTTGTGAAAGGAATTCGGTGGCAGATTATCTAGCTTCTATGGGGATTAAGGGACATGCGGTTGTAATGGACTTGGTTGAGGACTTGTCCCAAGAAGGGCTTCCCGCTATTTTAGACTAGTTTCCACTATGGATAGATAGTAACTTATAATAGTTAGTAGCTTTATGGAGTATTAGTTTTTGTATAATTTTAAAGTGCGTGGAAGAATACACTAGTTTAGATAAAAGGGTTTGGGTAAATCTAAGTACATTTCTATCTTTCATGTTATTATAATAATAAAAAGTAACAAGTCCCGCCGATTTACCTTATCCGTTAAGACTTGCGAGACTTTTTTTTTTTTAAGGAATAATTACAAATCAAATCATATTTGGCACTATTTAAATTTATGCTTAATTGACAAGAAGGAGTTGATGTAGTGGTAGCCCTCCCTCACTTAAGACCAGGAGGTCATGAGTTCGAATTATACTGGATCCATGTCCGCCATTGAAGGGGATTTCAAGAAGCAATTCAATGCAACCATAATATCTTAGACTAATACTGAAAAATTCTATTACCAACTTGCAAGTTGTTGAAATTTGTTAACAATGAACTCAAAACACCCAATAATTGGGCCAAACACTATGTTCTTGGAATCAGAATGTTCATGCTGATCAGGGATGTCCAACCGCCAGTACCGTCCTAAGTTACGATAATTTCTATTCTTAACCTTCACGTATCGCATCCTCAGGAAGAACTCCTCTCTATTTTTATGACTTGGTATAATTGGCAGCATGTCCTTCAATGCTACTAAACTAGTTGACTCAGTATCATTCTTCTTCTTCCTCATCTTCGGGAAGATATCTTTTAATGATACTGAAGTAGTTGACTCATCATTATCCTCTTCCAATGATTCTGAAGTAGTTGACTGATTGTCATTATTTTCCATCTGTGGGAGGATGTCCTTCAATGATTCGAAAGTAGTTGACCCATTGTTATTCTTCTCCATCTTTGCGGTCGTCGTCCTAGCTGCGTAGTCCAACGTTAATTTACTCAAGTTGCGCTTTGTTTGTGACTCAAGTTACATCAAGAAGCTTATGCGTATGCATATATTTATATGAACTTGGGAGGTTACAATTTGTGAACTCAGGTTGGAATAGGAGATTGTTTGGCATCGTATTCAATTTCTTGTAGGATTTGGTTTAGATCGATGGTGAATAAGATTGTTTTACTTGGTTGTATCCTAATATGACTAGGAATTCTCCCAAATTCTTCCTTTTGTCCTTGTATTTTTTTTTTTTTGGTGAATTACATACATGTGATCAGCTTCTGAAAATTAGCATATAACTATCCAAATTAATAACATCTAACCCTGGTCGACGGAAAAAATGAGTAATGCGGACATAAGTATTATTACTGTTTAAAAAAAATATTGTTACTATGTTGAAAGATAAAACTAATATCATTTTATAATGTTATTTTGATAAAAAATCATGAACTTTTTTTATTTTTTTATGTTTGATTTTAGTCAATGGGTAAATGTAATTCTCAAAAATTTCAGGAGATAATTGATAATTTAACCAAATCACAGGGGAAATAAATGTAATTGAACATAATTTTTTTTTTTTTTTTTTTTTTTTGGCTCCTTCCATGAGCAGTTCATGATTTTAGCCTAAATCTTAATACCCAACCCATCCAATCTTAACTTATGGGTCACAATCTTAGGGGGGATGCTTGGTACATATATGCTCTTTTAATAGTTTAATGATCTCATCCTTGAGGTCTTAAAGGAGATCTCTTTGTATTCATGTCAAGGTGACTTTCATTTTAAGACCACAACTATTAGTTTAGTTGATAGTTGACATATCCTTGTGTACAAAAATCTACTATGGGTGAAGCTTCAAAGTCCTTCGCAAGTTAAAAATGGTTCATAGTGACGAAACTAAAATTTTGGACATGTGGGTATATAGTTGGAGGAAGAAAAAATGTACGTGATCGGAGGAGGAAGGAAGGGAAAATGCTGATGAAGTTTTGGACGGAATTAAAAAGAACAATTTCTTCAAAACAAACACTTGTTATAAAATTACATCGCAAAATATTTTTTTGACAAATGACAGAATTACATTTGTCATGATCTTACTCATACCATACACCAGTTTAGCCAATTTGTTCATACCCTTCATCAATCACAGGAATGCAGCCTTGCATATTATGCGTTACTTAGTTCATTCTCCTCCTTTAGCAGGACTTCTGTTCCAGGTTTTCATCTCTTCAACTTTGTACCAACAATGATGCTGACTGGGGAGCATATACAAGAAAATCCTAATAACACATCATTGTATTGTAGTTTTAGGATTATAATATAAGTTGCCGAAAACAATATCTTCAATGATTTAGTTTATGCTATAATTTCTAAAATTTCTTATAAAAATTTACTATTTACTCACTTTTCGTCATTTCACCTAAATTCAAAATAAAACACAATCACTCATTAAATTTTATAAAAATTACATTCAAGTAAATTAAAATAAACGGTCAATTATAAATTCATAATTTATTTACGTCATCAAACTCTCTAAATTTCTTATTCACATTTGCTTTTGATAAAATTTCAGTTGCATGTAAGTGACATGCATCCCCCTTTTTTCCCTTAGAGGAAAATTAACATTACAATTGACTCAATGATTGATTAATTACATACAAATGTTGGTTATTGATTGACTGATCCGTCATTCTCTCGGTTTGACAGTTAGCATAGCTCCTTCAAGCAATCTTCCCTTTTTCATGATATTTTTACTACCCCAAAGATAAAATTGAATAATAGTGCAGTAATTAAAATGCTCGTTTTTTGACTAAAATATAAAAGTTATTCATGACTACACAAGTATATAGCTAGTCACGCAAATAATTAATGAAATAATTGATCAAACATAAAATGAACTTATCATTCACTACCTACGCAATAATTAATACTTGAATAGAGTCATACCTTCAAAACTTACTAGCCGACACTGACATACGTTAAGGGTTCAATAGGTGACTTAAAATCTTATTATTTTGAAAGTAAGAAAACTCTGATTAATTGCTCATTCTAATACTAAACCAAAGTACAAAACGAGAACAAAAGCTTCTTATACAATAGTAAGCAGAACTAGAAACATTCTAAGGCCTTGATGCATTTAGCCCATCCTAAAACTCTCATACTTCTAATAATTCAGCGAATAAGAAAGAATAATTCTCGAAAAAGTTCCGATACAATTAAAAATTATAATTCACTTTTTTCGTTTCATTTTTTCTGAAAGAGGTGTAAAAAATATTCAAAATAATTGAACAAGAATTATAATTATTTCCCTTTTCATAAATCTTATCCTTATCTAATAACTTAGACCCCAAAAGTTGATCAATATCCTTGTGGCTATGGTTTTTGCCCATATATATTTACCCAATCTTGACTGTAGGAACAGTTTCGATAGTGGAATGCCACTTCCCACGATTGATATTCCAATACCAGCGATCCCCAACATACTACTGGTGGGGTGACTGTGAGTTTTGATATTTTGGGTGATATCACTATTGTCAAACCAAACGTCATTATTGTATTTGCGGGTAAACGAGTAATTGAAGAAATATTGAAGGAATCAATATTCGAAGATTCGCAATTGGCTGAATCCCTATTCGAGAAGAGTTTATGCGACTTAATTATCCCACGTAAGATTTTAAAAAGTGTTATGGGTCAGTTATTTGCGTTCAGACTTACCAAAGAAAATATAATAATACTTGCTCACGTTCATAAAAATTTATTATATTATGTTAATTTAATAAATAAGATATTTATTTTAAGACCAAAAAAATTATGATATTTTATTTTAGCCCATGATACACTAATACTATTATAAGATGATTGTATATATTATTGAAAGCCATAATTAATTAGCTAGAGACCTAGCATGCAAAAATTTAAATTTGTATTTTGTTTTTAGGTTACTTTTTTTAACATAGTTTTATATTTTGAAGATACAGTTCTATATTATTGATACAAAAGTAAAAATCCAAAACATTTTCTCAACCGAACTTCAAATTTGGATAGAAGCTATAACCGAAGAAAATCCATCGTAATAACAGATATTTTAAAATTATTTTTAAATAAAAAATAATATTTATTATAATATTATAGTTAAAAAATCATATTTATTATAATATTTTCGTTGAATAAATATAATTATTGGTGGATTAGCTAATTGTTCCGCCCAAGAAGAGGATTGCACACGAGGTCGACAGCGCCATTATGCTGTCGGGTCGAAGGTTTGTTTTGTGTCCTTGTTTAATTATATGGTGCAGATTTGACTTTTTACAAAAGTCAATTGTCAACGCTTATTACTCGGAAAAAAAGATCAACTGTTACATATTGAGGCTAGTTGCCATGTGAAAATAAAAAGTCAACTGTCGACAAGTTCGGTTGTGCTCTCTTTGACTTCAGCTGTGTTGAGATCCCCCCCCCCCCACCCCCCCACCTTTTTTTTTTTAATTTTCTTCGGGTTAGAAGAGATTTTTTTTTTTCATAAATGTGTAAAGGAGAAAATTAATTTGAAAATAATATATTTTTCAAATCAAACTAAAAGATTTTAATAATATATAAATAAAAAATAAAAATATTTATTTATTGTGTTTTCCAGCAAATGCGATTCATTCATAAAAGCTTGCTAGTGTCATTGTGTCAACGCATTGAACAACAATATTTTTATTTTGTATATGCATTTTTTTTAATATAAGTCCGTTCTCCTTTTTTTCATTTTGGTCAAAGTCGATAATAATGTTCATTAAAAATATATATAATATAAAATTATAACTTGGTATAATACGGTTGTTATATGGTGGAACAAAGTACACCATTTTTTTGTGTTGCTATAGGTGAAAAAATCACACTCACTCTTATGTACGAGCATGATATCAAAATTCCTTTTAGGGAAGATAATAACTTTTGTTCGTGATACATATAATATGAAATTATTTTTTTTATGGCAGATATAAATTATTATGTTGTGGTCTCATATGAATCATTTTATTTTTTGATATGAATTTTTATTTTGATATATTTTTTTGTTTGATATAAAATCCTTTGGTTTGATATTATATTTTATATGGGTTGATATGAATTTATATTTTTTTAATATTAAACTCTCATAAAAGAATTCGTATCAGACATAAAAAAAAATTCATATCAGATCACTAAATAAATGATTTATATCATACTATAAAAATATTCATATTAAACCAATAAAAAAAATTATTCATATGAGATCCCAAAAGAAAATGTTCATATTAAGGATGAGGTTGGTAATTGATTTCAGTAAAACGAAGGCCGTTGGGTTGGTGCGACAACAAAGAAGATGAGAGGTGCGTGTATTTTATACATATGCTTAATTTCTTAATTTTAATGGGACCACATAAAACAACAACGGATCTTACTATTTGTAGCTCAAATTTACTATTTGTAGCTCAAAAAAAAAAGTGAAATGACAAAATTGCCCTTAACATATGAATAAGGTATATACTTCATGCAATTCAAAATACATATCAAAACAGACAAAACTCCTTCAAAAATCAAACAAAACCATTCGAAATCATTCCAAAAAATGTTCAAAATCGTCGAAGCAAATTGGAACACATATTTTGGTTAATTTGGGACAGCGTCTACTCCAAAATATACGCAAATATGGTACGAATTTAATACTTTTGTATAGTTTTTTGCATACTGGTGTAAAAATCGCACATGTTTTGCGAAATTGGATGGAAAAATCGCATGTAATTGGCGAAGTATCAGGAAAAAATCGCCCAGCTTAGGTGATTTTTTGTGGAAAGTTCGCCAATTGCAGGTGAAATCCGGGGGAAAATTCGCCTACAATGTGCGAAATTTACTGCAAAATTCGCACACTGCAGGCGAATTTTGCAGCAAAATTCGCACACTGCAGGCGAATTTTGCAGCAAAATTCGCACACTGCAGGCGAATTTTGCTGCAAAATTCGCACATTGCATGCGAATTTTTCCCCAGATTTCACGTGTAATTGGCGAACTTTCCACAAAAAATCACCTAAGCTGGGCGATTTTTTCCAGTCATTTTGCCAATTACAGGCGATTTTTCCTTCAAAATTATATGTTTTAATTGTATATGTAATTACTTATTTTTGATATTAATTTGATTAATGACGCAGGATCCAAATGGATTACCAGACAATTCGCACATGATGTGCGAATTGTACAGAACAATTCGCACATGATGTGCGAATTGTTGTGTACAATTCGCACATCGCACCTCATGTGCGAATTGTACACAACAATTCGCACATCAGGTGCGAATTTTTTGGCGAAATTCAATAATTTAACCGAAATTTTACGCTTTTTACCTGTCCAAACAATCCTTTCCCCTTCCCGGTACGCTGTGGTGGTTGAGATCCGCCGGCGTCCATTACGTGCGATTTTTTTGGAAAATTTGTTTCGATGGTCTGAGAGAGTTTGGTTAGAAAATTTGAAATGACTTATGATTTTGTAAGGTTTGCAGACATATATAAACACAAATACTTGGTCAAAATTCGCCTGTGTTTGGCGAATTTTCTTGGAAAATTCGCCCAACACAGGCGAATTTTCCAGGAAAATTCGCACCACTTATGCGAATTTTCCTGGAAAATTCGCCTAAAGCAGGCGAATTTTTCTAGAAATTTCGCATAAGTGGGGCAAATTTTCACTGAAAATTCGCACATTGTAGGTGAATTTTTCTCAGTTTTTCGCAAATTAGGTCCGATTTTTTATGTTTAATTCGCACATTGGGTCCGATTTTTCCTTCCATTTTCACATTTTCTATTTTAAGGGCATTTTTGTCATTTCATCAATTTTTTTGAGCTACAAATAGCAAAACTGAGCTACAAATAGCAGCCCAGAACAAGAACTAACTTATTGTAGGGATGGATACAAAATTATACGAGGTCTATAGGACCAAAAGCTGTGCGATACAATAATATAGTATTTTTATAAGATATTTAAATTTATTAGCACTAAATAAAATTTAATTTTTTTTAAATTTAAAATATAGTATTTATTTTATTTTTTTAATTTTGTTACAATTATTTGTTTTAAAATATATCTCTTCTATCATTAAAACTCTTCCATTAAATACATATAATTTGGAACTAAAAAATAAAAATTTATATTAAAAGTATAAAAATATATCATAAAAAGATTTCACCACTCCATAAAACATATTAGGATAAGATAAACTAAAATAATATAATTGATTGTTTCTTTAGCAAATTTAGGTACTTGAACATGATAAGAGCTTCTAAATTTGAAAAGAAACTTTATACACCCTCTGATCTATTACTTTTTATTAAAATAAAAATAAAAAAAAGAAACACAAAAATTATTTATTGTCTTCTCTCTAGAGGTGTTCAATCGGACGGTTTGCGGGTTGTTCAGGTTATTTAATTCGGCTTATTCAGTTTTGCAACCCCGAACCTATTACTATAGAAGCTGAACTAAACCAACCGATTTAGCTCTTAGATTTTCAGTTTGGGTATCGATTAACTCAAAAATTAAAAAATATAAAACAAAATTAAGAAAAAGCCTGCACAACACAATCATACGTGTTCCAAAACCCAGAAGATAGGGAAAAAAAAAATTCAAATCTCGAAGAATCCATTCTAATCACAACAAACATGGCTGTTGGATTGTTGTATGTATTACACAATATCCCAAATCAAATCTCAAATGAAAACACAAAACAATTACAGAGCAACCAAATCAATTCATAAAACTAACTTCTAAATCAAGTCCAAATCAAAACAAAAAATCTGAATATTACTTACAAGAAAATTAAATCACAAAATGTATTCGAGAGCCATGGAGAACAAATCAACAACACCATGAACAAATAAACCTCATCAACCAACAAGAAAAGAAAGGATCTGGTGGTGTGAGACGGAGAGAAGGCTTTTCTGGTGGTGGAGGGCAGCGGCTACGAGAGAAAGGGTCCTCGGAGGTGGCTATGCAACTTGTTAATGGAGAAGTGATGATAGTCGACTATCAATTGGAATCCATGGAGATGATGATGGTGATGGTGATGGAAGAGTAGGGTGGTTGTGGCCTAGGCACGGAGGAGGTTTCTTGGTCGTGGGAGAAGGAGGAAAAAAGAGAGAATGGTGTGTGCGGCTCAATGCTTATATGATAGCCTTAAAACTATATTACTTTCTGTCCTGTGTACAGGTGGGGGGAAAGTAGTGGAGTATTAAGGAGACCACATTACATAATTGTTATGTAAAAAAGGAGTAAGGACACGCTGCAATGTGTACTGGTAGAAATATAATATAATTTGCCTGTGTGGCTCGTGGGGAGAAACAAAAACAAGCTAACCCTAAAAAATGGTTATAAACCTCTTTTACTAATTCGGGTTTCGGGCGATTCCCGATTAAAGAAACTAATAAGCAAAATTGCCCACTAAACCGCATATATTATTCAGTTACCTGCATAAATAACCTGTTCACTCGCATAAACCGATTCTTTAAATGGATGCGTATCGGGTGGGTTATTCGGGTAAACCCGAATAATGAAAACCACTATTTCTCTCTAGTAGTTTTAATTTTTCTTTATTATTTTCCTAGTTTTAATTTTTTTAGGACTAAAAAAATTACAATCTATGTACAACGGAGTAGTCATAGAAATGTATATGTATTAACTGTTCTCCCGATTTAACTACCATAGAAAATTTCACCAATGGTCTCATTAATCAAATATTAATGTATTTCAAAAGATCAATATATTAGGTAAAAACCACACATATAAAATATTTCCTTAATTAATTATTCTTTCTCCATAACCCCTATTTTTTAAATAATAATTTAACTATCTCCTGATAAAATAATTAAAAAAAAAGACTTTAAGAGGTTCGTTGACTTCAAGAGCTTTACATTTATGCTGCTTGCTCGTTGTTCTGGCATAAATGATCAATCAAATAAAATTTGGCACCGCGTCTCAATAAAAGTATACTCCCACTTTTATAAATATAATAATCGACTTTAACATTTACATAAATATTAACAAATTTAATAAATATATTACTTTATATAATTAATTTCTTTATTTTATCTTTATTGAAATATTTAAAAAGTTAATTATGAATTAGAGTATAAGACAAAATAAGAATAGAGTTAAAAAGAATTCATTACTTGTAAAGTGACATATAAATAAAAATTTAAAAAATTAAATGTGACTTAATAAACGGAGAGAGTAATATAATATTTTAATTTATTATATAAGATGTTTGAGAAAATGAGTGAATTTTTTATATGTTTTATTGAAATATTTTTAGTAGTCTTTTTATTACATAATTAAATTAGTTGATATGTATATTGTAATTTTAATTAATTGATATATATTAATCAATATTTTTATTAATTTTATGTAAAATATTTTTATAAAATAATTCAAAATTTTAATTTTTAATTAACTCTATTTAATGATAAAATTTAATAAATAGAAGTAAAATATATTTAAATTGTAATAAAATAATAAAAATAATATTATTTCTTTTAAAGTAAATTATAATTGTTTTTATTTATGTAAATCAATTTAAATATCTTGTACAAGACCGTAGGGGTATCGTAGGAATTTTGTAGTGAATTTAAATTTCTAAATTTGATTTTTAGGAAAAAAAAAAAAAAAGTTACGAAAGCAGCCTTTAAAAAAAAAAAAAAAAAAAAAGCAGCCTTAAATAAAAGCCCAAAAATCTTAGGGGCAGATTCGTAGTAATATCCAACATTAAACCCAAAAAGATAACCTTATCGTATCGATGAAAGTATAAATTACTCTGTCCAATACCCCCAAATTCAGAACCGAGAGAAAAAAGAATTTAACATCTCAAAACCCGAAGGAAAATGTCAGGTTACCCTCACAATTACGGTTACGGGGCACAACCACCCTACGGTGCTCCGCCACCGCCTTCCTCCACGCAGCCCTACGGAGCACCACCCACATCCGCACCATACGGAGCACCACCACAGACCGCCCACCCCTACGGGGCACCACCACCAGGGCAATCCCCCTACGGACCAGTAGCTACCCCATACAACACGGCCCCTTCCGCCCCACCGTACTCCTCCGAGCCCACAAAACCTCCCAAGGAGAACAAACCCTCCTCCTCCAGCCCTTACGGCGCAGCTGGACCGCCACCATCCTCAGCTCCATACGGCGCTCCCCCACCGACATCCTCTCCTTACGGGGCTCCTCCGCCATCCGCGCCTTATGGTAGCCCTTTTGCCTCTTTGATTCCCTCTGCTTTTCCTCCCGGCACAGATCCCAATATCATAGCCTGCTTTCAAATAGCTGATCAAGATGGGAGTGGATTCATTGATGATAAGGAACTCCAAAGGGCACTTTCCTCCTATAATCAGAGTTTCGGTTTGAGGACGGTCCATCTTCTTATGTATCTCTTCACCAATTCCAACGTCCGAAAGATCGGTACCATTTCAGTTCCCTAATGTCTTCTTCTTTAAAGTAATTTCTTCTTCAATTTTGTATGCGTGTTCTTAATAAGATTCAGGATTGACTGGGATTGTGACGGTGGGGGTTGGTCTGGGAAATGGCAGAGGATTTGGGGAGTGGTTTGGTTGGAATAAAATAATTTTTGGGGGTAATTATTAATTGGCCACACTTGGTGGGGTTGACCGTTGACTATACGAATGGTATGCGCAAATATATGTTTTTTTTTTAAGGTCTATGTAATAAAATTAAATTTAAGTTTGAATTTGGAAATTTTAAAAAATTAAATTTATTAATTAGTCAATTTGACAAAATTAACTTAAAATTTTAAATAATACGTGATAAAATAAAATCGATTAAGGTTTTAAAAATATCTTATGTCTTTATTTCATGATTTTTATTTCACTCTTTTTTTACCCAGTTGACTTTAGGTTGAGATTTTATTATTGTTGTTAGTATTGATATATACCGTCTTCATTTTCTTATTTATCCTCTTATTTTTATTAAAATGTATTTAAATTTGACTATTAAAATTCCTTATTTAATATTGGGATTATCTTTATGAGTTTAATTTCCGTGGAAAAGAAGGTTTATTTTATGAATAATTAATTTTGTAGTGGTTGGGTTGGGATCATCTCATCTTTAACGCGTAGTACCAGTTATCTTTTTCTTGGATCTACGCGTCCCAATTAATACAATAGAATTGTTGACGTGTAGGGTATACAAAGTGGTCATAAATGAAAGAGTTAATTGCACAATTACCTTCAACTTTAAAGAAATAGCAAAATAACCCCTTTAAACTAACTATCAATTGTATTAAAATTTTAAAGTATTGATTTTGTAACCATCAAGTTCAAATGCTTTCTTAATTTCAAATCAAATATGAAATTATATCGTTACCATTTTGAAGTCTTATTATAACTCAAGTATACTTAAATGCGTATTTTAATCCTTTTAACCATTTTGAAAGTTAGAAATACATATTGCACATGGGATACTTTTTATATTTATAATAAAATAAAAATCACTTATGTATTTAGAGACAATATAAGAATAATATTTATTCCTAATTCAATATTATAGTTTTTGTAAACAGTATAAGGGATGATTATGTAATGTAATGTGTTGAATCAGCAATAAGGAACCACTAGGATATAATTGCTACAATTAAAAGTTTTCAGGGGTCAGTTTGCTATGTTAGGTAAAGTTGGAAGGGTATTTTGTTATGAACTCTAAATTAAATTATATTATCATCCCTTCATATAGGGATAATTTGCCTGGTTTATTGAACTTGGGTTGCTAAATCTGGGTTAAGGACTCTGGTGAAGATCCATTAGAGCTTGTTGGATATATGGTTTTTTCTCATACTTCACCAGAAAATTTTCATTGATTTTATGGCCATTTTGAGAAATTTGAATTCATCCTACTGGGGTTTGATTACTTCTCAATCAGTGGTATGATGGGTTGGTAAAACCATTGGTGCATGGTACAAAGTGTTCCTATCATATGAAGTTATTCCATTCTTAGATGAGGCAAACTAGCATTTGAAGTCCTTTCTTAATGTTTAAACTTTAAAGGGATTTAATGTGTGTGATGTTTTGATGGGCTCCTTTTCAACTGTTCAAACTGGTCACCATGTTAAAACTAGTTAAAACTGGTTTCTTTTTTCAAAATTTCTTTCCTGTATATCCTTCACCAAGTTAAATGCTTTTGTGGACTATGTTCTGGCCTTATTGATTCAATGTCACTGTAAACAGGTCCCAAGGAGTTCACTTCACTCTTTTACAGTCTTCAAAACTGGAGGGTAAGTTGAACAAGATAACATCAGAGTTTCTCAAGAAGCTAATTTGATGAAAACGTTACCTTTTGCCTCTATCTCACCTGTGTCTGCTGCTTTTAGGCAATTTTTGAGAGATTCGATAGGGACAGGAGTGGCAAGATTGATTCCTCAGAACTGAGAGAGGCACTACTTAGCCTGGGATTTGCAGTGTCACCCGTGGTGTTGGATTTGCTGTTGTCTAAGTTTGATAAAACTGGTGGAAAGAACAAGGCCATTGAATATGATAATTTCATCGAGTAAGCAAAAGCTTTCTTCTTTTCTATTTGTAACTATTATCTTTTTTGGTTGGTCATCTATTGATTTTATTACGTTTTTCTTCTGCTTGATTTAGGTGCTGCCTCACAGTGAAGGTGTGTAAACTATTTCCCATTGAATATTTGAGCAGCTATGGGTTTATTTCATTGAAAAACCATGTAAACAAGCAAGTCCTAAGTTGTAATGTGTTATATTTGTGTAGGGTTTGACGGAAAAATTCAAGGAGAAGGATACAGCATACTCTGGTGCAGCAACTTTCACTTACGAGTCTTTCATGTTAACAGTCTTACCTTTCCTGATAGCTTAGTGTTGAAACTTGTTATGCAATCTGTTCCTGAAGGTGCTTCAAATTTCTGTGTTTGTTTGGTGCTGGTGTTGTATTGTTTTATTCTACTGAACTACTTGAATCTTTGGCAGTTACTGGGTTTGTTAATATAGTTTTGTTGGGTCGCATTATGGAATCTGTTTTGATGATTTTTGCTGATCTGAGTGTGCTTCATGCTTTGGTTAGCCATTGTTACTGGCTATGAATTTAGTTTGTGTTGGCCTGCTTGCTGGGTGAAGAGGATCTTGTTAAAAACTGGGGGAGACCGGAACTGTAAAAAGTCGGACCACTGTATAAAAGCACGGAAACATTAATCTCCAAATACCTATGCATATTATTTTTCACTTAGAGCTGTTCTTAGCCAAGTCTGATCAGCTGTGAGGGTATTTATTTTTGTGAGCGACGGTTTTTTTTAGGATTCTTAATATTCTGATCAGCTGTGAGGGTATTTATAAATTTTCACAGTCACATAGGTTTGGGTCTTCCAAATATCTAAGAAACATCAATGATACAAAGGCTCCTTGTATCGAAATTTTCAGATATTATTTAATTGGGAAAGAGGGAGATTAGACGGGACAGAAGGGAAGGTGTCAGGAAGCGTGTTAAACATCTCAAGACATGTTAATATGTCTATAGTTAAATATTACAAAATTTTGACATTTTTTACTTAAATCAAGGTTATAATATCAGGTTAATTTTGTCTTTTTACTCAATAAAATAATTTATGTCACTAATTTTGTTCATTTTCATTTGACCAGGAGTATTGGTAGTTTGATCACCCTTAAATTTAATTGTTGTTTTAATTTAATTTTCTTTAGTTTAAATATAAACTAACCCCCCCGGTTGGTTGCTTGAGTTTTAATTAGGAATAAAATTGCATGTTTCCTTCAGAAGACGAACGACTTACGACTATACTGCTAAAGTTAGTAAGGTAGCTTAATTTATTTTTTGTCCGTTTGACACCTGCAAATTTATTTCAAAATTAAAAAAAGTACATAAAATTTATTTTTTATATTATGAAATAAATAATATAATAATAATAATCATCCAAGGGGAGTATGGGAACATGTTTAGGTCCCCTAACAAAAAAATATATATATATATAATAATAAAAAAATGAACTCAATAAAGCGAACGAAGGTGAGAACAAGAGTAACAACACTTATAAAATATTAGAATACATCATCTAAAATATAATAATATGTTCAAAAAATATTAAAATATGGACTATTTCGCGCCCTTTATTTTATTATTTCGCGCTCTTTTTATACTAAAATTATTTCTAACAAATTAAGAAATATCAATCATAATATTTAAATATAAAATATAAAAATATATTAAATTACCTAATTACCATTAATCAATTTAATAAAAATACCCATTAAAAATTTCATTTATAGTTCCGCTCATCTACGTTACTTTAATAATAATTTTTTATAATTTTTTACTAGATTAAAAAGGAATTTATAAAATTTTTAATAAATTAATTAAGGACAGTTAATTAATAATAGGAGGGGTAAAAAATAAACATTAAGGGGGCGAGAAATAAGAATTAAGGGGGCACTACTTAACAAAATGAAAGATTTTTTTGGAAAAAGGGGAGCGCGATACAACACTACCCTAACTATAATATGAAAATACGTCACTTTTCAAAGTAGAATTCTATTACTTATTTTATTTTATTTTCAAATAAAACTTTATAAGGATGGGAGAGTTTGGGGAGATGGCAAGGGTTGGAGCTTATAACCGATAGATCGGGAAACTTTATAAAAATTAAAAATTTTAAAAATCATAAACATTTAAAATCTTAGAATATATCAACAAAATATTAGAATACGTCTTCTAAAATCATAGAATACGTCAATTATAATAAATTATTCCAAAGTAGGAAATGGCCGGTTTCATCGGCAAAACCAATATTACAGTTTGAAAAATTTTCAAACCACTTACCATAAGGGATATTTTTAAACCAACGAAACCGGCCACCGGTTTTGACTAAACCAGCCCACCCCTAAGCATAATCATCCTGAGAAGTAAGTTTGATAATAAAGGAGTGATTAATGGAAGAGAGAGATGAGGTGAAGGGGAACATGGAGCAAGAGCCAAGAAGGATGGAGGTGGAGGAGTGAGAGAATGAAGATGACGAAGACGTGTTGATGAGAGTTAGAGGAACATAAAACTCTGATATCAATTTAGATTTGAGAAAAATGTGAATCAATTGTATTGATGCAGTACAGTTGTTATTAACCTTTACAATGAAACAAAGGTTTACATAATACAATAACTGGTACAATTACTATATAAATACATTATTTACAAGATTACTACTAATCTTGATGCCCATATATATCCATTTCAAACTTGCTCCCTCATTTAAGATCACAAAACAACAAGTACTCATATTGCCCTTGATTAAGCTTGGGGTGTATACATGTATACTGGTCTCCCATTCCTCGCCTGAGTAGGCCTTGCATTTGTTTTATATCCCTGAATGATCATAATAGGGAAATAAAAATTAAGGCAATAAATTTACTCACCACACATTTCCAATGATTCCTAGATATAAATTTAGTTGTGTTCTCGAAATTTTATATTATATTTTACAGACTATCATGCAAAATAATTCAGTCATTTGTTACGACCTTATTATTTTTTCTTATAACCAATATAATTCAGTCATTTGTTAATAGACTATCCTGCATTTCAGTTCTTGAATTATTATTTACGAATGGATGAAGTACTAGGCTTACCTCTTGGAGAGCATCGCTCAAAGCATTTATTTGCTCCTTTGAGGCCGTCCTTACCTGCTTATCGACAAGAATCAAAGTGAGTAATAATTTTTATTATTATATCTATTTTGAAAAACAAAAAAAAATTGTATTTTTATAATATTAATACCGTTATTATAAAATGAACTTTTGTTTATATATAATAAATTAGAACCTTAAAGAATTATTCCAACCTTTTTTAGTATGTTCCAAATAATACCCTCTGTGCATGGTGGAGTAGTGAGTGAACCGACGTATCTGTAGTAACTCCTACTCCCAAATTTGATCTCTCCTGGGCTAAGAATCCCCAATTCAGCAACTCCTCCATTTTCTGTTTTTTTGACATGGGGTAAAATCTGGTTGACGAAAATAAACACACAAATCCGAGATTAGGGTAAGAAATGCAGCATAAATTCTACCTTCTGTCTAGTAAAAAGAGTTTTTTTTTAATTAAAAGTACAATTCTTAAATAAACGTTTATTATTCAACCTATGAAAAATAACTTTACATTTTAGTTAAAAAACTAATCATGGATTATATCATATCAATTAGTAAATTGAAGGTAAAATTATAAAAATTGAACACTTTTTTGAGATAAAAGAATACTTTTAAAATATGACTCTTTTGAGGAGAGGGAGATGGTGTAGATAATGGAAATGAATGAGAAACGAGAAATTGCCGACTTTGAAGTCAAATACAAAATCAGAATTTGAAAAACAGATGAAACTTAGAAAAGGCATCGTCGGAAAACTTGGGTTACAGGTGACGGGAAACTTAGAAAAGAAGTAGCGCTTGTTGTGAAGCCTAATTCCAGTACGAATGTGTTTAAGTTTTATATAATAATAATAATAATAATAATAATAATAATAATAATAATAATAATAATAATAATAATAATAATAATAATAATAATAATAATAATAATAATAACGAATGAAAGAGGACGGAGCTTTAGATCATCACCTTTTCGATGAAAGGATCTGAGCAACCAACTTTATAGAGAATACCAATCACCGCAAACTCTCCTGCAGAATTTTGGTGCAATATATGGAGCTCCAGGTCGGGTCTGATGACCCCAGAACCAGAAAAAAAAATACGTAGAAGGTATTTATGGATAATGTTATTATTTTGATTTAGGTCAAAATATTAATAAAAAAAATGTAAGAATAGACTCTCTATAGTATGATTTAATGACAAATTTATTTCTAAACAATTAGTAATTTACAAATTTAATTTTAAATTTTGTTATTCACAACACATTTAGTCTTACTCCCATGTTTTTTAGGTAAAATACGTATTTTAGATCCACAATAACGTGTTAGTCCATGTGTTATAAAATTTGTCATATGAATTAAATTAATCCATGTGATATTTGCGTGGTTTAAAAGTTGACGGAATAACAATTCAACTTTAAATATCTAAAAATAGTTATTAGGACTAAATGTGTTGTAAATAGCAAAATTTAAGACTAAATTTGTTTGACTACCAAATGTTTAGTACTAAATTTGTCACTAGGTCATACTTTAGGGACTATTATTGCATTTCTTCCTATTCTTAAAATATAAACATGACTTAAACTATCGAACAACATAATTACTGGATAGAAACCAACCTTGTACCATTCAAGGTGTGATCAGCAGGAGTATGCCAGTGGCATCGCAGCAATTTGTAATCTGTGCCATTTACAACCAGCTTCCCTGCGTCTCCTTGCCATTCTACCTGAACCAACAATGGACCAAGAACGATCATTGATTTGAAAATAGCAGATAGATTATGGAGGGAGTAGGGGTGAGAATGGATTAGCGAGTTTAGATTAATCCGCGGTTCGTAGGGTCCACTTATAGAGTATGACACTAAGTGCGACCGTCAAGACCCACAAATTTTTATATATTGTTGATCAAAATAACAGGTTAAGTCTTTTTTTCTATCTCTAATTTTATTTTTTTTCCTCTGATCACTGCTTTTTGGAGTGCTCACTTCTATTTTGCAAGCTTGTTTCTCTTGTCTATATCAGATAGTTAAACTCAAATAACATCAAAAGGATTTATCATTATTAATTCGAATAACATTAAGTCCATAATTATTATTTTACCCTAAAACCGTCAAAATCATTAGAAGGACCTTGGCGGTTTGGTTCGGTTCGGTCCAAAACAATTTGGAGGGAGAAGAGAGCTTACTGTAATATCATGTCCCCTATGTTTCAACACGGCTGGAACTGGCTTGTAATAACGCTTTAGTTTGCCCATAGCTGGGAGGAGCTCCACCCCCTGGTCAACAACATCAATGGGGGACTGCAATTTTCCAGTGCCACAAATCTTCCAATTTGGATCAAGTTCACTCCAATGCTCTGGTCCTGTTCCACTTCCCACTTTATACGTGTAGGTACTTTCATGCCCTATTTTTTTTTAGCATCAACAAATATTGTCGTTATGTTTCAAAATAATAATATGTTAGTTATTTATATTAAATAGAATATTAAACATAAACTTTAAGGTACAATAAAAAATATACAAGCTTTATAATAAACTTTGCAGTTTCCCAATAGACTTAAATCAGGTCAGAAAAGGGGGTTACTAGTTACCGCCTCAATTTTTGAGGTGTTAGTCCATAGGTTTTGATAAAATTGCCCTTTTATTTAAAATGAAGGAAGAGCGAGAGTATTATAGGGGGTATTTTAGTCTAAATTAGATTAGAGCAGTAACTAGTAATTCTTATCAGGGGGTTGAGCAGCATGCATATATAATAAGGTGAATTACATTTACCTCCCATGTGATTTGGTTAAACTAACAATGGCCCCAACCAATACTCTCATTGACCAAAGTCAAACATTAAAAAAAGTTAAAAAATGAAAAAATTTGACGATATTTTGTCAAAATAGGATTATAAAATAATATTAATTTTATCTTTCAATACAATAGTAATACTTATGTCAATATTTTTACTCATTTTTTCTGTCGATCAAAGGGATAGATGTTATTAATTTGAGTAGTCAATGAGAGTATACCAGAGAAAGGTATTATTGTTTCACCAAACCACAAGTAATTCACGTTATATAATAATAAGTCATCTTTATTAAAAAAAAAAAAAAGAAAAGAAAGAAAGGTTGGTGAACGTACCAGCTCCACCATTTTGGTTGGGGCTGCTGGCAAAGGTGGTGGAAACTAGGAGGAGAAACGCCAAGAGAAAAGTGACATTCATATCAAATCTAGGAACGACTTCCATCTCTGAGAGATAATTCCAGGGACAAAATGAATAGATCAGAATGTCGTCAAGCCAAAAACCAAATAATGGGGTTTGGGAGAAGGAACGATTTTATTTACAGGGTTAGGAGGATGCATCCCATTTATATAAAAACTACAGATTCCCAAAACCCTACCTTTTCGGAGAATAATAGGAAATGTCTCGTTGGATTTTATTGTCTTTCATTGTTTTTCTACCCTCCATCCAATTTTTACTCTTTCAACAATATAATATTAACCTAGAAATGTGTTAAGGAGGTTATACGTTTGTGGTGGTTTTTTTTTTTTTTTAATTATAATGAATATATTTTAATTTCAAGTTATCCAAAGAAAATATAAAAATATATATCAAGTCTCTTAAAGAATATATATGTTTCTCGATGCAAGATGAAAATATTACAAAATATTCAATTGGAGTTTATCCGCAAATTATACTATATTTAAAAAATAATACATTAATACATTGACAGTTCAATAATTATTTGTAAAAATTATTGTGCGGTCAATATAGTAATAGAAGTATATCCTAGATTATACAGTATTTGTAGGATTATTTTTATTTCGATTTTATTTTGTTACAATCTTGTGTTTTTGGGTTAGAAACCATGAGGAAATGATTGTTTTCCTTCTCAAAGGTGTATTATATATTGTTGAAATTAAAATGTTGAATTTTAATATGAAAAAAGATAATTTCGACTTCAAATAATAAATCAGGCTCAACTTTTTGGAAGCATTTCTAAATGAATCTAAACATTTCCGAAGCATTTCTCAACGTTTTGGAAAGAAACTTGGGCTCTTGAACTATTTGAAAATTTTGTAGTTTTGGTCACTACATTTAGTGAATTTTCATTTTTTGTCCAACATATGTAGTCCCTTCCAAAAATTCTCGTTACTTTTTAAAGACCCCCCTAAAAATACCCATTACGTTTTAAATTTTAAGCAAATTTGGTCCTTAAAATTTTTTTCATGGATCAAAAGTGGTTAAACTTTCAAATACAATGAGTACTTTTGGAGGGTTTAAACATGTTGAACCAAAAATTTTACTAAACGTAAAGAACCAAAATTGCATTTCCACCGGAACTATTTGCACTAAGGTTTTAAAATCCATCGTTTGACATGTGTTATATTTCATAGAAGGTATATTTATCTAGAGTTGAAGATTTGTCAAATTTGAATTTTTGGGAAAACAAATTGAAGGGCTGATTTGAAAAGCCTAAGTCTCATATCTCTTGTTTATTTTTGTGTAACATCCCTTTAAACCGTTCATAGCAAGGTTTAAAACGGTTCAAATGGTTTGTGAAATGAATTTCTAAATTTTTTTAAAGGTGATTTAGAAAATGGAGAGTTGCTGAAATTTGTTCAAAATTAAATTCAATGGGCTATCTTTAAAGTCTTGAATCTCTGTCAATTTTTAATGATTTTGGTTGACACTTCACTCTATTCTAATTTTCCAACCTTAAAAACCCTTTGAAAAACCCTTTTGACTTGTTCCAAAATTTCAACAAATCTTATTTTAAATACCCTATTTTGAGACCTCATACTTCTCTTGTGTTTGATCCGATTTCGAAAACCTTATCTTGTTCTAAACCCTACATTACAAACAACATATAAAATCTCTAAGTTTGAAATTCAAAGTTATAAATTTCCCAAAAGTTTTTTTTTGAAATTTGACTATTAGAATTGTCATTGTGAAAATTTCATAATCAATGATCCAATTCTAAAGCCTCATATCCCTCTTGGTACTTGTGTGTTTTCAGCAAACTTTAACTTGATCTAAACATTCAGTAACAAAAATTATCGAGCCTCTTCTGTTGATCCCAATTTGAATTTATAAAAAAATGAAATAATATAATAATAAAAAAAGGAAAGAAGCCGCGATGACAAAGAAGGAAGTCGCAATGAAGCGGAAAAAGAAAAAAAGAAAAAAAAAATGATGCGCATGTGCCTGCCTTCTTCTTTAAATAACTCATCCACAGTAATTTATTATTTTTAAATAGATATACCAAAAAATAGTAATCTTATAGGATCATCATATAAATTATCATATAATATGAGGTCTGGGAATCTAATAGGATCATTTTTATAAATGATATGTTCTATTTTGTATTAAAAAAATATTGGTAAAAGTATAATTTAAAAATAAAATAGGATGTCCTAATTTTAAGCATTGTTCTCATTTATATGCTGCATGCACTAACAATAAAATATAATATATGCATGGAATAATTTTTTCCAAAGTAATAACCCCAATGAAAGTAACACAATTATTTTGTAAGCTGTAAACATAATAAGATAATTGTTGTGAAGGTTTAGAGAGGTAGAGTAAGGGTTTTGGACTATAAACTTTTTTTTAAAAAAAATAATTTGGACTATAAACTTAATATTATAGGTTTGATTTTTAATATTGTTCAAATTTTTAAACAAAAAAATTATAATTTGGTGGTTGACATTTTCCATTTGGGATTTTGAGTTCAAGTTATTAAGAGTTGAATGTGAACACTTATATAAATCTTTTGAAAAGAAAATAATAATAAGACTTATGATTGAAAATATATGACTCTGTTTTGGAGATATGTAGGATTACTTTATAAATGCAATTTCATTATTTTAATGAATATGTTATTGTTATTATTGAGTTTGCCCTGAAGAAAATTTGAGTGATAGTGAGGTTTTAATTTTTGTGAGTGGAATCTTAAATAGTTTATTTTTTTATTTATCGCTTTTGAATTATTATTTTTCCTTTCTTTTTATTAAAATACTTTTCTTATTTTTTGATTAAAAAATAAAGACATTTTAATTGAACAAGAGGTAGTATTTAATACTATTTTTTTGTAATTAAAAATAAAAAGACATTTTGGTAAAAATAGGGAACAAAATAACAAAAAAAATTATTTTTTATTTTTTTAAATTAAAAAATAATAAAGATATTTATTTAAGAATAACTTTTTAAATAACCAAACAGTATTGAAATGAGGACATTGTAAGCAATAACCAGACAAAATAGAGGGGGGAAATGTGGATATAAATGCCCCCATGCAGGATCGAACTACAGACCTTCAGTTTACAAGACTGACGCTCTACCACTGAGCTATGGGGGCCCGCGGTGTTTCAAATATAAAATATCTCTTTGGGATTTTAATGCTGAACATAAAATCACGTTTAAAACTAAAAAAGTGCAACAAATAAACTCCACAGCCCCGTGACAGTTTATTATCTCATCTAAATCTTACTCTCATATTTTGAGAAAAATCATACTTTTGATCTCTAAAATTTGTCAATTTTATATAAAAGATAATAAAATTTTAATCTTTTTTAGATGTGCGCAACAATATTTTTTTAACACTTTTTTAATTCAACGACTTATTATAACAAATTTTCTCTCCATCAAACCAAAATCAAATGTAAATGAGATTTTTTTTCTATAAAAATAAAGTATTAAAAATCTGTCCTACAAGAAATTTCTCTTTTCGTCCATTATTGTCGATTTTTTTTTTCTAAATTTTCATTTTTTATTTTTTTAATAATATCTACTATCCCTTTATATTTAAAAGTTCTTCTTCATCACTATATTTTAGATTTTTTTTTTCACTCTATATAAGTGGATGAAAATGCTCTATTATTCTTTCACATTTATTCCAAAAATTTTATATTGATTTTATATTTTATATTTTTTTTTATGTTCAATAACTTTATTCCTCATTTCTCTTTTTTCCCACTCTCATAATTTTTTTCTGTTTTAAATATTTTAAAAATTCTTCTCCCTTTTATTTTTATTTTAAAAATTACCAACAATCATAATGGCAAATTATATTATACCCTTATGGGATATGAAGCCTTGTGATCATAATGATTTTTTGTATAATAAATTGATAATTGTAATAAAATGATAGTTTTTTTCCTTGCTTTTGCTCACGTGAGAAGTGGCCATAATGCTTGTTTTTGGATAGAGACATGAAGTATTATAATCACATAAAACTATAATATAATAATTGAGGGGACAGACGATGGAGGGGTTGGGAAAGGAGTCCGTTTACGGTGGGCCTATAGGAGTAGGGTGAATTTTACTCCTATTGTAGCGCGCTACAGTTGCTCGCTACAGTTTTTTTTTTTTTTTTTTTTTACGCACAGCCTTTTAAAAAAAAATACTTTTTAAAAAAAAAAAATAATAAGACAGTAGATATCAGATCAGAGAATACTAGACATCAAATCAAAAGACTATAGATATCAGATCAAGAATATAAAAGAAATCATACTTAACAAGGGAGATCACATCAGGATTATATAGACATCAGATAAGAGAATACTAGACATCAGATCAACAGACTATAGATATCAGATCAAGAATATAAAAGAAATCATACAGTAGAACTAAAGCATACTTAACAAGGGAGATCACATCAGGATTATATAGACATCATATCAGCGAATACTTGACATCAGATCAACAGACTATAGATATCAGATCAAGAATATAAAAGAAATCATACAATAGAACTAAAACATACTTAACAAGGGAGATCACATCAGGATTATATAGACATCAGATCAGCGAATACTTGATATCAGATCACCAGACTATAGATATCAGATCAAGAATATAAAAGAAATCATACAATAGAACTAAAGAATACTTAACAAGGGAGATCACATCAGGATTATATAGACATCAGATCAGAGAATACTAGACATCAGATCAACAGACTATAGATATCATATCAAGAATATAAAAGAAATCATACAATAGAACTAAAACATACTTAACAAGGGAGATCACATCAGGATTATATAGACATCAGATCAGCGAATACTTGACATCAGATCAACAGAATATAGATATCAGATCAAGAATATAAAAGAAATCATACAATAGAACTAAAACATACTTAATAAGGGAGATCACATCAGAATTATATAAACATCAGATCACCAGACTATAGATATCAGATCAAGAATATAAAAAAAATCATACAATAGAACTAAAACATACTTTAAAAAAAATATTTTTTTATAAAATTAAAAACATTAAAAAAAATACTGAATTGTTTAGAAAAAAATGGACGGAAAAAAGTCTCAAGGAGGAAGACAAAAAAATAAAATAAAATAATAGCCAAAAATAACAAAAGAAATGAAGGTATTGTAGAGCGTTACTGTAGCGCGCGGAACTGTAGCGTGTTACTGTAGCGCGCTACAATAGGTAGGAGTAAAATTGCAGGACCACCATATAAATTACCCTGTTATGGTAAGTCATTGGACCAAAAGTGTAAAAAAAAATAATTATTTGACAATTTAAAAAAAAAAAAAACTAAACTTTTATATATTTTATGTAAAACTGATAAAAAAAAGTTTCTTAAATATAACTTTTTTCATATTTTGATTTTGTTAAACTCTAAATTTGACCATAATTATTATTCCAAACAAGTATCAGAATGTCAAATATAATGATCATACATACCTTTCACATGTTCATATATTGATTAAGGTCCAAAAATGATCATTTTATCAAAGGTGCATTTGTTGAGGGGATTTTTTTTTGTTAAATATAAATAATCACCACTATTTCAACTTACTTGAATTCATCACCACCTCCAACCCAAAATCACAATCACAACCCCTAGGAGTGATATTATCTTCCAAAATAACAAAAGCAATATTATCTCTCATTTATGTAATATTATCTTCTTTTTAAAGAATTGAGAACATTTGTGGGATTTACTCGATCTCAATAAAAATATATATATATATATATATATATTAGCTCATGATTGTCATATAATGATAAATGGTTGATAAATTCTATCTTACATCCCCTAATTTATCACCATTTTTGTATTGCTGGGCAGTTTTTAATATATATATATATATTTATTTATTTGTATAAAAAGGAATGTGGAAATCTAAATAACTCAAACTTAAAATTTACTGCTTTTAAACGGAAATACCTACCACTGCGCTACAATTTTTAACATATTTAAGTATAAATAAAATATTTAAAAAAAAAAAACAAAAGACAAACAAACCTACCTTTTGCAGTTTTGTTTAGCATGATTTCTTTTTAGATATATACAAATCAACATAATGTTTTTTCTTTCATGTATTGCAATAAGATTCTAAATAGATAGGGCGATTTTATGAGCATAAACTTGGCTTTTTTTAAGGACAGGGCTTTGGACGTGGTGGAAACAAGGCAAATATATCGTAAACATTGACCCTAAATTTATCTCGTTTGTCAAAATATATATTTAGAATACAATTGTACTATTTAACAATTGGTGAAAACAATAATGAAACTTCAAATCCTTCGACAACAGGGCTTTGGACCGCAACATTTTTTGCCCAGCACTGATAGGTGCACTACATTATCAATGATATGATGCTGTGTAGCTCTTGAACTTGATGACCAGGCACCGCACAACTTCTCTACAACATCCTGGCTGAAGGAATTCTTGCTAAGATCTAACATTTGCAGCTGTGTAGCCATTTTCACTGCAACTAAAAGCTTTTGGATGTATTCACTGTCTAGAATTGATCGACGTTTATGATACGCGCTTGCACGGCTTTCATTCCCTCCGGATGCTGCCGCGGTTTCCCCAGCTCGATCATCGTCACTGTCTGCAACTTCAAGCTGACTGTAATCTCCTTTATCTGTCAAGACCTCCTTTAGAGAAGTGACCTCATTGGGCAAAGAGTTGGGAATGTTGAGATTTGTCTGCTTTGAATGTGAGCTTTCTTTCACCGGCATCAAGCGATGAGTATGATTTTCATCTGGATGGATGTTTTCAGCCAAGTTGAGCTCTTCAAGACAGCTATTATTCAGAGATAATGCCTCGAGTACTTGCACGATCCCAACTAGACCCAGGCGGCAATTGCTTAGCACCAAAACTTTTAAACTACACTGGGGATTAGCAAGTAAAGACGCCAAGGCATTGCCATCCTGTTTCATGCTTTGAGTTAGATCCAAGAGATAACAAATGTAGGCAAATTATATTGTACAATTAGGAATAGTGTGTGGCTCAATAGCAATAAGCCATTTAATGCAGTGGCCCCCTGAATTTGCCTCTTTTTTCCCTTAACTAATGCTCCCCTACCATTTGTCAAAAATAAACCTTGCAATGTACTCTTAGTTGTACTATATAACAACTGACAAATGTATAGCTGAAACATTTTACATAAACCTTCTTCAAACTCACTAATGACATGCATCTTTTAGCATAGTTCTTTTCTGTTCTTCTTTTTCCCCTTTCCCTTTGATGTCTTTTAGTTCTCATAAAGCCACTGATTTCTCCTGCTCTTCTTAATGACTAAACGAAGTTTTACTGACACTAAAATGAGATACTTAATTTGTTAAAGTTGGATATGAGTAAGTGCTAAACTTAACCAGCATAGGCAGCCTCCCATAACTTATAAGATGCTAGAAATCCACTCTATCTTGTGTGAATCGGTGACATTTCATCTCTTCACTATCAACCTATCAAAAATATTTCAATCCAAAGCACAATGTAGGGATTGATATACAGTAATGGAACTTTCTCTACGTAGGACAAACAAAAACATTGAAAGGAAAACCAGTATCACGATTCTTTGCAGAAAATAAAATTTACCTCTTCCATGATTGAATTTCCTCCAAGATTCAGCTCTGAAATTCCATTTATCAAAGAAACTTCAGTATTCAACCTTGATATATATTGAGGTGTCAGTTTGCAAGATGATAGATCTAATTTAATTTCTTGATTCTCATTTGATAACGATGAAGTTAAACACAATGCTGCATCCTGCAAAACGTATTTTATGTAACTATACATTCAAAAGTAATTCACTAACAAAATATCCAACAGAATATGCTATAATCTAACACACTAATTGACTCACTGTTCCTATTCCGCTTCCTCCAACCATCAACCCTGACAAGCTTACATTTTGGGCAAGTTTGCAGAGGCTATCGACCACATGCTTGCTTAATTTGATGCCAGTTAGGTTGAGCTCTTGAAATCTAGCCAGATGAAAGCAAAGGAGATTTTCATTACTGACAGACATCTTATGTCTAGCAAATCATGAAGCACTTGCAAGTGGTAGCCAAGGTACCTTGTCAAAGTAGCAATTTTTTGCAAAAGATGCATGATGACGTTGCCAGATATAGAATTGTATCCTGTTCAAAATAAAGAATTACAAGTAATAGCAATATGGAGTATCCTTATGTGAGCCTTCATTCAAATGAAAAATACCTAAGGACAAATGTGTAAGTGCAGATCCGGAATCAAGTGAATCAGCAATCTTTTGAATTGTTCTCGACGTGATAGAACAATTTCTGATATCCAAATTATAAAGAGCTGGAATCCATTGGGACTTCGTAAGAACAAAGAAGAAACAAGATGAACAATTCGAACTAACAAGAATAATTAAGAAGCACAAAAAAAAATTACGACAATGATAATGAAGAAACTAGCAGATATGTGAAGAATAGAAATGCAAATACCCAAACATTACTACACTAAATTAGTAATCAAACACGGCGGATAGAATACTCCTACTGTCCCAAAATTAGTCCTATTCGTAATACTATTGACTCTAATTTTGGGATGGAGGTAGTAAAAGTTACAAATATATTCAGCATGGTAGGCTCCTAACCTTAAACATAGAAGAAAATTCGGAAACAGAAAAATGCCACAACCATGTTACTTTCCAAGATAAAATAACCATTTAAGGTAGAAGAAAAATAAAAATGCAGACAGGAAAACAAAAACTCACCTTGAAAGTTCTTCAAAATGTTGGAAAGGTAAGAAGCACATGAATCAGTCAAGCGATTACCAGATACATTTAATACTTCCAGCCGGGAATATAGTGCAGAGCAGTCACAAATCTGCAAATAGCAAAATCAAGATAAAAATATAAAATAGTAATGTCAATTATGGGTCATGGCCTGAAAGAATTACAATTCATAGCTATTCCGCAGGTCTATGTCAAAACCTGTATGAGATATTATAAGACAAAAAGTTCTCCATCGCAACCTGATGATCTGATTTACAGATAAAAAATCACTTAAAGAAATGGACGGAACAATTACTCTACTTACCAAACATAGCTAGCAAGTACATCTCACCACTAAAAGAGGTTGGAACCAACCTTCTGAAACTGAACAAAAGGAGACCTCCTTTAAGACAACTCTTATAAGAACTTGCAGAGATATTGGCGAATTCAGCTAGTGATACTTCTTGTGAAACCTTTGCATTGACTAGAATTGGTGATTTATGTGCGTGAGTTTGGAGGACAAGATCCCAACTAAATGCTATATGTGAATTATCCATAGGAAAAAATTATAACCCAAGCTAAAGGTTTCTTATGAACAAGAACATGTTAGTTGTAGAGGACCCAGAAAGTATGAGTCTTAAGAGCAAAAAATAAATAATTGTTAAGTTCCAATGACTTTCAGAAAGAATTTTCAGTTTGCTAAAGATGAAGCAAGGATTTGGAAGGGTGACATTTCTAAATTGATGCAATATGAAACATTCCTTATTTCACACATTTATCAATTATGATTCCACTAATCTGTTTTCGAGGAATATAAAAGCATTGACTCTGCCTTTGCTCAACCTCAATCCTAAGCATGCTGCTCAGATTTGAAAGAGATAAGAGGCCAGTAGTATTCTTTAAAGCAAAGTTTGATTCCTGCCTTTCTGATGAATGAAAATATAGGTCATAGATTAGAGCTTCCCTAGTGTATTATTTATGCAGAGAATAGTTTCAAAAACAGGCTGCTGGTAAAATTGCTTAGATTAAGGAAAATTCACTCGGTAAGACTGTTTTCCAACAAAAGAAAAGGAAACAGATATTTTCATGTCGAGAAATAGAATTGCAAATAGAACAGTTTTCATTTAATTTGCTGACTATAAATCAATCTAGCCCAAAGGAATTCAATTCTGAAACATCATTGTATCTTCAAAGATGGCAACATTGATAGAAAGGGAAAGGATGGAATAGAAATAAGGGACAATATATGGAGAGGCACTCCATGATAACCATGCCATTCCATGATATTCCAGAAACCATTCTCCAAAAATTCTATACCAGATTAAAGTGCCTGGAGAAGTATCAATTGGGAATGCATCAAGAAAGTGAACGCATCATTATCTACTTGGCCAAATATAATTGAGTTTACCAACTTACAACTACAAGTATAAAATTCATATGGTGCCTAATCAGGACTCACGTAGATAAACCATAACGCATATCATAAAATTTACAGAAGTACCTCATAAAACAAAGCTTTTAAACCAATTCGTGGCTTCGGCTCAAATGAGAGAACCATCTCACTACAGATAAAATCAAACTCCAGAAGATCATTTTCCTATATAGAAAACTGTGGATCCTAGTTCAATGTTTATTGAACTAAATATGGCCCAGAACATCCAAATTTTTCCAGCAAAGAAATGTACGCATAAACATAAGCATTATTGCTTTTATCTCTTTCAATTATATGTTGCATTGTTCTCAGGACTTCGCAAATTTGCATTTGAAAAACCTTGGCTTATTTTCAAGTTTTACAATTCTCGGTTTCAAATTATTTAAAGAACAAAAAGGGAGATATAACACACCTGGAATAAAGCCAGGGGACCAAGTCGGTTGCAATGCAAATCCAAAACTAAAGCACTGTAATTCTGTCCAGATGATGTAAATACTTGCTTAAGTCTCTCCACAGATCCATTTCCTGGAAATATCAAAGACGTTGTTAGCTAATAAATCAAACATACGGAGTCAAAGATATGCAGGGCACTTCTCCATACTTGCACTAAGGCAATGATAATCTTAAGTTTAAATAAGCAAATAAATAGCAGAGTCAAAAAAGTAACCATAGTTACCCAGGAGATTGTGGGAAAGGTCTATGACAGCGACTGTTTTATGTGCATCCAAGGCATTAAGCAGTGGTGCAACTGATACATCTTGGAGTTCACAGTCTGCTGCTATAACTTCATCTTCTGATACCTAAACATAATATTGGCATATCAGATAATAAGACTCCTGTTTTGCAATATTTTACTCTTGTCCTTACCTCTAGATTATACAAGTTCTTTAAAATTTTCAGGTTGGGTTGTTCAGAGAGCTCCTTGCAGCAGTCAACGTATAGCTTCATTACTCTCTTTGGCACCCATACTGCTTGAACAAGGATACAGACCCCAATGAGTCACACTTGCTCTAGAGGGAACACAGAGGCAAAAGCTACACAAATACTACTTTGTAGGGTAAAAAATTTTCCAAATTAACAGCTAAATTATCTTGTTTTGACTGCCTTCATATGATCGATAACATACACCGACATTGAAATTGTTGACCATTTTGACAGATGTTTATACAGGAATGGTAAAATGGTACCAAAAGTAAATGAAAATAAAAATTAAACCCAAAAGAAGAGGCACATAGATTCAAGAGAATAAAAAATGATTCTCACTGTAAAAAAGAGTTAAGAAATTATAGCCTGTCTTTGATCTTTCTACCATCGTCTTTTTCAGAAATCATGCTTCTCTGATACAGGTGAATGGAAAAAACTTTTCTTTAATAAAAGAATTCAAAGTTCTAAAGCATAAAACACAAAATACACATGTTATAAACAGCTCAAAAAGCTAAAGATGGTTCAAGCAATAACATACCACCCACTGAACCTTCCAAACAGCATTTTCCAAGTTTGTAATCCTTCAATGCATCAACTGCTTGCAAAGTTTCCAGGGTTCTACCATCATATTTTATGTCTTCAACCACTGGCACTAGACCTGAACATTAGTACAATCTGTATTAGTGCCACAAATGATTATGAAACACCAGCAAGATCAGGAAACTGAGGATAAGTATTGTGGAAGCCACGTCAAAAAGAAATCCATGCAAATGGTTTTCTCATTAGACACAAGAAGATAAATACATTTTGCTAGGAGTTTACTTCCATCACAGCCTCTGGAAATTAAAGATTTTAAGCTCAACTCCTCCCTTTCTTCCTTTTCTGATATCGTGTGCATAAGAATATCGTGCTTATTTTTCATTACTTGTCAGTGTTCTTGTTTTGATTCTAATAAGAAACTGTGTATTTCCTGCATGCCACTTCATTAACAGTTAAGGGTGAGGGGATTCATTGGACAAACATTGATGCTAATCTCACAGGATGTTATTGAAACATTTAACAGAAAAAAGGATTATCACTGAATTAATATAGAAGACAAAATAATTAACGCGGTGAAACAGAAGACAATTGTTAAATGATGTTAGTGGCTATATCTGAGGTAATAAGCATATGAGAAACTATAGTAGCCAAATGGATTCAGGATTACATTGTCAGAGATCCCCAGAAAATTGGTTGCAGATATAGCTGTACTTAATGTCCTTCTGAAGCATCACTTTTTGATAAGGGAAAGATTTTTCCCTTGGGAACATAAATAAATGCTGAAAGAGTTGTTCAGGGATCCACTCTAGTTGCCATAACTAATAATTTCATATATCACAGCCAGAGCCAAAAAGACATGTACAGCATTGGCCTTTAACCCGGAAACAATCACAAAAGAAAGGCTTCCCACTTTGCCAGCTGTATAGTTCCCAAATGTTGGTTACATATACATAGGAATATTAATAGAAAATTCTATAGGATGATCACCACCTACCAAAATATTATAAAATGGTGGAATAGGAAAGGCTACTTAGGGAATGTGCACATGACCAGAGCCAGAACCACTACCCAAGTTGTAGCAAATATGATAGTCCCTATTAAAGTTCTCAGAATCCCTTTGCTCAGAGCTGAAAAATATTTGTTGGTGGCATGTAAGATGTATTCAGATAGATCAATGCAAGGGGCAGAGTGGACAAAATTAATATGCATACTTTTGCCATGCCCATATATGAATATCAGTACATGATTAATCAACAACCAGAGATTCATGAATCTAGATATTGATACATTGAGGTACTAAGGCTCCAATAGACGCAAGAACTTCCAGGAGTTTAGGATTAGGCAATGCTTGGGAACATTTCTTGTAGAGAAATTTGTCTTTGGAAGAGAACTTTTTGAAGGAATTTTTTGTGAGAAATTTCATTTTGAGGGGAAGAGAAAAAGTGGTTTGGGGGAAAATTTAATGTGACAAGGACTAAGGGAGTACAAATCTTAAAATTGGGATCTGAATTTGAATAAATGATTGTTCGGATAGTTGTCTTTTTAGAGAATTTTTCCTGGAGAAGAGGGAAAAAAAGAAAAGAAAAGAAAGTTGTTATAAAAGAGATGATATAGTTAAATGTATGAGATGATATATGTACTAATAAGAAGATATAATCCATATAGCCAAACCCGCATAGTTGGATAAAGGCTTAGTTGTTGTTAAGTTTTTCCGAAATACATTCCTGGGTTGTTACAACATAAACAGAAGAAAAAAAACTTATCAATACCTGTTTCTCTCTTCTTAGAAGGCAATTGTAGGTAGTACAGACATGCCACTACAACCTTCATCTGCTCAATGCTGACTTTATCCCCTATCATGCATGAGTCATGTGGTATATGTGCGAAGTACCCTTTAATTTTGATTATTATGTGTTGCTGCAATCAACAAACCATGCAGAAGATGAGCATCATAGTCAAAATTATGTCATCAAACCAAAAGCATGGAAGAATGTCAACTAAAAGTCAAGCTGAAGCTACATAGTGCCGGAAAAAATTCAAAATAAAAAGAAAAATTTAAATGCAACGGCAACATATCAAGATTGTCACCAAAACAATGCATTGGCTTTGGTATTGGACAGACACTAAACACAAATTAGGGTGCTAGACAGAGTGGATTCTCATTTGTCATATCAAGTAATGCAGAAAAGAACCAAGATCCCTCAAGCCATTATAACTTAGTGCAGGAATTGAAGTATAAAATAGGAAATGAAGTTCTAAAAAGTGGGTCGCACAACATGGCCAGACAACAATTAAGCCTTTGTTCCACTATGCAGGGTTGGCTATGTGGATCATATGCCACCACCATAATTTGTCCATACACCACAGCGTGGCCAGATAAAGAAAAGAAAACAAAGAACCTAAAAGCTGATACCAAATGTGAAGAACACTAATATCTTCTATATCTTCCTCGTCATTTTAGAAGCACAATGGTCTTTACTTTTCATACACAAATATACAGCCAAAACCAAGCTATCTAAAGTTAGTATAAAATCAAGTTCTATACTTAAGGGAAAAATATTCACATGCTATTTTCTTCCTACAGCGATTAATTAGCATTGACAGTTCTAGCTCATTGCAATGCTGATAGGAATGATGGTTGTAATAATTTCTTTCTGTGTACTTACACAGTGTTCATCTGTACAAGGATAGCAATTGAGACTGGTGTGTTCACACAAATATTTTTCAGAGGCATTTGCACCACAATTTGGATCATCAAATCCATTGGTGATTGAATATCTAAAATCGGTGACATCTTGACCAGCTGGTGTAGGAGTCCTAGATTGATGGGAACAGCTGCTTCCTTCCAGAATAACAGGAGCACGAGAGGCAAAAGGTGAAACATCCTACAAAAACCAAATCAATCAAGCTTTAGCCATACAAGCAGAAATTACATGAAATTTTGACAAGTGATTGGCCTACCTGACATGCCAAGGGACTCCTGGTATTGGGTACATTTCTAACTGCAAATAGAAAAAATAGCAAGTAAGTGCTCTGTTCTTTGCTCATTATCAAACAAGAGAAACGGAGGACTTACATCCAGTTGAGGTAGCAGCCTCGTCTCTGCCTGTATGAATCTCATCTTCTTCATCATCAAAAATAATAGCACGGTTACGTTTACGACCAACTGCCTGACTACCACCAGATATGGAAGGACTCCTAGGTGAGAATTTAGGTAGCTCAATGGGATCATTAAAAGCTGCTTGATGCACAATGCCCGGCTTCGGTACTTTCTTACCAGGACGGAGAAATGACATTAAAGGAGCATCATCATTCAAGTCAGCTGGGAATGAATGAGATCTGGTGCAATTTGAAACACTTCTATCCGATGAAATAGAAACTTCAGAACTATCTGGTGACTGACTTTCAGTGTCAGTTTCAGTTTCAGAACACCGGTTCCCAGCTGTACTTTTCACCTCAATCTCCTTACTTGAATGTTTTAGTTCATTGATAGACATCTGGAGGTTCCTTGAAAAAAAAGAAAGTCCTTACATCAGACAGCTAGCATAGATTAATTGGTTCTGCTTTGCACAGCCATTTTTTTGGGGCCATATATCCACAAAACGTCTCCAAATGCGTATATACATAATTTCACTACCTGGCCTTCTCAGTTTCATCAAATCTGATCATATAGCTGTAGTGCATATTTTCCAGAGCAGACAACTGAGCAGAAGGAATATTAGCTTGAGAAGCAATCCTGGGCTTTAAAGAACATCATCAGGCACAAATAAACATAAAACTGAAGCTACAGAAGATAAAATTATAATACTTACTAAAACTAGAAGGAAAATGCAACATCCAGTTAGCGACTTTAATTTACTATGGCAACCAACTTTTGGAAAGTCGGATAATAATGGACAAAAAACTCCTTCATTTCTTTTATTCGTTTATATAGATTTCTTCTTGTTTCTTACATCAATGGTCAAATGAATCACAATGAAAGTATGCCTTTTTATCCAAATGGAACATTCACAAAGCATATGACTACATAAGAATGCCTTTTCCTCCAAACGGAAGAATCACAAAGCATATGAGTATATATTTTATTGGTGCAAGACAAGGAATTTCTCCTTTATTCAAATAGAAAATACATGTATAACACTGCAGCAGAGCCAAATGAACAGACACTCATTTCCATATCTCCATCTGTCACTGCCAGTCAAAACATAGTCATTCTCCTGAAAAAATCTAATTTTCTAATTTTTAAGAAAACGTCAAACAAGATAAACTTCAAAACTAGATGAAATAAAAACCAACATCAAGAAAAGTTAATTTACACCAGAAGCAGAGAGAATATTAAAAGTGATAATGCATGCCTGTAACCCTCTTCAAAAGCCTTTAAGGCAGCCTTCCAATGACCATCAGAATCCAGAACATTTCCCATTTCAACCATGGATATGGCTTGTCCCTAGAAGCATAAAGTACAAAACTTACTATTACACGCTAATAGGGACCACAGAAAAGAAGTGAGATTTAGTATGGAAAGAAATTTTGTAGAAAGCAAATGACATTCCAAAATCTATTTACAGCCGTTTACTGTAAAATCTTTGCGGAAGATCAAGTTCTTTAATCTCTAAACAGACACAGTTATTTACCTCCAAATTTCCGATTAATTTGCAAGTTTCCCAGCTCTTTGTGTACCACTTCAGAGCCTCCTTGAACTTCCTGAGCTTTTGGTTTGATTCTCCAATAACTAAAAATGAATCAGCCAGTTTCTCCTTGTCACAAAGTTCTTCTGCTATCTTCATCTTCATTGTCGCATATTTAAGATGCTAACGAAAGATAATGCAAGACTACTTAGTTTCAAAGCAGTAACTTGGCAAAGATAGAGGAAATAAGTAGACAATAAACAAGTTCCCACCAATAATTCTTAAAATCAAAAGCAGTGCTCCAGAAGCATGAAAATAGTTCTGATATTAGGTTCATTTTTCTTCGGGCATGAAAGATATCATAGTAATGCCAGATATTTCTCTTTGATCCGTATGAAAATCTTAAGATGATATCATTCAACAAGCAGAATATCCACCTGCAATTTTAGCCTCTGTATTTGTTTCCACAAAAGAGATCATTAAAACTTAAAAACAGGAGCTTTTTGCATATTTTATGGAAACAAGTAAAACAGCGCATTGGAGCAATTTCAAACCATTGGTCACTAAGGAGTATTCAAAATTACCTATTTCTACAACTGTAATAGGGCTTGGTTGTGTAATACCCCAATTTGACACCACTCACATGCAATAGATTTGTCATAATGCAAGGGTGAAATGTCGTAAAATAGTTACAATTTTGCATTCTTGTTGATCAGTTCCCGAAAGTTCATTTAGAACATGGTTCTTGAGACGAGAGCAAGTAAGCTGATGACAGCAACTAATAGAGAAGCAGATAAGAAAATGTTTCCTGCATATACCTCTTTCCACGCAAATATCAAGCTTGATTTCTCAATTAGAAGATCAACAGATGCAATATGTTGACGTAAGTACTTCCTTTCAGATGCAGTTCCCCTAGAATTTTTAATGTTCCTTTCAATTTTTTTGAGATTCTGGTCACCTTGCTTTAATTCCTTCATTACTTCTATTGCTGCTTTAACAGTTTCAATATTTCCTTCAATCTGATTGACTAAAGCATCTTCATCTTCCATTGATTTTGCCAATTGAAGTGCCTTCTGGTAACAACTGATGGCTTCTTCATATCTTTGGACCCTGTAATGCAACTCACCAAAATTGATTAAACCTTTAGCCTCCCCTTGGCAGTGCCTGATGCTTTCACAAATTGAAATATCTTTCTTGATGTGCTCTTCAGCTTTTTCCCAGTTCATAAACTCCGTATAAACAATTCCAAGCTGATGATGAAGCCTAGTGCGACTAGCATCATTCTCACCAACCTCTTCTTCATCACAAATCTCTAAACCTTTCATAAGAATTTTCTCAGCTTCTCCCAAGTTATCAAGATCTATTTCAAGCATGCCAAGGTTATTATGTGCATCAATGTACTCCCTAAGAAAAGTAGACTTGCTACTCCACTGGTTTTCCTTGAGATTCTTAGCAAGTGTCATGGCTGAATTGAAGTACTTTTTGGCATTCTGAACAGCAGCGTGGTCATCCATGGACATCATAAATATTTCATGGTATGTTCGACCAAGTTGAGTACTGGCTCTTTGTTGCTCAACAAGGTCTCTCGCGCTTTTGGCAAGCTGTAAATGTTTTTCCTGCATCGTAAAACCAACAGCATTCGAGAGATAAATTTGAAACTGGAAATGGTTTATTGCTCTAAGAAGAATCCATCAATCAAATGCAAGATGTTCATGGTACAAACAAATGAGATGTTGTTCATGCACATAAATGCTTAACAAGCGTTGAAAATAACACTTCACATGAAATTCTATCAGGCACTTCATAATTTTCACAAGAAAGAGTCTCCCAATCTTAACATGTCAGCATAGAGCATAGAGAAAATGACATGAAAGATCACTATTTCAACTAACAATTTTATTTGATCTAAAACAACCAAAAGAATAATAAAAGTGGCAGTCCTTATATTTTCCTCAACTAATTCCAGTGATCCTGCAGTGTACAAGCATTGAAGTAAATTTCAAAAATATAAAGGGTCAACAAGACAGGGAACATTACACTCCAGATGATATTCGATCAGCAATCCATAATATTCACAAGAAACCAATCTCTCAATTCTTAACATCAGCATTGACTGTATAGACACTGATAGGAGAGGTCACTATTTTAACTAACAATTTCATTTGGTCTAAAACTTCCGAAAAGGAATTGCAGTTCACATTCACTATAACTTGCTTACAGAGACCCTGCTGTCTAAGTTAATAGAATTAAATTTAAAAATGAGAGATGCCAGTGCGAAATCCAGTTAAAAACCACACAGCTCCCGGTCTTGAATCATCAAATAGCAGTACTTTGATTGAAACCCAAAAATAAGACAATAGAAAACAACAAAACTCAAGTTCAGGGCAAAATTCATCCAAGAGCATAAACTACAATACATCCGCTATACAACATCATCAATCATCAACTAAGAATAAGGGATGGCACAAATCACAATCAGCAAAATGAAATGTAACACGTTGAGATGGAAGTGGAAATTCTCCATTGCCTGCCTATAACTCGTGCAATAAAAGGTACAACACTTTTACCTGATAATACAGGGCATCCTTGAAATTTTGAAGGCGGAGATGGAGTTCGCCGAGGGTATTGCAAGTAGGAAGAATGTCTTTATCGGGCAACGATTTCTTTGAAACCTCGTAATCTTTTCGAATCCACTCCAGCGCCTTCACGTACTCCCCCCGATTCTTGAAGACGTTGCCGATGATATTCGCCCACCGTGCTTCCTCCTTCCGATTCCCCACCTCGAGTGCCGCCTTATAAGCCCGCTTCGCATGTTGGAGTTCGTGCTCGTCACCATTCTTGCGCATTTTTGAGGCGTGACTGCGTGAGAGATAAAGCTTGGAGCTTTTAATGAAATTTGGATCTCTGTTGATTTTGGTTCTGCAGCTAAAACATTTAGGATAGAAAATGGAGGGAAAATGCCGGCTTCCCGCCCGCCGTCAAACGACTTAAAACGCGGGGGTTATGTTAATTTTATTTATTTATTTTTTCTTTTGTTTTTGCATTGCACCGGGTAGAGTTGGAAGTAAAAGCGTTCAACTGGACCATGTTGCAAATAATTCTGAACTATATGATGTCCAGCGTGTATGAGTTGTAGCAACTTTGATAAATTTTATATAGAAAACAAATGCATGATTGATTCTATATGATAATGTTGTTTCACAATTGATTTTACACGTTTGAAAATCGATAAATTTAGTCGTAATCGTTTATTAGCCAGTGAGTTTGGAGCACTTAATAGGTTAAAACTGATTTTGTTAAACAAAGTTTACATAAATTTATATTAAATATATTTTCACGTATATTTTAACGAACTTGGATGTATATTATGTAATATTTACATTAGATTATAGATATAAAATATGTATATTAGAAATATGATAAATGTGTTTGCATATGATTGATTGAAGGTGGTGGCGTTGATTATGGTGGTTGAGGGGTGGTTGAATGGTGGTGGGGTGAAAAGTGATTGCATAGATTGACGGTTGATGGTGGTGGTTTAGTGTATGGTGTATGCGGTTGTTGAATAAGGTGGAGGCGTTGATTATGATGGTTAGAGGTGGTTGAATGGAGGTGGCGGTGGGAAGTTGATGAACGTCGATTGATTTGTGTCGATGAATTGACGAAATTAAAAAAGAGAAAATCAATATGAGATGTTTTGATAGATGCGTGAAGATATAAAAGAAATTCAAAATTAATTAGATAAATGTATGTATATTTAAAAACTATTTTAGATAATAAAATCTTATCAGAATTGTGATTAATTTTTAATAAATTACATTACTAATCCTATCAATATTTGCATGTTTGGTCATGGATGCACATGCATCCGGTCCTACAGTATAAGAACTGCTACCATAATAGCCCTAAGACTACTATTTACTAAGAGGCTGCTTGGATTGGGGTATAAGATTCATTCTATGGATATCAAATTCACTTTAATTGCTTAGTTCATTTCTTTTGGTTTCAAAATAGTGGTCCATTCCATAATATGCTTAAATGGCCCATTCATCTTTAGTTTTGAGGGTTTCGAAAACGAGAATGATGGTGAATAAACCACCTCCCCCATTTATATTACAAACGCGTATTCAATCGGTCTCACCCCCATTCATATTTGGTTCAAAATTGTCTCATCTCTCTCCTTCATATCCTTTTGAAAACTTCAGAATAATCACGTCTCAATTAGTGTCCTCATTATCCATTTCGAAGCTTTAACAATTAATGTAAATGAGTTTTGGGTTGGGTGGGTTTTGAGTTGGAGATGAAATTATGAATGTCTTATTTTTATGTATTTTTTTTTCTCTGGAAATTTTGAGAAGTTCAAAACTTCAATAGTAGGTGAAGAGGTTTGGGTTGTGGTGGTGGGGACTCTGGATGAGAGGAGATGATGGCGAAGGAAAAACAAAGAAATATCAATTTCACAAAACTAGAACAACTAATCAAGTATACAGAGTTTATAATAGATCGGAGAAGAGAATAGATGGTGGTGGCTGTTTGACAAATGATAAGAGATGGAGATGGAGATGGAGGAGGAGGGGTGCATTCCCAAAAATAAAATAATTGGATTTAATTATTCTCATACCACTTTAACAATTTATTACCATTTCATCCTATTATGATACCAATTCCAAATCCAATTCTAATTTAAAATTCAAAGACCAAACCAAGCAACCCCTAATTGTCTTGTTGGATGCTTCTAATGAGTCATGTGTGAGTTATTGTTATATTCTATGCACATATATTTATTCATTTTATATTTAACTAATTCTATTGTATTCTTTCACTAGATATTCTTTTAAAATTAACGAAAATAAAAAAAATATTAAACAAGTACCAATTTCACTGACATTTTACAAGTGGAAGACAAAAATTACAATTATGTCATTTAATATTTTACCATTTATGTTTTTAAATTTACAAAATAATCTTAAGCAATGATAAACTAGTTTAACGAAACTAAAAAAATCAAAAGTATTTGATTATTGAACCAGTTTTACATAGTTTTTAATAAGTGATCTAAATAATCCATTTTGCTAACGAATGCAGAGAACAAAATGTAATATTTTTCTTATGATAAAAATGAAAATAAATATGAGTTTAGCTGTTTAAATTATTACAATTTTTAATATTTAATTTATTAAAATAATTAAAATTAAGATGTGATAATATATAATATAATATTATAAATATAAATCCAAAAATTATTCCGATTTCGAATCCCCTATTCTAAACCCTCGACCCAAACCTTCTTCTAAGATTTGGAGAGTTATTTCCAAAACTAAGAAAGTTGAGGGTAATCTTTTCTGTTAATTCTAAAATAGATCCTCCGGTACATCGAAATAAAGACAACTAACGGGGCCACTTCACAATATAAATAAAATATTTCTAACCCCTCTGAACCCTAGCTAATACCAAGCGTCCGAGCAGAAAAACGCAGTGGGAACCGCAGTTATTCTTTGTTGGCTCTCTCAATCCATTCGAAGCAGCTGCAAGATGGCGAAGTACGACTTGACGCCAAGAATTGCCCCGAATCTGGACAGACACTTGGTGTTTCCATTGCTCGAGTTCTTGCAAGAGAGGCAACTTCACCCTGATGAAGCTATCTTGAAGGCGAAGATAGAGCTTCTTAATCATACTAACATGGTTGATTACGCCATGGATATTCACAAATCCCTTTATCACACTGACGACGTGCCCCAAGGTATGTCAGGCGGGCTTGTAATTCCTTCGATTTGCAAGGTTTTGAAATTTGGGTGGGTTTTTTTTTGAAGGGTTATTTTGGTTACCTTTTCGTTTTTGGTTATTTGTGATATGGAAGCTACTATAGAGGATCTCTCTGATATCTGACATTGAAACCAAACTATCACCGCCGCCCTTGCTTCATATCCTGATATTGCCGGCAGGGGAGTGAGGGGTGGGGTCTTCAAAATATAAGCGTGTTTTCGAGATGTATTTATTGACTGTAATTTCTCAAAGATTTTCTTTTTATGTATTGTTTTGGTACTTGTGGGGGCGCTGGTAATTAGGGCGGATTTCTTTCTGTGGGTTTCGATGATGATTTAATTTGGTGCTTTTAGACATGGTGGAGAGAAGAGCTGAGGTTGTGGCAAGGTTGAAAGCATTGGAGGAGGGAGCAGCTCCATTGATTGCTTTCTTGCAGAATCAAAATGCTGTTCAGGAGTTGAGAGCTGATAAGCAGTATAACCTCCAAATGCTCAATGATCGTTACCAGGTATATTTGTTTTTATATGTTTAATGTTTTCTCTATATTTTGGCAGACAGAGTGTAGTTTCAGTTGTGCTTAGTGTATGAAACTTCCTTCCAAGTCAGAGTGTTAGGAAAGATTAAAGTTTTGTCACTAATGTCTGACCATGTGTTTGTTTGAACTTTTACTAATCATTAATTGACATTTGTCATGACCTCTGAGCCAAATTGAGCAAAGGTGGCCACTTTGCGATATTGTGCCAATTCTAGTTTTGAACTGCCGTCAGACAAATGACTGCCTATATCAACAGGAAAGTTTTTACTTCTGTAGGGCGTCATACAATGAATTATTATGGGCTCCGACGATTAGCTTAGTTAAGTAGCTGTTTATTAGTAAATTCTCTCGAACAGTTTTGAGGTTTAAAATAAGACAAACCAGGACCTCTGAATTAAATTAAATTCATCATCCTTATTGTGGGTTTATTTTCTTTTTCTATTTTTAAATTTATGTAAGATTTTTCAGCAGCACACTTTGGTGGCTAATGCTCATGTTAGCTATTTTCTGCAGATTGGTCCTCAGCAAATAGAGGCATTGTATCAGTATGCTAAGTTTCAGTTTGAATGTGGCAACTACTCTGGTGCTGCTGATTATTTGTATCAGTACAGGACCTTGTGCACTAACAGTGAACGGAGTCTCAGTGCATTATGGGGGAAACTAGCAGCTGAGATACTAATGCAGAATTGGGATATTGCACTTGAAGAACTTAACCGATTGAAGGAAATCATCGATTCCAAGGTTGTTCAAATTTTAAGTGTGACTTTATTGTTACGGATTTCATTTCTAAATTTAGGGTTGTAATATCAAAGCTTCTGTTTGCAGAGCTTTTCATCTCCATTGAATCAAGTTCAGAATAGAATTTGGCTGATGCACTGGAGTCTCTTCATCTTCTTTAACCATGATAACGGGAGAACACAGATCATTGACCTTTTCAATCAGGACAAGTATGTACTATTGTATGCATATTTATCGTTGCTTGCATAATTTGTTACTAACTTTATGTTATTTGAGGATATTCTTTTGCCAGCAGTATTTGATAAAAAATAAACTGAAAGCTTTTTGTTTGTGTTAAGTTACTTTTTATGAACTACAAATTTTCTTGTAACTGGGTTAATGTATTGCAAGAACTGAATGCCTCTGTTTCTCAGGATACTATTCGAATAGGAAACATATATTGTAGAATATGCATATGCAACTCCATTGCTGTTCGCTGCCCATGTCTGGATTCTTAATGCATAATGACCCGTGCGTTACTTTTTCGGTTCAATGGTTTATCTCTTAATCTTCCTAAGATTGTACTGATATTGACCATGTAGAGGTGGATTGTTGTCATTTCATAGAAGAATTAAACAGGGAAGGAGGAATGTAACAGCAAGGTCTTAGGTTCAAGTTTTCCTAGTCGCTGAAAAAAATTAAACTTTGAAAGGGGAGTTGCCATGTGTCACCTAAGGTCATAGGTTCAGGTCACAGAAATGGCCTCTAATAGAAACTAAGGTAAAGCTGCATGCAGTATACCCTAATTTCCTGGACCTGGCCATGTGGAAACTTATATGAACCGGTTGTGGGGACTTGTGACGAAAGTTTTCTATCAAATCAGCTTTCTTAAAGTACTTTCAGTTTGTATATTTTGCATGTGCCTGTGAGTTTTTTTGCCTCGCATATCTCATCTTTATGAATGAGAAAGGATCTTGTGCTGTTCATTTTGCTGAAATATGCTACACTTCTACTTCTGCTTTCTTGGAGGAGTTTATGTATGAGATGAATTTCTCTTTCAGGTACTTAAATGCAATTCAGACAAATGCTCCCCATCTTCTAAGGTACCTGGCAACTGCATTTGTTGTTAACAAAAGGAGACGGCCTCAATTCAAAGACTTCATAAAGGTTATTCAGCAAGAACAGTATTCGTATGAAGATCCCATTACTGAGTTTTTGGCATGTGTATATGTCAATTATGACTTTGATGCCGCTCAAGAAAAGATGAAAGAGTGTGAAGAAGTAAGTACAGCACCTTCTTATAATTGCAATTGACTACACATGCAACACAATTGATGCTTGTCTTGTTGAGGAGGTGGTTTAATCCAATAGTCAATTACATACCCTTTTTTCCTTTGCTAAAGTATATTGATTTCAACTAGCTCTTTTCTAGCTTTTATTTGCTTACTCAAGCATATTTAGCTTTTATTACATGATGCTTTATAAATAGTGTTTGTTGGTATTGTTGCGATGGTATTTTGAATTCCTTACCCTGGTGAGAAATCACTCTATTAGAGTCCTGAGTGTTTGTTATTGTCTTTGAGTAATTGATCATGAAATGTAATTCCATTATTATGCTTGCTCAAATAAGTTGAACTGGTAATAGCATTTGGACACCTGCAAATTTCATATCTTTGCCCAGTTTTTTTATTTGCTCTTTTATTGAAATGAATGCCTACTTCCAGGTTATTTTGAATGACCCATTCCTTGGTAAACGTGCTGAAGAGGGCAACTTCTCAACAGTCCCATTAAGAGACGAGTTCCTTGAAAATGCTCGGCTCTTCATATTTGAAACATATTGCCGAATCCATCAGCGTATTGACTTGGGGTATCTACCTAAATCTACCTCTTTTAGTTTTGTCAATCAGAGAGGAGTTTTGAGTGTTGGCTATTTCATTCTCTTACCAAAATTCAAAGTTTTCCAACTCATGCTTCTTTGGATAGTTTACTAGTTAGTCTGTCAGTGAATATTTCTGCCACAGTATGTTATTTCTTTTGACTGTTAGAAATGAATATCAAGATTTTGGAGAATGTTGGTGGCTGCTGCATATAAATTTATCAAATACTCTGGTATTATGTTTCAAAATTGTCTCTGTATGTCTGTATGATCACCATTTCATAATGGTTTTTCAATTTTGACATGTTATTTATTGCAGAGTGCTTGCTCAGAAACTAAATTTGAGCTATGAAGAAGCAGAGAGATGGGTTGTGAATCTTATCAGGACCTCAAAACTTGATGCTAAGATTGACTCTCAGTCGGGAACTGTTATAATGGAACCCAATCACCCCAATGTGTAAGTAGCAAAATATTGCATTCAGAGTCTTAGTCATATTATAACTTAGCATTTCAGATCACATCTATAAGTTAAATTAATGTTTGATCCGTTCCATGACCCCATCTGTACTTTAACCCTTCTTGTATCAGGTATGAGCAACTCATTGATCATAGCAAGGCACTTTCTGGTCGCACTTACAAGTTAGTTGGCCAACTTATGGAGCACGCACAAACGCAGCAGGCTGCTCGTTGATATTTACCCGAATGAAGTTCTTTGTATTGCTTTTTGACCCCTTAATACGTTTTAGATGAGTTTCAAATATTTTGAAAAAAGATTGTGTAGCCCATTTGATTTCTTGGGAAATTTTAAGTTTATTGCTTTTAATGATAATGAAAGTAGTTGGCATTTTTGCATGATTCATTCTGACTTGAGAGGTGTATTAACACCATCATCATGGGATAAAGATTCCATTTTTATTTGCTGTTGTTAACTTACTTGGGACTTTGGAGGAATCTTTTATAATGGGTTTTGTCTACACTTTCTGATTTTGAAAATGGGGCACTTTTTGAAGAACCATGGCAAATATGTGAGGAGAAGGCATCGGAGCTTCTTCTTGAAGTTTAAACGGCGGAGGAAAGAAGAAGAATCAGAGAGAGGGAGCGGTGGCTTCTAGATGACGGAGGGAGGAGGATAGGAGGGAAGGAGGAAGGGTAAGGGAAAAGAAAGGGTTTACCCCCAATATTTTGAGGAAATACTTAAATATTTTAAAAATACTTCCAAAAATTTATTACAATTTTTAAAAGTGTCTATCCTCAAATATTTTAAAAATGCTTCCAAATATTTATTAAACTTTTAAAAGTGTGTATTTTACTTTTGACCCTTGTTGACTCCTTTGGGATGTAATTTAATATTGGACTTCATGAGCAATAATGAGTTGTCGAAAATATCGACCTAAATTAAGTGATTTTAAATCACTTATATTTTTGACCAAACCCAGTTATTATCCAACTATTTGATCGCATTAGTCAAAGTTAAAATTTATTGATTTTAAATAAAAAAAGTTAAGTATCAGATTACGACATAACGAGTTGGCTGTTATTTTGTATTTAATTGTATAAGACAAGATATTGTGTATTTAATTGTATAAGACAAGAATAATACAATGAGGTCAAAAATCTATATACTAATTGAAGAAAAATCAAATTCAAGAGAAATTAACTTATGGGTTGATATAAAAATGCAGGTAAGTTTTTCACTTGTAAGGAATATTTAGAAAAAGAAGATTACTAAAATCACCATGAAAGAACTTATCTCAATACTTATAATTTCATTTTGCCTTTTTCAAGCTTTGAATGTGGAGGCATGGTTTGGAAAGAGAAGGGATCATAAAAAATGGTATTTCTGATCCCTTTCGGCTCTTTTTTTCATTACTATTCTCAATACAATCAAAACTTACTTGAACTCAAAACTTTATGATATTAAATGAAGAGTGATAACCACCAAATCAACTCTTATGTGTCGTTGGATTATTACTTTAGTTGAAGGTTTTCGTTTAGAGGATATTGTGATTGTTAATTTAATAATTTTATTCACACTTAAATAATTTTAATACTTTCACTCATATTTTAATCACGTTACAAATTAATGAAATAATTTTAAAATTTAATTAATTTTTTAAAAAATTTAATTATTAAATAAATAAAATAAGGAAACTGAATAAAAGGAATAAAATTGAAACTGAAGCAATAGAAAAAAACTGAAATAAAAGTGAACAAAACTAAAAACAAGAACAATGAAAAAAAAAAAAAAAAAAGGAAATAGAGAAAGACCTGCAAATACAAATGGCTTCAGACGCATAGGATAGTCACTTTACAAGTTTCATCTTTGTTCTCAAATAATTGATTTTTTTTTTTTTGGTACAACAAATAATTGATATTTTACCAGAAATGAAGTGAACCAAGGGTAAACAAAATAATTTATTAATCATTACAATTTATTTTTAATAAGGAAAAAAATACTAGAATTGTTCCTATAGTACGAGTTAGTGACAAATTTAGTTATAAATTTTACTATTTACAACACATTGAGTCCTAGTAATATATTTTTTAGGTAAAAAACATACTTTTATCTCACGATAACGTGTTGATTCATATGCCATAAATTTTGTCACATGACATTTATGTGGTTAAGGAGTTGATTGAATTATAATTTAACCGTTAAATATTAAAAAAATAAATAGTTACTAGAACTAAATGTGTTATAAATATCAAAATTTAAGACTAAATTTGTTGACTATCAAACGTTTATGATTAAATTTGTTGCTAAATCATATTTTAGAGACTATTATTATATTTTTTATTTTAATAATCAAGTCAATGCTACTGAACTGGCTTTGTGTGTCAGATTTCTTGAACCATCTGGTACTGGACTCTTTCTAGTAAATTTCAATATATGTAACCGTTTTCTTCTTCTTCAAGAAAAAAAAAAAAAAAGAATCAAGTCAATGCTAAAACGTTTATTATTTAGAAACGGTTGAATATTTAAGGAAATAACATTCATGACAAATCATTTTGGGGACTACTATAAAAGCGCGAGAGCCTAGAGCGTTTCACTAAGAACGATTTACAAAAACAAAACTGTAAACTTCACCATGAAAACACTTTTATCCATACTTATAGTTTTATTTTGTTTTGTTGAAGCTCTGAAAGTGCAGGCATGGGGCGAGAAATACTTAGTGATCATAAAAAACAACATTTCTGATCCTCTACCTCTCTCCCTTCATTGTTATTCCAAAGACGATGATCTTGACTTTCACGTCCTCAAATTGAATGATGATTTCAGATTTCATTTTGGTGTGAACTTCTTCCGTACCACAAGGTTCTGGTGCCATTTTTGGTGGAATGGCAAGAATACAAGTTTTGATGTTTTCAGTGACAATTTGGCTCAAAAATATTGTGGCACCCATATTGCCAATACATGTTTTTGGTTAGCCCGAAACGACAGTTTTTGGATTGCAGATAATGCTAATCCAAAAGAGACTGATTTATATAAGGTTAACGTATGGTAATTATTATTTCTCAAGTATGTTTGATCATACAATATAAAAATATGTTTTACCTAATGACTGGTTCCCCCCTTCCTCTCTTTCTTAAAAATGTGAATTGATTACTCGTTTATTAATAATTTATTAAAGTTCAAAGTGATACAAGGTAAAATAACCCCTACTACTTTGTAAGTCGCTATTATTTTGTAAGCCTGGAATATCAACAAGCAACCTCCACTACATTAACAGGGTATTGAGGTAACATCAGAAATAGACATAAGAAAAATTGACCACTCAACAACTCACATAGATCAACGATTTAAAAAGCAAAGTGGCAGATGGTGGTTTGTTCCTCTTGAAATTAGAGTCCCATGGGAGGGCCAATAATTTGAGTTTGGGGTGTGTCATAGATTAGTAGGTGTTAGAATTTCAATCTGGCAAATTTCACATACTATTTATAAATAAATTTTGATTTTGGGGTTTTAGATTGGATTCTCATATTGAAAAAAAAAAATTTAATATGATATCAGAACGAATTTTTATCAAAATTTAACTAATTTGTAAATAAGAGAGGTGTAGTCTTGAAAAATCATTTTTTTGTTTTTTGTTTTTGGTGATATTGGATAATTACCATTTGAATAATAGGATATCTTATTTTCTTCGCTGAATGAGAGTTTGAAATGACCAACATTTCCAAATCATAATTCATTCAAAACCCACAGAAACTTTGATAAAAACTAAAAAGAAATTCGTGGTAAGTAGCAAACAGAACACAAAACAATTAGTTTTAGGTCTAATACTGAAAACCGTAGTTTATGAGACAGAAATAATATTACCTAATTAATTTTTGTTCTTCATTTTTATTCACTATGTGTGTTCCAGTGACCGGCAGCATTCACTTACCTGCTTCTTCAGAATGAATACGAGTCATTTTTAATTATATAGTTAATATTAATAAAATTAATTAATGATAATTATTTATTTTTTAATTTCTACTAATTTACTACTTTGTCTGTATCAAATCCTCTTTTAATGACTATAGATTCTTAGGGTTAAATTTTTTTAAAAAAATATTCATACAACATAAGACATGCATAATAACCCAAAACAGAAAGTAGACAAACCAAACCGAATTTAACTTTAAAAAATCAGTTCTTTGATAAAAAAAAATTGACGAATCTGGTAACCCTAGTCACCGTAAACTCAACTGATCACAACAATCGATTAGACATACTATAAGATGGAGAGGATGAGGCGCAAATTGGAGAGGCGAGGGTTACTCAGTGGGTTTGGGATTGGAGTATTGAAAACTTTTGCACCCAAAACTGGTTTTGTTGAAAACTTGGGGCAGAAATTTGACGGGATTTGTAATTTTCGAGATTTTTGAGGGTCTGGGATGACATGAAAAATTAGCGTGTCTAAGAATCCAGGGCCGATTGTTGAGGTTCATAGGATGTCGCGATGACTGAAGATTCTGGATTGTAAACATAAACCACGACTTTAAGAATTCCTCAAAAAAAAAAAAAAAAAAAAAAAAAAAAAAATTTAACGTTACTTTTTTTGAACGGCCGTCCACCGTTTTATTTTCTTTCCCAAAAATACCCCCAACTTTAAAAACAATACTTCCCCTCAACTTTGCCGTCGCTCACGGTTCCTCAACTTCTAAAACACCTCCAACTTCTAAAACAATATGTTCCTCAATTTCATTGTCGCCCCCGATTTGCTACTTACCCTTTACTCTTCCCTAAAATACCTCCAACTCCTAAAATAATATCACCCCTCAATTTCATTACCACCCACGCTTTCTTACTTACTGCTCAATCTTTCCTAAAATACCCCCACATTCTAAAACAATATCACTCCTCAACTTCACTGATGCCCATGATTTGCTACTTACCACTTCCTCTTTTCCAAAATACCCCTGACTCCTAAAACAATACTCCCTCCATTTCATATTATAGGTCGTTTTCTCAAATTAGGTGGCATGTCAAAATATAGGTCGTTTTTTTACTGATAGAGTGTGTTTACTACAATACCCTTATTTATTGATGTCATTGGGATGTGTGTTTGTTAATTTTCTCCTTAATAGTTAAGAATACTTGTTCCCAAGACTGCATTAATTAGGGATAAAATAGGTTTAACTAGTAAAATTTATGGAAATGTTAAAAACTTAATTATTATCTTAATATTCGTGCTTGGTCAAAAACGACCTATAATATGAAATGGAGGGAGTACCGCCTATCAACTTTGCGGGCACCCACATTTTCCTACTCACTGCTCCATCTTTCCCAAAATATCTCCAACTTCTAAAACAATTCCGCCTCCTCAACTTCACTGTTGCCTACAGTTTGCGACTTACCGCTCCTTCTTTCCTAAAATACCTCCAACTTCTAAAATAATACCACCCTTCAACTTCGCGGTCACCCACCGTTTTTCTACTCACCGCTCCATCTTTCCCAAAATACCTCCAACTTCTAAAATAATACTGCCCCCTAACTCCTAAAACAATACTGCCTCAACTTCACCGTCTCTCACCCCGTTGACAGTTTTCTAGAACCTCCTGTAAAAAATTTGATTAGAAAAGGCCCTTGTTTAGAAATTTTCAGGAAAAAAATTTCACCCTGTCATATTTCTCTAGAAAAAAAGTCTCCCTCTAAAATTTTTGCAAAAAATTCCCGATCGCTCTTTTTTTTAAAATCCGACGAACTTCATCCCCCCGACAAAAAGCAAGAAAGAAATGCATTTGTTGCATATTTAAACACCTCCATTAATATATATAGCACATATACACATATAATTAATGATATATATATCGTTTCCTTTCTGAATTCGATTTAATGTGACAAAATAACAAAACACATAAATTTATTTTATTTAGACATAAGAACATAATATAACATGTTGAACGACTTAATTAAAATAAAAAATACCTTAAAAGAGAGATAATGATGATGTGGGTTAAAACGAGCGTATCCTTCAATGGAAGTGGCTTATATTTTATTCAATCAAGTAGTATTGCTCTGGATGTTAGCCTCGGCCTCGGGATATAACAATGGCTTTGGTCCCAAAATGCCATGCACTGACACTATAAGATGCAGTGTCTACTAAACGATGAAACGTAGAATTAATTGATAAACTCGTGGGATTTTTATAGCTCACAAACAAAAATTCCTTCATCTTATCACTTAGCTCCATAGGTGCGATGTGCACAAAAAAGTCGCGATGATAGGATGATGGAGTGGTGGAACAGTATCTCTTTTGTAAACCAGGATCAATCATATCAACGGTATGGTTTTCATAGTTAATGTTGTCTACTTCTACATAGTAGTACAGTTTCAGATAAACTAGAGAGTAGAATACCGTGCAGTTATGATGGCAAGACAAATTAAAATAGGGATATCTACAAAGATTTGGATTAGTTTCAGATCGAAAAAGGGACCTCAAAATGGTTAGTGGATCCGACCATTTCGGTGCTTTGCCCAATTCATCGACTTTTGTGATTGAGTATTATGGAAACAACTTACGAAACTGTAAGGAACTATATGTTTTGCCCCCTTTTGCCCAGTTCTTATAGAGTAGGATTGAGTGTATGTGCACACAAAACCAAATGTGCAAATAAAATAGAGTTAGTAGTATAATTTATTGAAAATTAATTCTAATCCCGTTAAAATTTCATTATCCAGATTTATTTTTAAATATACAAATGTATATTCTAATTAAATTTAAATATTTTCTCTCTCCTAATTAATCCTGTTAATTCAAATGCATAAACTAATCACCATAATCAACACCCCAACCTTCCAAAATCACCACATACACTCTATCACCATCATCAGGTCATTCAACCACCTCCTAACCACCATTATCAACGCCCCCAACCTTTCTAAACCACCGCATACAACCAATCATCACCTTCTAACTACCATCATCCACGCCCCCAACCTTTTTAAACTACTGCATACACCCAACCACCATAATAATCAATACCAACTGATGACATGAATTTCATTAGCAGTTGACAAAATCGTGAAACATTCACTTTCTTCATAATATACATGTTTTCTCCCCCACAATATAAATGTAAATTCAGTGAAATTTATGTGAAAATATACTTATATAATATATAATATAATGTAGGTATTATGAAATGTATGTAAAAACCTTATTGCCTCAAATATTTTTGTCAATTCATACCTCAGGTCCCCCTCCCTTTTCTGCACCGCTTCATCCTGCTCCATTCTCCTATTTCTCAAAGAGTGGAGAACAAAGGCATGCATGTCTGTCCGATTTGCTTCTCAACCGAAGAAGAAGAGAAGAACCCTAAATTTTTGCTTTGTGTCGGGTATTTTTGTTGCAAGAAGAGTAAAATTGTAATGAGTTTTGTTGTTTCGCGACTGTGAGCTTATTCTTGGAGGGAACAAAATTGCTATTATTGAAAATTTGGGTGCCACTAAGGATCAATTTGACACCATTGACTTGTCTCACAATGAGATTGTCAAACTTGCAAACTTTCCTATTGAACAACAATAGGATTTACTGGAATCGTTTTTTTTGCCGAAAGTGCATTCGTTGATTCTCACTAACAACAGGCTGGCCAACGGATTGCGTATATCTTCAAGGGAATAAGAAAGCCAAATCTAATTTTCTAACTTAACCGATTAAATTTTAGTATTTATATGAAAGTAATATTAAATTTGAATCAATTGAGTTAATAATGAATAGTGTTTGACCCGAATTTGTTGGCGAACTAATTCGTTTGACTACAAAAAAAGAAAAAAAAAAAAGAAAAAGAAATTCTAAGTAGTTTTGATCACTAAAGTTTTACCCATTTGAGGTCACTTCCTCCAAAATGGTCATTAACTGCCTTAAAAGAGTAAATAAGTAAAAAAAATACTATAAATTAAAAGTAAATAATCAGATTACCTTAATGAGTTAACAACTATGTTAACAATCTGGGGCTGGAATTCCTGAATCATGGTGGATGGATGATATTATGATGATGGAGTTGAATAGCGCCCTTTTTCGAGTTCCAAACCACCCCATTGAAGATCATTGGAGAGTGCCACTCCATGCTTTTGTTAATCACTTTGTTTAGAAATCCCAACGAACGAAATGATATATATCAATTATATTTAAAAATAAATGATAACAAAATTCAATCATTTTTAATTTTTGTATATAGTGCAAAGTTTAAGAGTAGTTTTCAATATTATAAATTATTAAATTGTATCATTTTATTTTTAAATATAATTAATAAGTATATATTTTTAGGCTATATAGTATAATTTGCCGACCGAGAGAGATTAAATCGGGAAACTTTATATATAGATAGATAGAGAGAGAGAGATTAAAAAAATGCTATATACGGCACAAAATATTTTATAACGAAGTGAAATTAATTTTTACCAATAATATAAGTATGTAATCTTCAATTATAAGGTAAAGAATAAATATTTAAAGCGAAATCCCTTGATTCAAGATGAATCAACTTAAATATAATATTAAGAATTCGAGCAGTACATAAAAAAAAAAAAAAAAAAAAAAAACAAGCATCAGAAATGAAAGCCCTTCTTCTGTCAATACTTGTCATTTCATTTTGTCTAGTGCAAACTCTGAAAGTGCAAGCATGGCTCGAGAAATACCAAGTGATCATTAAAAATGGCATTTCTGATCCTCTCCAGCTCAGGAGTGGCAATACACGATGTCGAGAGAGGGCGTTCGTCCCTCCGAAACAGTCGAAATTTTTCCTACTAGAATTATTCAGGCGGAATTATAGCCGATATCCGTGCTCTATGTCATTGCAATCTCGTCTCGAAAATTTAAAGTCTGCGTTCACCTCTGCTCCGCTCTCACTTCATTGCCATTCCAGAGATGTTGATATTGGCTTTCACGTCCTCCAATCGAACAATGATTTCAGATTTCGTTTCCGCATGAACTTTTTCGAGAACACGGAGTTTTGGTGTCTGTTTTGGTGGAATGGAAAGAATGCAAGTTTTGATGTTTTCAATGATAATTTGGTAAGTCGATATTGTGGCTATGGAAATGACAATACATGTTTTTGGTTAGCCCAGAAAGATGGGTTTTATATTGCCAATAATGAAAATCCACAACCATCTGATTTGTATTTGCTTAATGTATGGCAATCATAGCATTTTCTTTGTACTATATTCTAAAATATAAATGCTATCATATATTAAAATGTTTTACTTAATTAGTTATTTCTTTTTTTCTCTTCAAGAAAAAAAAATTATTCCTTCTTTTAGGGCAAATTATATGTTTTCTTCTCAAAATTTGAGTGTTATTTGTTATATAAAAAATTATTTGTTACATGAAAAACTAAATTTAAGATGAGAAGAGGTTGTAATTTAGTAATTGATTTTGTATCGGATCATCTAAATTTTAGCCTTCTTCATTAAAAAAAAAAATTAAGATGATATTTTCGTGAATGAAGGATTGGAGAATTGGGCCGCATGAATATATATATATATATATATATTTTAAAAAACACAATTTAGCTCAGCAAAAAGAGAACCAAACTTAAGAAACCATAATTTACTGATGAACAAAATTTAAAGTTAAAAAAAGAAAAATGTAAAGTAACTTTTGTGAATAATTTTATTTGTCATATGAAAATAGTGGAGAAAGAAAACATATTGCTAATTTAATTGGTGGAAAGGTGGAGAAGAGAAAGAACTTTTAGCGCAATTTCTTGGTTTTAGGTTTTAATGCATTTTGTACTATTTTGAGCCAACAGCAGTAACACTGCACACCAATATTTTCATTCTCCCACCATTAAAAAAAAAAAAGACTTATAAAATTTTTCGTAAAGGACGATTAAATAATAATAAGAGGAACAGAAGGGAGCGAACAATAAGAAGAAGAGGACGATACTTAACTAAAGAGTTTTTTTAAAAAAAAATGCGTAATATAACACTACCCCTACAAAATTGAACCTATATATTATGGAATAATTTATGGCTAGGTTCTTCAAAATGGGAATCAGAATGAAAGAAACGGGACAAGAAACCAAATAGTAACCACTGATTTCATTTCATTCCCTCATTCCGAACCTAGCCAACTAATCGGACCTTCGGCGAGATTGTGCTCGAAACCAACGAAATAACCATCAACATTTACAGATATACATTCGCTTATGAGCTACGAAGTATGAAAAATGTTTTGGAGGCGCTTTGAATGAGCGCCAACCAGTGATTAAGAAAGTCCCATGGCTAAGAGAGTTCATGCCCATTACTTGTGGAGCGCTGTCAAAAGCTCTATCTAAGAAAGCCTATAAAACTTATGCTAGCATTTATAGTATATATATCAATCATCATATCCAATATTTCCAATATTTCAAACTAAGTTTGGGTTTTGGGGGTCAAATGTACGCAGTTTTACCCTTATAATTATATAAAGAGACTGTTCCCGTCTAGCATTTATAGTAGAGTAGGTAAATTTTACCATCGAGCGTGTGAGTTAGCAGCATATGAAGATCTCCACTCCTGCCAATGTCGCCTACTATTTCTGCTTCTTTCATATGTGGAACCGGAGAAGTTGGGTTGCCTCCCAGACCAGTCCTCTTTATCGTACGGAGAACTGTGATGATCATATGATCTACCAGTATCAGATTTGCTCTGACCATTACTGCTACTGTTCCTGATTTCCTCTTCCATATTGTACTTAGCCCGCTGCATGCAGCAATTGCAGTAATATAAACATCAACCACAATACCCCAACAAAAAACAACTTAAAAGCTTCCAAGTTTTCTCTCCCTGTCCCCCCAAAAGGTTCAGCTGAAGCAATAAAATTACCTAGGATGTTTGAATAATAGACTTATATAGTAAGACAACAAATAATTATCCTCAACCTACAGGATTATGAGATCGTAGGAACGGCAAATTAGGAATTACTACTTCAATAATCATCTTTCCACATTAGGCCTACTTAAGCAGGGACCAAATTAAAAGAAGAATGTATAGATAACTGAATTTACCAAACAATTTTCGCAAGACAAGCACCAAGTTCTTTATTTTACGACTGAAGTTTTGACATTTTTAGAACCCTCCTAGTTCTTCAGTTGGGCTATGATATTATGAAAGGAAAATTTTGCATTCATGACTCAAGTCAGAATTGACTGTGTACAAAGACAGATTCTTGAAGATGGCCAGCACATAAAAACCAATCTCACGGGTTGAATTAATACTCTGTCCAGAGTTGTCGACTTTGTGCACTCTCCAAATCATTAGAGTGAGGTGATTAGAGATATCAAAATGTATTATCTTCTGTAAAGTTGATTATAAGAGTGATCTAATGATGATAAATAAGAAAAATCAGTCCAGAACATGCTAAAACAACATAGAAGCAGGTGGGTTACCTTGTCTGCATCGGATAGGACAGCATATGCCTCGCCAATCAATTTAAACAACCTATCAGCATCTTCATGAACTTTTTCTGCAATATCCTTCAACGATCTCCCATCATCTCCACCATCAGCCCTTGCCAAGTACTGGCCAGCCTACATTAGCAAAGATTTACCACAAGTTAAAGTACTTCTCCCTCAACCTTCATAAACGCAACTGAAAATGTGGCTTAAATACCTTGTCTGGGTGATGTTTGAGAGCTGCCTTACGATAAGCCTTCTTTATTTCAGCTTCTGAATCGGATGCTTTAATTCCCCTGTTCACAAGAACTTGAGTTTAACATGCAAGCGATAAACAAAAAGGAGGACACGAACACACAGCTAACGGATAAATTAGACTTCCATTTTGCAGTTTTACAGACCCTTAGCATATGAAATTGAAATAATTTTAAGGGAAACAAAGTAGCTTTTGATAAGAGGAAAGAGTAACTCACAGTATGAGGTAAAAATCCATGGGACTTTCCTTTTTTGCCTTCTCTTCCATCAGGGAAAGACGACGTTGAGCTTGTCTCAATTCCCTAGCATCAGTTCCACTTGATCCCTCCGGTTTGCCAGATTGTTGAGCACTTTTTTGTGACTGATTCTCCAGAAGAGCTATAAGTTTCTGAATATCAATAACTGCTTGTTTGTAATCTCTAATCATTTCATGTAAAGTGGCCCTCCTGGAAACTGCCTGCGAAGCAAGAACAGATTAAAAAAGAAAACCACCTACTGATGGAGAGAAGAAAAAAGATGCCTAGAAAAGACTAGAAAAAGTGAACTTGGAAAACAGACTTCACATCATAAGTGTTGATTGTTTTTAGGCACTGAAGAAATACAGAGCTCATAATCCTATGCTTAGTGTGGGAAAGGAAATGATACTACAATTCCGAAAAGATAAAGAGCTGATACCGAATTTTGACCAAGCAATCTTTATTCAGAGGCCTCAACACAAATCAGTATATTTTTTATACTCATCTGCCAACATATTAGTAAATAAGAAAAGCCACGGAAAATGCCAGAAAAGGACCAAATGATGCTGATGAATGATAATAGTTTTAGTTTCAGCATGGATCATCTGGGTGTGAAAATATAAATGATGAAGGCCAACCTTAACATAATCCCCGTCAAGAGCAATGGCTACACTACAATCAGCAATGGCATCAGCAACTAGACCCAATGCTTGGTGAGCAGCAGCACGATTGCAGAAACAGACAGCTGCAAAAGGACGTGAATCAAGACTGCGTGATATTGCAGCAGTATAATGCTCTATGGCCTCTGAATGCTTCTCAGATTGAAATGCTTCATTGCCTGCCTTCTGTTGTTAAAACAAGACCAGCAAAAGTATTTTAAACATATTCAGTGGCATATCTTTATCAACTATCAATTAGTGCAAATGCAAGTCAAAAGCAGGCAATGACTAAAAAATCACATAAAAGTAGAGGTAAGGTGCAGTTGCTACAGATAGGACAAGAAAAGCGACTTCATCCAAAACAGTTGAAGTAAAAGAGAATACTTTAACAGGTGTTGATAGTTAAAATATTTATTTGGTGAAATCTCTGATAGGAGATCAAACGTAAAGCACTCTTGACAAGTCGCACAAGTTGGATACTAATTGTATATATGTTTCTAATCACCATCAGCATATCTAAGTCTCTACTGAACCTTAGATCTTACCCTGGAGGATACATGTCAAGTGATATGTGAGCACAGTGATAATAGAAACAGTAACAAAACAACTACTCTCTGAGCTGCAGCGTATTCAGCCAATATCAGAACATAACTTTGCACTGCTTAGGTACCATAATTAACTTATTTCTTACTCGTACAGGAGGGCACACTCCTCAATAAACCCAGACCATTAGCAGATTTTACAAAAAGTACAAAAAAGAAAAATTCCTACAAGAAATAGAAAAATCAGAAACCCACTCAACCATTTTCAATTTAAACACACAAACCCCCCCCCCCCCCAAAAAAAAAAAAAAAAAAAAATTCTAATAAGCCTCAACACAATGTAATGCGAAAGATAAGAGCTACTTACCTTTAGGTGTAAAAGTTCACGAATAATGGCAGCTAAAGGAATCAAGGAATCCTGACTCGTACTTGAAGACCTAAATCAAGTTTTTGAAATCAACATCCAAAAGTTGAGGGACAATAAAACACATCCAGCAAGTATTGAGAGTTACCAATCACTGACAGATGCCGAGTTTTGTTGTCTTTCAATCAAAACAAGAGCCGCCTCAAGCCTTCCCAAATGAAACTGGCACTTAACCTTCAAACGCCACCTCCAGATCATTCCAGATTTTTTGCATTCAATATCACTATCATTTGCTAGCTGAATAGCACTAAAGTTCTTTTCAGCAATAAGAAGAGTTTGCTCGCACAGTTCAATCACCTCACTATATCTTCGTAACTGATAGCAGATTGCCATAAAATAAGTAAACTAAGAATTGCTACACAATGAAAGAATATGAACTCCAAATCAATAATGCAGATATGTCAACAGTAGCACAAACCAGGAAGAAGGCCTCTCCTTTCATTTCAAAAAATCTCTCAGAATAACAGCTAATTGACAACCCTTTAGCAATATTTACAAGAGCACAGCTTGCCGCATCAGAAGTTGTTTGTTGCAAAAGATTGGCAGACTGATGCATATACTCAGAAGCTTTCTGCAGCAGTACAAAATCACAGGAATAGCACTTAGAACCACAAGAAAGTGAGGGAAAGGCACAACTCTATAGAATGCAAATAGAGAGCTCAGAGGCATAGATAAATAGATAAGATACACATCATAAATCACCAGATGCCCATGCTTTTTCAGGCTTGCAGTAATTACATGAAATCCAAAATCCATACTCCCACCTTAAACCCCCTACCCCCAGATACACACCCTAAAATGTTTTTGAATCGAAGACACATAACCAGTTTGGAATTTTATCTGAAAAAACCAAAAATATGATGAGAAATAAACAATTAAACAGAAAACCTACCTGCGCCTTCTGTATGCCTTCAGCAGCTTCAATCACAATTTTTCTATCTAAGTGCACTGCATTTCCAGATTCCAAGCAATAATTGTAGTACTGAATGGCCTCTTGGAATTCACCAAGCAACAGATAACAACTACAAGACAATAATGTCAAAGAAGGAGAAAAATGATCATGAAACTGGTAAAATTGGTCCCCAAAGGTAGTAAAAGCTAATAACAGACAATGAACAAAGTCTAATTCACACAAAAGAGTATCATGGTCATACAAAAGAAATTATAATGCGCAACTAACAGGTACTAGCAAAACTCTTCCTCAGCTTCAAAACTACACGTGCATGATATATGATAATTGAACAAACCCATTAGAGCATACTTTGCAAGGTCTTACTTTGCAGCTCTTAGTTTAGCTTTGAGAAACTTAGGATCTAGGGTAGCAGCAAATTTGCAGTCTTCTAGGGCTTCACGCAACCTTCGAAGAGACATTCGTGTAGCAGCACGGTTGGTGTAGCACAACAAAAGTGTGTCAGAGTAAAATCCTGGAACGTTTTTCTCTCTTACAGAATTTATGCCATTTGTATAAAATTCCTCAGCTTTGGACAGGTCTCCATTCTTGTAAGCTTGATTTCCCCTGGCATGTTAATAAAAACTTTCTAACGTTACATAAGTGAACTATTGAGATCTACAATACATTAAGGGATCAAACCAAATACATAGTATTCGAATTCAGTATTGAAGCACGTGGAAGGAGACAAGGAATAATATCTAAATGATTTTGAACAGTTTTAAAAAGATAAAGGTACAGAAGGATATTCAACAAGCACCTTATTCGCCATTGATCACATTCTCCATTCATGACATCCTCACAGGAATGCTGCTTGGCACATTTTCCCTCAGCTTTACTATGTGGACTTGATGCAACTCCATTCCGCAGTTGTGGTTCACCTACCCGAAATGGATTAGAAGCATTTGAAGAGAACTGAGCTGATGAAAATAAAACATCAGACTTCTGATAAGTTTTTCCACTCGAACAATTACCATCTTTCGGCTTATACTTTTTTCTGTATTGACGCCGTATTGCTGATAAGCCATTTTGATAAGAAGGCTTGGAATTGCTTTCTTGGTGAACCTTAGAATTGATATCATCCTGTTCTCTCTTGTCATGTTCATTGTTGCCAGGTTGTTGTCTTCCAGCCGAGCAATCCTCCTCTTTTTTTTCAGTAGCCATAGAAGCGCCGAAATCACCTGGTACATTTTTAGGAGCTTCCTGATAAGGTGAAAAGTCCATAGGTGAATAACATCCTGGTGATTTAGAAGTCTTCAGAGAACTGCCTTCTTTAGATATCTGATCCTGCTCATTCAAATGTTTGGTCTGGACTCTTTGCCTCAACTTTCCTTTTTTCTTCAACCTTTTGTCCCTCATATAGCTATTTGCACAGAATTTTAAGTTTTCACCTGACCCAGGAAATAGGTTTGGGGTAAAAGAAAATTTTTCATATTTCAAATCTTGGGGGCTTGCATCTACCCTTGCTGCTGTGTTGTCAAAACAAAAATTTCCCAACTTCTCAATTTTAATAGCAGGAGAAGTTTCAAAATCAAGTCCCTTTTGCTCGACATAACTGGAGGCAGACGATGAGAATACAGAGGTCTGTGATGTTTTATTCATATAGTTAACACAATTTGGCTGGTCTTCTTGTAGCTCATTTCGAATTGAAGTCTTCTCAGTTGGATTCAATGTCTGATTCTTTTTCCCAGAAACTGGAGCCTGTTCATTGCTTTCAAAGGAAAACATGTTATCAGCACTAAACCTTGAGTTGGTTCCAAAAACGTTGGCCTTATCATTTCCATTAATGCCTTCAGAACTATCTACTTTCAAGCCCTTCATTTCATCAAGCAATTTAGATAAAGGAACCTTATAAAAGGCATTACCAGGACTGGAACTACTTCCAGTTACAAACTTAAAACGGGACTCCATTGCATCTGAGGGATATACAGAAGCACTTCCAGTTTCAGATTTTCGCTCATCCAAATTGTTTTTCCCTTTTCTAAGATCACTACTGTTAATTGAACTAGGCTTCTCCTCAGTGCTATTTCCAAATTCATACGTACCATTTAAGTCAGCCTTTTGAAAATCATTTCCGGCTGGTGTCCCTTCCTCACCCTGGGAAACAAAATTTGGTTTTCCTTTGCGTCTTCCGGTCCTAATCTTACCCCTTCGTGATAGAGAGTCATTCTTAGTTGCACCAAAACAGAAACCAGAATGATCTTTTCTTGCACCTGGATTCCACTCAGTACCGACACTAGTAGCGAAGCTGGAGTGGCCATCCCTCTCAAAGAACTCCGTAGCATCTAACTTTACCTTAGTCTTACTATTGGCAGAAGCCAAACCTATATCATTATTACCTGACTGAAGAGAAGAACCGTTATTGCAACCCTTCTGCTCAAACCTAGTATCAGAAGCCAACCTATCGTTACTTGCACCAAAGACGAACCTCACACTATTAAATGTATTTGACTGCTGAGTTAAAGGATGTCCCATAGTTGGACTAGGCTTTCCACATCTCATGTTTGATGCATTACTTGAATAACTCTCACTAGACCCACAGACAAAATCCCCATTTTTTGATCTTAAGTTTGACGTTGAGTAATTTGTATTAGTATCAAATAAAGAAGCTCCCTTTCCCTCCTTATACATAGAACCTACATCATTACTACTCAAACTTGCTTCTGAGCTGATTTTATCAGCCACAAACACGAAACTATAGTTCTTATGATTCGAACTCGGCATCGAACTACTCTTTTCAACTCCAAAAACCATACCTCCAATGTCAAAATTCAACTGTGAACTATCATTCCTAGCGGCAAACACAAAACTTTCACTTCTGTCACTAAAACTCGACTTAGAGCTACTCTTATTGGTTCCTAACGAAGAACCCTCATTCTCCTTTCCAAAATTCGACCCTAAACTAGTACCCTCCGCACAAAAAACAGAACCCACTTTACCAAGTGTCCCAAACTGAACAGAATCACCAGCACCAGCTTTCTTTCCCAAACTTCTACCACACAGATAATCGCTAGTACTATTAGGAATAAAATTAGCTTCATTACCCAGGCTCGAATCTACTGAAGTACGCAGCACATTAGAAAAATCATTACTCTCAGGATTACCAATCTTACCCCTCACTTTCTTCCCTTGATGCTTGATCCTCGGGGGCTTAGACTGACCCAAACATCTCGAACCCTTGTTATTAGAGAAATCGAAGCTCAGACCGCCGTTCGACACCGTATCTGCAAAATTCAAACTGGTCGATTGAAAACCGCATGCACCATTGCTGCTAAGGTTGATCGGGTTAGGGTTTTGGGAGATGGGATGCGATTGAGATGAAATTGGATAGGAAAAATCCGCAGCTGCCGGAGACATCGGCGATGATAGTGATTATTAGGGTTCAGGCAAAAATATCAGCTGCAGTACTAGATATGAACTGTTACTTCGTGGTAGGGATTTGGAGCTTAGGAAATTTTTTATTTGATTTGGATGGAAATGAAAGGTAGGAAAAGAGGGTGTAGTTTGAAAAAGATGGCCAGGGTTAGAAAGTGAACGTTACATTCAGAAATCCCAACTGAACGCCAAAAAACCCTTCATTCTAAATTTTTTAATTATAATGAAAATCAAATCAAATAAAAAAGAATATAATCTATCTATTCTATCTCGCAAATTATACTACATAGCACCCGACATTAGAAATGCAGCGATCTAAGGCAATTTCATTTTGTGAAGGGCTATTTTTCACCCCTATTTTTATTTAAGGCTATTTTTATATTTAAATTATTTCTGATAAATTAAGAAATATTAATTATAATATTAAAATATAAAAATATATTAAATTATCTAAATACTTTTAATCAATTTACTAAAAATACTAAAAAAATTTATTTATAATTTTCCTCATCTATGCTACTTTAATCACAATTTTTATAAATTTTTAGTAAATTAAAAAGAGACTTATAAAATTTTTCATAAATTAATTAAGGGCAATTAACTAATAATAGGAGAGGCAGAAGATAAACATTAAGGGGCGAGAAATAAGAATTAAGAGGGCGATACTTAACAAATTAAATGATTTTTTTGAAAAAATGAGATGTCCAATAACAAAAATGAGGGCATGATATAACATTACCCTTTCATTTTTTTTAATGACACTACCAAATAAATCAAAATCAATACTTTAATAAATACTCGATTAATCAAATATCAGGAAATTTTATTTTTTTAATGAAACTACCAAGCAAATCAAAAGCAATACTTTAATGAATATTCGATTAATCAAATATCGATTGTTTCATTTCGATTTTTACGCGTCATATATAACCTAATATATATATATACCTATTATTATATTTAAAATAATTATTTTCAATTTTATTTTTATATAACAAGTATCTCATTATTAAATTAGTCTTTTATATATTCAAAATTAAATTCATATAATATAGTATATATATTAAATAATAATTATGTTTTCTCGTCAAAATAATTAAATTCATATAACACGATTAATATTTTCATAAAAATGATTTAATTGTTCAATAAGTAAATTTTAATTATATAATATCAAATATTATAATTATATTAAAATATTTTTTAAGAATAATTATTAAATCTCATCACATACAGATACTGTAGTTTTAAATACAAAAGTAAATTATTGCACCACAATAGTAAAGTTTTCACGAATAGTGTCTTTTGACAAATGGAAAGACTAAATTAGTTAAAGGGAAAACCATGATAAATTATATCATATACATATGGGTCACCTTTTAATGTGCCCATAACACTTTAATAAAAATAATATTTTATTATTGAATACGGTGACCCCCCTGAATGTCTATTATTTCCTCATTGACTAATGTTGTTCTGTTATTTGTCAAAGCACACATTGCAATATAGCTCTAATATACTATATAACGATTGGAATCCAATCTGGAGCCTAACTAGAAATGGCATTTTCTCGGACGAGGAAGGAAAGGAAGATCTATACAATAAAGTAGAGTAGAAAGCGTTAACAAGACTATCAGACCAAGAACAGAACTGCTGGAGGAAGAACTACCTAAGGCTTAAAATGACATAGAATAAGTGGAATCTCATGCAAAATGTGAGGGAGGTGGTGATTTAGTAGCAGTGGGTGGCAAAGTGGCTTTGTTACCTATTCCATTAGGAAGCGCGGATTTTTTGGTCCATCACATTCATGCATTTACGATTCTTGTTACGGTATTGATACTCCTGAAAGGTGTTCTATTTGCCCGTAGCTCCCGGTTGATACTAGATAAAGTAAATATTGGTTTTCGTCGGATCACAACATTAAATGACAAAAATCACTCAAAACTTGAATTATTATTCAACATAAGAGTTTTAATTTTGACTTATTGATATTCGAATGGCTACTTTTTGATAAAAATTTATCAAATAGAGAATGTTGGAGGGAATTTATTTTAGGAGGGAAAATGTTGAAGAGATTTTTTTAAAAAATAATCTAAAGAAAATCTTAAGCGTAGGATGAATTTAAAATTTAAAATTATAATTTTTTTAATATTAAATTTTCTTTTGGGAAAAATATAATTTTTATCGAAAGTTACATACTAAAGTAGTCACTGATTTGGCAGCTGTTAAGTAACCTGGCACGTGTTAACTTATGTGGCTGCCATGTGACAGTCAATTGTTCACTCACATGCCACCTGACAGCCAACCGTCCACTCATATGTCATGTGGCATAATTATTAAAAATTAAAAAAATTTTAAGTTAGACAAATTTAGTCATAAAATTTCTGAAATATTAAATTTAGTTTTAAAAGTTTCTAAAAATATCACATTTAATCCAATTAAAAGAATTTTGCATTCAGTTAACGGTAATTTCTCTCAAACCACTAGTTAGTGATTATTTTAAAATTATTTACTAAATAATAATTTTTTAAAATCTTGTTCGCCACATTTTAAACCAAATCAGTATATTTTTGTCGAATTTGAATATGTGTTGATCTTGAATCAAATCAGTCAATCATGTTTATCCAGTTTGACCTATATTGACATTTTTTTAAATTTGGTTTATATTAATGTAAAATTATTATTTTTTTATATTTTAACTATTTATTAACACAAGTCAAATCGAATTAGTTTAGTTGATTGATTTGATAAATGTAATATAGATAAAGGGAATATGAAAAAAAAAATAAACTGTAAATAATAATAATAAACCTTCCATTCACTGCGATCTTATCATTATATTAACTAAAGCATGATAACATAAATTCACTCATGAGATACTTTCTTGAACAACAGCCCTCCTACCTGAATACGTGGCATAAATTTGCTGACATCTCAAGTATTTTTATAAAAAATTATTTTTTCATTCACGTTTTCTTCTCAATTTATCAATAAACTTAATTTAACTTATCAATTATTATTACTATTAGTAACTAATAATCAATTATCATCAATTCAAATTATAAAATATAATCCTATCTTTTTTCTTAAACTTTTATTATAAAATCAACCATTCATTCTCACAACACCAAACCACACAACACAGATTCAAAATTTTCAACAAAAATATTCATGGCTTCATCTCCCTCCATCTTCCTCAAATGTAGTATTGTTTGTTGTTTTGTCTTCGAAAGATAAAAAATTTGGCACAATCATCCCAAATCTTCAATGTGTATTTATTTTCTTTAATTCTTTTACTTATATCTTCATTATATATGATTATATATATTATCATGATAAATAATTATTAATATATTATTGTGTCTTTTGTTCAGGAATTTTCATGGCTTCCACAAGAAATCTATAATTTTCTCTCATTCTTGATCTTCCTAAAACTTATTACCATGTTTCTTTTTTCGTGCATGCTTGTTTTTTTTTTCCAGAATATTCATGATTTACACAAGAAATCAACAAATCTCTCTCATTCTTCATCTCCCTAACTCTTCTCACAAATTCTAATTTTCATCTTTATCCAACTATTTTCCATTATCTCTTAAAATTTTTATTATTTGTAATAATAATAATTTTTTTCTTCATTTTTCGGTGGCTCAATAAATTTTTACTACTTTTTTTATCATAATTTAATTATTATTTGTTTAATCATGATACATACTCATTACCATGTTATTTTGTGTTTTTTTTCAAAAATCTTTATGGGTGCCACAAATAATCAACAAATCTCTCTCATTCTTCATCTCCGTAATTCTTCTCATCAATTTCAATTTTGATATTTCTTCAACTCTTTTACATTATCTCTTAAATTTTGTATTAATTGTAATAATAATATATCTTTTTTATTTCGTTGGAGCAAATTATTTTTTTCATTATTTTTAAATTATTTTTTCAATAATGTAGGTATGTTAATATTTTTTTAATTATTCATGTTAATAATTAATTCTCACTAATTGCGCATCTACGATTTTCCTTAATTAAATTAAGCATTGCTACCTATCATTGACATATGTGGAAGAAATTAGTACAAATATTATTTAATTTTTTATACCCAAATAACTGTACAATTCTTCATTTTAATTATTTTAATGCATTTGGAGTTTGTAACAATATTATTATTAATGAGAGAAAAAAATATTTTTTGGTATGTTTAATTTTTACTTCCACATTAATAATTTGAATTAACCATATATTCTCTTCTCCATATTCAAATTGAAAATACTTATATATTCACTTTTTCAACCTCCCAACGAGATCTCAATATATTATTCATCTATACTCTAATAACTACAAATTTATAACTCTTTAAATGTTAATAATACATTCATATATTGTTATTTTTATTTATTTTAAACATAATTTAATTTTAAAATTAACATTGTTGATAAGAAACTAATAATCTAAAATTCATTAATTTCTTGATGAAAACATCATTAATATGTTTTTTAAGTAATTATGATTATTAACAAATAAGCATAATATATATCCAATTAAAATATCACATTTATTATAAAATTAAACAAAAATAATCATTATTATCTAATGTCGTATACCAGAGTATCATTAATTTGATATAATGTGATTCACATTATAAACAAATAAATATAATATATATCTAATTCAAATTTCACATTTCTCAAAAAAAAAATTAAATTTCACATTTTCTCAAAAAATAAAAAATAATTTAAATTTCACATTTATTATAATTTTAAACAAATCTAATGTAATGTATTTATCTATAAGATAAAAAATCACACTTTTAATCAATCAACCAATTTAAATTTCACTTATCAATTACTAAAATTATCATTAATATCATTTTAAAATTTAAAATATTATTTATTGATTATGTTTATCGTAATTTAAAAGTTATATATATATATATTTTACACATATCTTCCTATATTTCACATGGAAATATATAATATATAATTATTTAATTAAATTAAATTAAATTTTATTTTATTTATTTTCTATTCATCATATTATTTTATTCAAACAATCAATTAAAAAATATATAAGTGTAAATCACTCAATTAACAATTTAACACTATAATGATAATATATTAATAATTATTATATTATTTTAATTTTTAACTATTATTTATACTAATTTTTAATTAATATAATTGCCGTGCACGGCTTATAATCATGCACGAATTCCAATTTTAACTTTTAAATTTAATAACTTACTTATATATTTTTATCAATTTTGATATATATAATTTAATAAATAATAATATTACAACAACAATTATGCATAAAATAAAATAAGTGAAAATTTTGAACATATATTTATAATAATTATTAAGAATTAATTTTTATATTACCTATTTGAATTAAAAAATCATTAACATTAATTAGGTCATCATACTTTGAATTTTTACCTATTTGAATTTTTAAGAATTAATTTTTATATTACCTATTTGAATTTTAAAATAGGTCATCATACTTTGATAAAATTTAGGTTTTGGTCACTAACTTTTGCATTTTAATTTCAATTTTAGTCATTCGATTAAAGTTGCCTGTTAAGGTTGTTAACGGCGAGGGCAAATCTGTCCCTCTCTCTTTTTTAAAAAATCTGTCTCTCTCTCTCTCTTTCTCTCCCCATTTTGGTCAAAATAAAATAATAAAAAAAAATCCTCTTATCTCTTATAGTGATGGTGTAACACGTGGAAAGCTTGTCCCCTCATTCTCACCCACAATTTGCTTTCTCTTTTCTCAGTTTTTCCTTCTTCCTTCTCCATATTTCTTCTTCTTCTTCTTCTTCTTCTTCTCTCTCTCTCTCTCTCTATCTCTCGCGGCCAGCACCACCGAACCACCACATCTATCCTCTGATTTCCACATCTTTTTCACCCAATCATCTCCATCAACCCTGAATTGTATTTCCCCTCAATGGGTTCTTGAAGCCAATTTCGACCAAACACATCACCAGCTCCACGGTTTCCTTTTCCTCTTCTTTCAGGTTATAGCTCGATCGTCCATTCCGGCAGCTCCCGGCCCTGATCTCAGCTAGCAGAACCTTCTCCAGGTTGACTACAGTGTAGAGAAAGCTCCATCGTAGCTCAAAACTCTTGATTTTAGCTTCAATTTCCACACCTAACTTCGGTCAAGATTGGTGCACTTTAGTTCTTCAACTCCAGTGACCTTCCGGCGGGTTAGCTTTAGCAATCCATTACTTTAGCATCCTTCAAACTCTAGGAAGCTTAATTTGTAGCTCAAAACCTTAAATCACATATTTCTATTTTCAGAATTTCAAAATGAGTTTCGGTCGACTCTTAATTCGAACTTCCACCTTGGTTCTAAATTATTCCTTAGCCTTTCTGTGAAATCCCTCTAATCGAGCGAGTTTGATTATTAAACTAACTATAAGAAGCATAAGAGGGAAAATACTTTTCTGTCCTTCTCAAATGGTTATGTGAGGAGGCGTTTGTCGTCACTAACGGCCGTTTGTAACAGAGTGACTAAATTTAAAATTCATCTGCAAAAGTTAGTGACTTTTTTTAAATTTTGAAAAGTTAGTGATCAAAACCTAAACTTTACCAAAGTATGATGACCTTTTTTAAAATTCACTCATGATAATAATACTGAAATAAATTATTAATATAATCATTTACTAAAAAATAATATACAAATTATTTGTAAAACATTGACACTTATTTAACATTTATATAGAATGTTATACATTCAAATAAATAAAAATAATATTTAAACTATTATTAGTGTTATAAATAATTCGATCGTTATTATGGGTGTCTGTGCGATGCACGATCCCATGATCTAGTTACTTTTTATGAAGTTGCATCAGGGCTACTACTTGCTATTTAAAAATTGTTTCATAGATTTTATCGGAAATGTTTGATATTTTTTGGGGTTTTTTGGTGACCTGAAGTCACCAGTTAGTATATAATAGGACTAGGAGTAAATGAGGGCTGGTACACCTAGAAGCAAAAAATTGGAGCTGCCAATTTGTTTGAACCCCACACACCTCTTTTATAATATAACCAACAATAACTACTTTCCCCCTCCCCAAACCCTAATCCCTTTATCTTTCTCTCTCTCTTTTCTCTCTCTAACGGTTTCTCTCCCCCAAACTCTCTTCCCCCGTCGCTTCTTGCCGCCGATTCCAGCCATTCCAGCTGGAATTTTGAAGATCTCTCACCGCCAAAATACTCTCCACCTCTCAAACTTCAAAACTCATACCATTTTCTACCATTTTGCTATTTCTTGGGTTTGGGAGAACCCTAAATCAGTCATGAAAATGAAAGAAAAACTAGGGTTTTATAGATCTAAGGTAGGGGTTTTGTTTGGTTGTGTTTGCAGTCCATGAAAATGAAAGAAAAACTAGGATTTTGCCAAAAAAATATGTTTTTAATGTAAAATTATATGTTTTTGCTGGTTTGTTGGTGTAAAATGGTGTAACTGTTGTTTATTGGTGTAAACTGTTGGTGTAAAATGCTCAGTTGCTTCAGCCTGTCAAGAGGTGGCTTATGTAAAGTGCTGAATGTTTGTGTAAAGTACTGTTGGCTTATGTAAACTACTGATTGTTTGGTCAAAATGTTGTTTCTTGGTGTACAATAATATTTTCTGGTTCAAAGTGGTCTTTTTTTAGTGTAAAAATATCGTTCCGATTCATTTGTGTAAAGTGCTGGTTGTTCATGTAAAGTGATGAATGTTTATGTAAAGTACTGTTGGTTTATATAAACTACTGATTGTTTGGTAAAAATATTGTTTCTTGGTGTAAAATACTCTTTTCTGGTTCAAAGTAGTCTTTGTTAGTGTAAAAACATCGTTCTGATTCGTTTGTATAAAGTGCTGGTTGTTTATGTAAAGTACTGTTGGCTTATGTAAACTACTAATTGTTTGGTCAAAATATTGTTTCTTTGGTCAAAATACTCTTTTTCTGGTTCAAAGTGGTCTTTGTTAGTGTAAAAACATCGTTCTGATTCGTTTGTGTAAAATGCTGGTTGTTTATATAAAGTTCTGAATGTTTATGTAAAGTACTGTTGGCTTATGTAAACTACTGATTCTTTGGTCAATATGCTATTTCTTTGGTCAAAATAATCTTTTTTGGTTGAAAGTAGTCTTTATTAGTGTAAAGACACCGTTCTGATTCATTTGTGTAAAGTGCTAGTTGTTTATGTAAAGTGTTGAATGTTTATGTAAAGTACTGTTGGCTTATGTAAACCACTGATTCTTTGGTCAAAATGCTGTTTCTTGGTGTAAAATACTCTTTTCTGGTTCAAAGTGGTATTTATTAGTGTAAAAACATCGTTCTGATTCGTTTGTGTAAAGTGCTGGTTGTTTATGTAAAGTGCTGAATGTTTGCGTAAAGTACTGTTGGCTTATGTAAACTACTGATTCTTTGGTCAAAATGCAGTTTCTTGGTGTAAAATAATGTTTTCTGGTTCAAAGTGGTCTTTGTTAGTGTAAAAACATCTAGCACCACGTCTCAGAACAACTACCACCACGTCCAAAACAACTAGCACCACGTCCACAAACGTCTACATCCATGCATGTGAATTTAAATTGATTTTTTTTCACAGAGACAGTTCACCATGTCTCAGAACAACTAGCACCACTCCAAAAACAACTAGCACCACGTCCATAAACGTCTACATCTATGCATGTGAATTTAAGCTATTTTTTTCACAAAGACAACTAGCACCACGTCAAAAATAACTAGCACCACGTCCAAAAACGTCTACATCCATGCGTGCAAATTTAAACTGATTTTTTTCACAAAAACAGTCTACCTCGTCTCAGAACAACTAGCACCATGTCCAAAAACAACTAGCACCACGTCCAGAAACGTCTACATCCATGTATGTGAATTTAAACTATTTTTTTTTCACAAAGACAACTAGCACCAAATCTCAGAACAGCTAGCACCACGTCAAAAACAACTAGCACCACGTCCATAAACGTCTACATCCATGCGTGCGATTTAAACTGATTTTTTTCATAAAGACCACGTCTCAGAACAACTAGCACCACGTCAAAAACAACTATAACAACGTCCAGAAATGTCTATATCTATGCATGTGAATTTAAGCTATTTTTTTACAAAGACAACTAGCACCATGTCTCAGAACAACTAGATCACGTCAAAAACAACTAGCACCACGTCCAGAAACGTCTTCATCTATGCGTGTGAATTTAAACTAATTTTTTTCACAAAGACAGTTCATCACGTCTTAGAACAACTAGCACCACGTTCAAAAAGGTCTACATCCATGCATGTGAATTTAAACTAATTTTTTTCATAAAGACAACTAGTACCACGTCTCAGAACAACTAGCACCACGTCAAAAATAACTACCACCACGTCCAAAAATGTTTATATCAATGCGTGTGAATTTAAACTGATTTTTTTAACAAAGACAGTCTATCACGTCTCAGAACAACTAGCACCACGTCCATAAATATCTACATCCATGCATGTGAATTTAAACTGATTTTTTCCCAAAAACAACTAGCACCTCATCTCAGAACAACTAGCACCACGTCAAAAATAACTAGTACCACGTCCAAAAACGTCTTCATCCATACGTGTGAATTTTAACTAATTTTTTTTCACAAAGACAGTCCACCACGTCTCAGAACAACTAGCACCGCGTTAAAAACAACTAGCACCACGTCTAGAAAAACCTACATCCATGCGTGTGAATTTAAACTGATTTTTTTTACAAAGACAGTCCAGCATGTCTCAGAACAACTAGCACCACATCAAAAATAACTACCACACCACGTATACATAGAAACATGTGAATTTTAGCTGAATTTTTCAAAGAACATAGTTTACCACGTCTCGTTACGTCCAAAAAAACTAGCACCATGTCCAAATACGTCCAGCTACGTTCCGCTACTTCCAGCTACGTCGGCTACGTCCCATAACACCTTCTACCACATCCAGCAGCGGGGAGGAATCAGAAGCAACCCATTTCACATGAAAGTGTCAATACCTTATGGAAAACATTTATATATTATATTTTGGAGTAATAGAACATTATTTGAATAAGAAAACACGAATATAATATCATTAATATATTACCCAACATCAAATCGTGAAAATAAGGTTCCGTAAATGCATCAAATGCAGTTCATATTTTATGATGTAGTGATTTTTTAAGAAGAATAAGTTATTTTTGAATAAGAAGAAGAGATTTTTGAAGAGGAAGAAATGAACTGACAATTTACATAAAGGCAGTTTACGTAAACTTTTATGTGAACTGCCAGTTTATATAAAGGCATGTTACATATGTAAACTGCTACTTTATATAAAAATTTATGTAAATTAGCGTGAGAATTCAAATAAATGAGGCGCGTGAGGTGTGAGAGGAAGAGAGAAACCAAGGACAGCTGGGAACAGACACATTTAATACGCATTAAATGCGGCTGGCCCACATCTTTTGTGTTTTTTTGACAAAAAACTCGATTTTTACCCAATAACCCCGATTTAAAAAAAATCAAATAAGAGTATATCTCTTTATTTACACATAGTCCTATAATATAATTTGTCCTGAAGTCACCAAATGAATTGTGTAAATAAATCACATCCGGACGCGAATGTTGTTAAAAATATATATAATTAATAAAAAATAAACAGTAAATAATAATAAGAAAAGAAAATAAGAGAGCTGGAGTTAATGTATACAAAAGTCCTGTGGTGAAAAGCCCAAAGATGCTGGGAAATGAAGCCCAAACCCAGCGTGAAATGAACGCAAGAAACGTGTCACGTCCTTTTATCGAACACGTAACGTACCACGAAAAACTTGGGTTGAAAGCTTCGAACTAGCGAACTCCAGGATTTTGTTGAGTTATTACCAGCCGAAATTACTGGATTGCGTGGTGTTCGAAAAGGTACATCAGAATCCTTTCAACTCTGCTCTTGCAAATGGTTTTGCTTCAATCATGCTAAGATCAAATGAATGCCTAATTTTTATGGGAATTTTTTTTTTTTTTGTAATGAATTGATTATTGCAAGAATGGGCTGACTGTAAGTTTAGGTAATTATTCATTGGTTAAAGAACGGTTTATCTTGGTTACTTGAATTGATGGTGTGTATTTTTTCAATGAGTACAAATGTATAATGCTTATGCTGAAGACTGAAGTAGTAACGGTGCGGTATCGAATTGATTCTGAGTTGTGAAGAGGGCTGCTGACTTGTGTTTGATATAGGAAAGTAATTTCTGGGAACTGTTTATTCTGTGTTGGATGCAATTTTGGAGAGTTAACAATCAGAACTGTAGCAGTTTGGAAGATTAATCTATTTTCTAGTGGTGGGCAGATCTGTTGTTTCCATTTGGTGATTAGTTCAGTGCCAAATTTCTAGTTCATTTAAGTTTCTTGCAAATAAAAAGAGGGCATCAAAAGAAAATTTCCCATTTGCACCGTTTGTCAGGTGATTCAGTTGTTGATAATTAATGCCAATGTATGGGATAAATTTTTGCAGTATTATTTGTTAGTCAATGTTTAAGCCACTTCTTTTCTTAAAATAAATGAGGATATTTCTCCTTTCAATGCAATCTTTAGTTGGCAATATCTGTTTTCTTACTCAAATAGATAGATTTTTCCAGGTATTTCTTGCCAACAAGTGAAAGGACGATACAACTCTAGTGGTTCAAGACAACTATGGATCAGATTCCCCATCAATATCAGGAAGGTAATGCTCAGCTGAGGTGGTTTCTTTTAGGAATCAGTTTTATCTACACTTGCCTGTGATTTCCTTTTATTACATGGAAATTGTGCTCTATTTGTATCCAAAGTGTAACGTTTGTGGAGCAGTTATCCATTGGTTTCTTCCTGCATATGATTCCCTTCACAAGAATAGAGTTGTGTCTTGTTTTCTTTCCAAAATGTTATGGCAATTCTTTGAAATTGTTCCTCCTTTATTCTCAGTTAACTGAATGGTACATGAGAAAATATCTCAACTAAATGTCCCTTTTGCATTTCAACCAATAGAACAAACTGTCATTTGCAACAAGCATGGAAAGTTTCATACATAAAAGTTTCGGGAATGTAGTTCGACTTAAAATCTGAATTCCGTAATCTCATTGTTGGTACCGTGTCACTATGTATATAACAACGGACTGACTATATTGTTGTCATCTTAGTCTTGTTTCCAACTCCTGTGACTCAATTCTTTCTCCTGATATTTTTGAAACATCTAATCTATGTACATTTTTGTGCTAAGCTTGCTCAAATTGTGGACAACAATGTGGTACCCTGTTTAATCTAGACTCCATCTGCTTTCTTTTTGGGTGGCTGCATCTTTAATCTAGAATCAGTATTACATTAGCTTCTTAGCTATTCTTTGACCTCATAGTTTTTTGTGGAACAGGTAGTCGTCACAACACAAAAACTAAGGTTGCTGAATCTGAACAACCACAACTGAATAAGATAGATGTTTCAAATGAGAATGAAGAATTCCAAAGAAGTAATATACAGAACATGAGAGCCAACATTAATTCTGGGAAAAATGCCAAAGGGGATGTACCTCCAACGTACTCGGATGCTGCTCAAGGTGAAGTAAACATGGAGGTGTCTATTTCAGCTGATGATGTGGTACGAGCTGGGGGCTTTGGAGCTAGAGATGATATGAGTAGCTGTTTTCCTGTTGCCAGTGATTTCACCGACTTTGAAGCTTCCCTTCTTGATGCTCGAGACTATGAAGAACCGCAGCAAGCGATCAGTAGACCTGGCCTTGGCTGGACAGATTCTGAAAAGTAGTTATTTGACGTCTTATGGAATTTCTGTTTCTTATCACCTTCACTTTCTTAGACTTGTCTCTGGCTCCGTAACTGTTGTCAATCTAACCTTGACATGCTTTCTGATTTCAGTTGCATTTTCTTTCAATGTACAGGAAGTTTATCACTGTGTATGGAACTGATGCATTTGTCTTTCAGCATATTTGGTTCTAGTGAACGCTCTTCTCCCATTTCTTTGCCATACTTTGTCCTGTTTTCTTAGACTTTTATTTTTTTCCGGCCATCTTGAAGAGGTTTGGAATTCAGGTCTGTGCGGGAAAAAAATGCCAAAAGTTCACTTCTGCATTTGGTTTTCTTCAGAAAACAAAGCAGACTCTTCTCAATCCCTGGTCTCAATTCTAGTACAATATTTCATGATAGACATTTACATTTGGGGAATTAACACTGTGGAGGTGTGGAAGGGTTATGCAGAGACATCCATACCCCTTAATCATGCTGCTTACTGTATCTACTATTACCTCCATTTCAAAATAATAGTCCCGATTGTTGTAATGTTTTAGTTCAACAAACTGGACATTATTATGAGATAAAGGGGTACAAAAATTATAAAACCTGGAGGTCAGTGTCATTGAAAGGATACTGCTCTTCTGAAAATTCCCTGGCCAGGAGCTAGGATTGCTAAAGGATCATAGGTGGATTTCCTTCTACTGAAGACATCCCACTTGTTACCAAAGTGAACTTTCCATTCATCTTGTGTGTTATGGTGTGGCAAGTACTGTTTAACTCCAAGTTGATTTCTTGCACAGAATTTCAATACCCGATCGTTCTGATTCAAGATGTGTTCTAATCCATCTCTTCCTGTGGAATGTGGCATGGCTGAAGATAAAAGTCCAACCAGGTAGAAGATGTCCTCATCAGGGGTGACCATAGACGTTCCTTTCCTCCACCTGCAACACAAAGAAGGACCTGAGATCAGCATAGGGAGATGAGGAAACAGCTCTCTAACGGGAACTTTCAGGTAAATGAACAGTACTTTGATTTATTGACTGGATAGATGAGTATTGGACCACTGCTAGAGTCTGTGAGGATGTTCCCAAATACCTCCGCGGCGAATTCATGGATCTTGCTCTTTGGGACTAAAAGATTTAGCCAGGGGTGAGGAACCTCCCATAAACCTTTCTCCCTGAGTTTGATTTCTGCAATGTGGACTCTATCCAGGAAATGAACATAGGAGACCTCTGATAAGAAGAGTGTCGACCGAATGTAACTCAATTTCGCTAAGAGCAAATCGACATTCTGCAATGTTTATGCAAGGAAGGTTATGTGGAAACTCAGGTAATACCAAATGTAGACATTTTTTGGAAGCATGGATGGAGTTATTCTGACCTGGTTGATGCTGTGGCTGTTCTCTGGACTGAAGTATTTGGCAACCTCCAGGCAGAACAAAACTTTTCCTTCAGATTTGAATCTGCTGGCTTCCACTGGATCTTTGGGATCAAAAGAAGTTCTCCAGTTGTTCACCAAGCTGGTTCTATTTATAATCACAAACCCTTCTATATAATCAAAAGTATTCTGAGAAGAAATTAGAAACTCTTGATCCTTGGAAAATATGGAGAAATCTGAGTACAGCACTCTTATCCATTTTACCTGTCAGCAATCATAACATATGTCAGGAGGAAGATTAATCAGAAAAACCTCAAGAATTCAGAAGTAATCTGATCTGACTGCCATAACTGAAGCTTGTTACCATCTTGGGAGCTGGTTCAAGAGCGATTCTTGCTCGAGTGATGATACCAAATTGTCCTAATCCGCCAAGCACCCCATTGAACAAGTCAGAATTCTGCTCATCTGAGCATGTAATCACCTCTCCTCTACCTGCAAAAAAGTAATGGCAATTACAGGCCTTTATAGACACCAAAAACCAACCCTTTTGGGGGAGGTTTATAGTAATCAGAGAAACAAGGCGGGCGAATGCAGGCTTTAAATTTTCCGGGGGGTATGAAGGGCGGAGGCCGAAATAATCCTACTAGGAAAATTCCAGCCGTTTCGGGGCGGTATGCCCCTGATCAGAAAGAAAGGGAATCCCGAATGTGGTGGGAAGAAGTGCAGAACTGATCAGTATCTTGTGTATCAGTACAGTGATATCATCGTGTACCAACAGCAACGCAAAGGAAACAAGAAATGTTGAAACTGAAGAAAGTAGAGCAAAATCGGATATGATATTCTGGTTCAGAACTTCAGAATAGTATTGTGGTGTAAGTTATTGGGAATATGCGTAAGAGGGATACGGTTTTTTTGCGTGCAGAAAACATACCCGTGACAACTTCCAGTTGGTAGACATTATTGATCTGTGGTCCATGCCGGAAAGCTTGGCCGCTGACCCCTGCATTAGACAAGGTGCCCCCAACCGTGAGATGAAGATAATCAGTCCAAGATTTCGGCGTAAGTCCATGTTTAAGACTCTCATGCAGGATGTTAATCCAGAGTTCCCCACCACTAACATCAACATATGGGATCTTCCCGGTCGTGTTGAAGTGCATTGATTCCGGCGGTGGTGGCCGAAGCGACTCCATGTTGATGATCACTCCTCCCTTGGCCTGTGCTTGACCTTCCAGGGAATGGCCATGACCCTTTGCAGCTACAGTGACATCTGATGAGCTCCCCAATCCAAGAACAAGTTTTATGGTTGAGGAAACATCAGAGACTGATTTTGGATGCACAACTGCTAGAGGGAGCGAATGGTACTGGTTGCCGAAATCTCTCGCTGCGTGTTCTAGGTTATCAAAACTGATATTCCCATCAAGTTGTAACAACTTTAGAGACGAATGGATGATTGAGGAGCCTAGCAGATGAGGAGGAAAAGCTGTTGGGGTAGCACAAGTTTGTTTGGAAGAAAGATGGTTTCTGCTGTTCATTGTAGAACTAATGAGGGTAATTAACAGAGACATGAAGAACATGTTCTTGTTCCATTTAAGCAAGCCATTAGCATGCAAGCTGATCATCATCTCCTGCCCTTGGAGTTTCCAATGGAGAAAAATGAGGGAGACAGAGGTTTTGAAGAAATGGAGTTTAGAGAAGTTTTCTTGTCTTTCTTTTACAAAGAGGAATATGGAAAATACAAAGCCAAGCTGCCAAAGTGAGGTGAGATTGATGGAGGTTATATAGAGGAGAAAACAGGGATATACGAATCTTCTTTAAAACTGTAACCTACCCCATAAAGATTTGCCCTATTACTAAATTCAGAAATTCAGAAAATAAACGAGCACCATTCAGTCAATAGAAAAATAAGAACTTTAGTTCAGATTTAGAAATTACTGAGAGGTCATTAATTATTTTTTAAATTTAATCATACAAATATATTTTCAATCGTACAATATAATTTGGCCAGTAAGGAGAGCAGTAGAGTATTATCCATTAATATTGTCTTATGGGGGTGTTTTGGGCTATGGAAAGTTTGTCTCATATATATATATATATATATATATATATATATATATTCTTTTTGGAGAGGGATGAAGAGAGAGAAAGAGAAGAGAGAGAGAGAGAAATCCATAGAAGATTGGTGGGGGGGATATTTCCAAAATCGAACAAAATGGGATATCATGGGAACGCATGGGAACAACAACTATGCGCACGTTTGGTAAGCTTCATGACTTCATTTTTGGTTGGAGATGATTCTGTGTTATGTTGTGTGCATGTACAAATCTCAATACTTTATATATGCTTTCTATCTCAAAATAATAGTTTTAGTTTAACAAATACCACTATTATTATGAGACAAAAAAAGTTTAATTCAGATTGAAAAGGTTAAAATTTACTTTGAAAATATTAAATATTTTAGTAAAATAAATTTCATCAACTTTTTAAAACATTCTACCTACAAAGATTTGAGAGATTAGTTTTTTCAGTAGGCTTAAAAATGATGTGAAAATGGTATAAAAATTATCAACGAATAATTTAATGTATGTTCGATATGAGTTATAATAAAAAATTATCATAGTAATAACTAATTAATTATGATGACTGCGCCACTGTGAGTATTTTGTGAGATTTTTTTTTGGGGGGGGGGGGGGGGGGGTAAATATCATTACTCAAAACATAAATTGATAATTCGAAGTTAAAATACATTCTTGTTGTATATGGAAAAAGTAGTTATTCCGTTTCTGATTTTACCATTTTAAATTTGTTTATATTATCCAAGAAATTGTTTGTTCATATACTAGTGATCTTTCTGAGGTTAAAACTATATTATTTTCCAGTAAATAATTTTGTTTGTGAGTCAATTAAAAACGAGTGTTTGTCTTTTTCCAATGAATGAAAGAGGAGATTTTATAATTTTATAAAGCATGAGAATTGATTTTGTAATTATGGAAACTTAAAAGGTAAATAATAAATAAAATTGGGGGATTATGGTGCAATTGCAGGAGGTAGAGGGGGCAGGCCTATATGAGATTGTGGAGGAGGGAATTGTGAGAGTAAACCATGGGTGCGGCCCCTACCCGGACTCATGCAGCTGAGCTTTGTTTTGTTGGTGGTCCTATTCTTCCCTGCATTCTGCTCATTGGCCCGTTTCGGATCCTTGTTTCGGCTCGCGTTGAAGTTGATTTCTGCAATTTTGTTAGGGTCAATATTGGATAGGGAATTACTATTTTTCGTTCCCTTTTTATTAGTCTCACTATTTTAGACGATTTTTTATTAAATAAAATAAAATTTTAACCCTAAAAGCGTGGGTCGAACAAGGAAAAAAACTCTACTAAACACACTTTTAGTCCGATCATACGGTTGGGTGAAAATTTTGGATGACTATACTTATGCTTAGGATAGTCGTTCGAGTTTTTAGTCTCATCATATAATGGGATAAATTGGTGTTTTGTCCTACTATATAGTGAGACTAAAAATCTGGAAATCCCACCCATCGGCTAGACTTATTTTCGAACAACCAACAATCACATAAATCCAAAAAATCGGATGAATACTTCATTTAACCGTACACTTCGTTGTTTTTCAATTTGAATGATTGACAAAGTGGTGGCTCGTCACTTTAGATAGCCCATCATGGGGCCGGATAAATTTATTGTTCATCGTGCAATAGCTAAAGTCACCCATTACCAGTTGAGAGAAATTATTTTTTTCGCCAAAAATCTTATATTTTCAAGTAAAAAAGTTGTCCCTTCATTCTCTGTCTCTTTTGCTTTCTGATGAAATTGATCATCCATCTTATTCCAGCCAAAATATCCAAAACCGAAACAAACGGTGATTGGGCAGAAGGAGAGGGAGGAGAAAATTTTTTTTGAAATAATTTTTTTTTTTGTCAAATAACGGCTAAAATAGTTTAAAAGAACGAGAAATAGTAATCCAATATCATATCCGATACACTCCTAAATATTCCACTCTTAAACAACTTAAGATTTCCCACAGTTTTCAAGATCCATTTTTAGCATTCTAAAGCTATCTTATTCTATTTGTAATGCACTTTTTTTTTAATATTTTTTTTTGGTTTTAGAATAATATTCAAAATATTATAATAAAATAATAGATTCTTCCGTATGACAATGATAATAGTAGATAAGTTTGGAAAGAGTTGGAGCACTCTATAATTTGTTTAGATTAATGAAATGAAATGGGAAGAAGATTGCTAAAGTCTCGAATTTTGGTGATGCGAGGCTTCGGCCAGTTTCCATTATGCCACAAATTTACATATATTCGGGTGTGACATTAGTAGATCCGCTCTTCTTATTTTGCCCCCTTTTTTTTCCCCATGTGAAGTGAATAGATAATTGCTGAGTTTATCTGTATATTGAATTTGTTAGTTTTCAATACAGAAATGTTATGGCTTGTATAAAAAACTAATATTCACGGTTGACATATCATTTCGTTTCAGTATTAAATTTGTTCCATTATATCATAGAACTAGATAACGGGGTGTGAAAAGACACAGTAGATATCGTTATTGGTTAAAGTATTGATATATAAAATTATGCTCGTAACTGAGATAGTCTGAACATACTATCAGTATAGGTTATCGTGTGGTTTGGAAATTAGTTTTTCTAGACTAATTAAATCACACGGATATGCCCGGGGCATATTGAGCACGACCAGTTTGGATAAAATTGACTTGTACTGATCGGCGTAGTCAATTCGGTCCTAGTATTCAGTCTCTCAATCCCGAGATTGGGACGGGCGTGAGAGTTAGATATTGTATGCTTTGATTTGCAAAAGAGTGCGGTCAATTGAGGCCTATACCTCGGCAAGTTGGGTATGCGGTGTTTAGCTTCTTATGTGCCGTTGCTAGTCGGAGGAATCCACGTACCGATTCGCCGGGTTGATGGTGCTTCCGAGATGAGCTCGTAAGGTTTATTGTACTAAAACTGGCCAGTGGACTTTTATGTCCGGTATAATAAGAAAGTCTAGTGGTACTAATCTCGAATACCAAGAAGTCGGTGAACTAATTTGTCAGTAAATTGATGAACCGACGAGCACTAGATATTTAATGTGGGAGATAGAGTAAAAATAAAGTCGCGCGATGTAAAATCGTTTTTGAGCGGTAGTTCCATAATTGGTCCGTTAGTGGTACGACTAATTATGCGTTTGACTAATCTATAAAGTGAATTAATTAATCCTAAAGGTTTAATTAATATTTAATTGATAAAATGGATTAAAAAATTAATTCTATATGAATTAATTAATCCTAAGGGTTCGATTAAATTAAATTAACAAAGTGGGTTAAATAATTAATTCGAAGGGATCGATTGGAGTTGACTAGTCTAGGAAAGACTAAGGGGTCAACGAAAGTCAAACTAAACGACCCAACTCAAAGGCCCACTAGGTCTCCTTAGAAGCTCCCTATAAATATCCCATGTTAGGCATTTTAGAAGACAAGAAAACTTAGAGAAGCAACTCTAGAGTGAGAAAGAGAAATCTAGAGAGAAATCTTCCTTCTTAGATTTTCTCATCGAAGTCGATTTCGATCTTTCTCATTCGATTAAACTTAGTCTAAATTGATTTTTGAGATCCCGGGTTTCTTCATTTTAGCTTCCGCTGGAAAACATTGCAGCGCCGGCGCCTTAGATTTCCGATCGCCATTCAGGCGACTCCTCGCATTCCGTTCGGCGCGTTTGATTCGGGGAGGTCGGCGTCGATCTCTCTCAATAGATTGGTGATCCGCCGATTCTCCTTGTCTAGATCATGGCCGGCGGTGGGTTGTCCGGCAAGTGGGTGTAGGCGGCGCAATTGGTGGTTGCGCATAAGTCCCAGGCAAAGATCTATTTGGACAGATTTAGTTTTTTCGAAGTGGGTTTCCTTGGGATTTCTTCGTTTTGCTTTGGGCTACTCCATAGATACTAGCCCACACTAGTTCAAAATCGATTTGGAGTTATTCTTCGGATTTCTTGTGAATTTCGCTTGCCCGAAGATTTGGTATTCTTTTTGCTAAGGACTTCGCTACAAAGGTATAACCTTTAGATTTTCCGCTTTTAATTAAAGGTTGAATCTTTGTGTCCCGATTTAATAAATTAAATAATTATAAGCCTAGATCCATTCAGGGGAGAATGAATTTGAGCCTGAGCTTTGTCGAAAGTTTTTGATTCTGGAATGCATTGCACGAAAGTGAGATTTTCGATTTAGCTCGGGCTTGTTCTGTTTTCCTTCAGACTTTCCAAAAGATTATGTCGGACTCTTTTTGGGTATCCAAATTCCAACACGTAAAAGCCTCCAAGGATGATGAAATCATACTTAGTTTTTTCAAAAACCAAAAAAATAAAAAATAAAAATTACACCTTATTTTATCTAGTAATTTATAGTATAAAAATAATTAATTGTTAGGTAAGAGAAACACGCGCGCGTCATTTTTTTTAAAGTTGGGTCGCGGCGCTTTTGGCGGATATGGAATTTCATTCTTCCCTTTTTTAAGCCAATTTCATTCTTTTATTGTTTCTATTATTATATTATTTTTATAATTTTTAATGGACTTTTTTTTTCCTTTTTTTCCCTTCTTCCCTGAAGTTATTTATCCGTCTATTTTTTTTTAAATAATTCAATAATTTTTTTTTCCATGTTTTTGATTTTATCATTTTTCTAATATTCTGTACTCTTATGTCTATATAATCATGATGTGATCTCTCTTGTCAAGTATGTTTTAGTTATATTGTATGATTTCTTTTATATTTTTGATATATATCTATCTATAGTCTATTGACTTGATATCTACTGTCTTATTGTTTAAAGTATTTAAAAAAATAAAAAAAGTGGTGCGTCAACAAAAAAAAAAAAAAAATTGTAGCGCACAATAGTAAAAGTATGATAAATTTTACTCCTATAGCCCTACAGTATACGAACCCATTTTATCTGCTCTCTTTTCCCGCAAATTATGATGTATAGCCTAAGGTATATCCTTATTATTATATTTTAAAAAATAATGCATTAACAATTTAAAAATTACTATATTTGAAAATAAGAATTGATGTATACGATTCTAGAAATTGCTGAAATGTCAATGCATTATTTTTCAAAATATAGTAATAGGGGTATATCCTTAAATTAGTATTTTATCTTTTTCTCCAAATAATAAATGTTTTAAAAGTTACACAATTTTAATTAATAAATGAATTCATAATTTGGGTGGGAGGGTTTGGGTGGTAAGGATGGGGTTAACCGTAAGGTTGGGTTTGAACCTCAAGTTATAAATAAATAAAAAAAAATTTCATAGTTTTAATGATAAATAGTTATTTTTCTAATTAAAAAAATGAAAAAAGAAAAAATTATTAATAATACCTAAAAAATATTTTTAAAATAAAGTCAAAATCTAAATAACTATTAATTTAGACGAACAAATATTATAATTCGAAGATGGTTGAAAACAAAATTTTTTTTTTTTTTTGAAGAATCACCAACTTTTTGGCACCTCCATTGAATCTCAAAGTTTACTACTAACAAAGCATCTTAAAAAGTCCGTATTTTTTTTTTTCCTTGGGAAAGAAGCATCTTAAAGTCTTTGTTTTGGTGAGGAATTGGCTAAATTGTGCTTAATTAATTGATGACATGATTCGTGACTAGAATTTAGTGCCTTACCTTAAACTTTTGTAAATTCGATATTCTTTGAGTCAACTTAGGTTGTTTAGGTTGATTATAATTCATAAAATGATAGTATTCCTTTGTTCTTACTTACTTGTCACTTATATAATTAAATATTACTTATTAAAAAAATTGCTTAAATTTGGTAGTTAAGGGCGAGTTCATCAATTATCCCTAATTGATACAAGTTGAATTAAAAAATTATAATAATTATATTATACATATATAAGAGGGTAATTTTAAAAAAAGAATTATACATACTACCTACAAATATTCTAAAGTGAGTCGCCTTGTCATTATATTTATTCTCGTTCTAGAATATAAGTCATTTTATCAATACAAAATAAATTAGTTAATGATATCTCCTAAATAATAACTAATCTGTGGTGTATTTATGGAAATTTTAATTTTTCTCTCGTTCTAAATTCAATACCAATTTTTTAACACAATTATGATTACAATTTCGAATTCGATTCAAGTTGGTGTCCTCAAGATCGGGGGCTGGAGACAATTTGAGAGAAAGTAGCTCCCAGACTAGGGTTCATAAACTATCAAGAAACGACATGAAGAAGGTTTGATGTTCAATATTCCATGGTCACTGAGATTTTTTGGTGCAAGATTTTTATCGGTCCCCATCCATTCCAACATTCCAACCAACCATGTAAGTTTTTCTCTTTTATCCTAAATTCGAAAGGAAATTACTAATAAAATAGGTAATTGGGTAGTAGAGTTCAATACATTCATAAATTTTGAGGAAAGATAAAATGTCTATTAATTTGTGACGGAGGAAGTATTATTATTATTATTATTATTATTATTATTATTATTATTATTATTATTATGGGCTCTCTCTTTTCATTCTCTTTAGGGATACACATGATTAGTGTTTAATGTTTGTTTTGCAGATTACTAGGAACATGTTTTAACTTATTAAACTGATTTTGAATTCCGGTTTTGTCTTTAATTATGACAACAATGTTAGCTTTGTCTGTACTGATTTGAAGGCCGATGCATACACAGATCCATTGAATGAGTATTATTAGCTTATATAAATTCCATGGATTTAACAAATTGGCATATCTGGTGGGTCGGAGACCGCAAATTATACCATACTCATGGGAGTAAAGGTCCAGCTTCTTGAATGGTCAATTCCATTTGTGTTGGTTCCTCCAACAACTTTGTTAATGGCAAGAATATTAAAACAAAGTTAGAAAACACTTTACATAAACCTTGATGTAAAGTGACACTTTACATAAAGAATTATGTAAACTAGATAACACTTTCTATAAACGAAGCTTCATGAATGTCAACTAAACTTCCTGTATACTTGTCTTCCCAGCATCATCCTCAGCTTCTTGAATGGTCAATTCCATTTGTGCTAGTTCATCCAACAACTGTGTTAATGGCAAGAATATTAAAACAAAGTTAGAAAATACTTTACATAAACCTTAATGTAAAGTGACACTTTACATAAAGAATGATGTAAACTAGCTTCATATAAACTTTCCTTGTTAGCTTCATCCTCGGCTTCATCTTGAATGTCCACTCCTCCCTCTTGAATGGTCAATTCCATGTGGGCTGGTTCCTCCAAGAACTGTGTTAATGGAAAAAATAATAAAATAAAGCTACACAAGTAATCTATATTCATGTAAACTAAGACTGATGTAAACTAGCTCCATGTAAACTACCCTCCTGTATACTTGTCTTCCCAGGTACATCGTCAGGTTCCTGAGCGGACTGCTCTGCAGCTTCCTGTGCGGATTCTACCTCCATATCTTCTTCCTCTGCGAAATCTTGATCCGCATCCTCCTGTCCGGATTCTCCCTCTGAAGCTTCCTCTGCAGATTCTTCATCGGCACCTTTTTCACCTGTGGATTCTACCTCTGCAGATTCTTCAGATGCGGATTCTTCATCCGCATTGAGGGATGATTCATCATCTGCTGATTCATCCCCGTCTGTGTCATCCCGTCCATCGGGGGATGATTCATTTTCATCATCCTGCCAACATTATGTTAAAGATGCTGTTTGTATGAGTGAAATGCTCAAAGTTTGTGTAAAGTGAAATGCTCTTAAGAGTATAATGCTCCTAATTCTTGTAAAATAGTTTTTTTCTACTCTTAGGAACAACATTATAGAACCAAAATCGCGACTTTACATAAGAGAACAGTACCTTACACAAACCGTCGGCACTGTACATAAACAACCAGTAGTTTACACACGCATGTCAGAACCATGATTTAAAAACATTCTGCATCAATTTAACGCATCAAAACACTATTTTACAGAAAATACGAGCATTCTACTCTTAGGAACAACATTATAGAACCAAAAATGCAACTTTACATAAGACAACAGTACTTTATACAAACCATCAACACTTCACATAAACAACCGAGTGTTTACACAAGCATGACAAAACCATGTTCTTAAAACATTCTGCATCATTTTAACGTAGAAAAGACTACTTTACAAGAATTATGAGCGTTCTACTATTAGGAAAAGCATTATACAACCAAAATCGCGACTTTACATAAGATAATAGTACTTTACACAAACCGTCAGCACTTTACATAAACAACCAGTAGTTCACACAAGAATGTCACAACCATGATTTTAAAACATTCTGCATCAATTTAACGCCGCAAAACACTACTTTACAGGAAATACGAGCATTCTACTCTTAGGAACAACATTATAGAACCAAAAAATGCGACTTACATAAGACAATAGTACTTCACACAAACAGTCAGAACTTTACATAAACGACCGAGTGTTTACACAAGCATGACAGAACCATGTTTTTAAAACATTCTGCATCATTTTAACACAGAAAACACTACTTTACAATAATTAGAAGCGTTCTACTCTTAGGAACAACATTATAGAACCAAAATCGCGATTTCACATAAGGGAATAGTACTTTACACAAACCGTCAGCACTTTACATAAAAAACCAATAGTTTACACAAACACATCAGAACCATGATTTTAAAACATTCTGGATCATTTTAACGCCTCAAAACACTACTTTACAGGAAAGACGAACATTATACTCTTAGGAACAACATTATACAACCAAAATCGTTACTTTACGTAAGACAATAGTACTTTACACAAACCGTCAACACTTTACATAAACAACCAGTAGTTTACACATGCATGTCAAAATGAAGAAATTCATAAAACTTACTCTCCGTCACTTGTTTAGCTGCTTTTTCACCGACCATTTTTTCCCTCAGTCTCTTTACACCAACAATATTCACCGTGCTCCCAATTGTGTTGGGTTTTTTCACCAAAAAAGAAAATACGACCATTATGAACAACATCAAATAACCCAAAACTGCAAATATGAGTTCAACCAGGAGTGAAAAACGTACCTTCCATGCTGCTTTCAATTTTTTTTGCTTCTGTTTCACTTGTAATGCGCTTAACCCTAACCATTTTTGTACGGTTTGATCGAATTTTTTTCGTCCCCCACTCAAAAATAGCGTCGAACCACCTTCCGCTGTATATCCATTTTATAGTCGTCTTCTGGCGTTCAACTTGCTTGGTTACGCGATCGAACGTGCTCTTAATGCTTGCTATTTTGGCGGACGTCGTGGGTTGAGTGGAGGGGTTCAAAAGGGCTGCAGCTTCTTCGAATGGAAAATAAAATCCCAACCCGCCTGTTTCCATTCCTTTTGTTCTACGCTTGTGTAAAGCCCGTACAACCCGCAGGCCCAAAATTTTTTAATTTTGATTTTGATCTGATCCACGGGATCCGATTTGATGTAAACTAGCCTTCATAGGTCGGCTGATTAGTCGGGTCGTTAGGTGCGTTGGTTTCATGGTTTAAAACGTTCGATTTTTCCCTTTTATTTTCATTTATTTTTTGGCTGGGTGTACGCATTTTTCTACTACTCCTAGTAATAGGATATAAGAATTGGTCAGAGACTACCAATTACCTAAATTATTACCCTTCAAAAACTATAATTTTTTTTATAATTGTGGGTCGATTTAAATGGGTTGAATATTCATGAGGAAATGAGTCATAAAATGGATTGAAAAAATCTTGATACAAATCATAGTGAAGAAAAAATTAGGTTTGACTAGCGATCAAATAAGTTAATCGGTTACCTTCTAAACTTTTTTGTAAAAAAGAACTATACTTACAAAAAAAATTAAATAGAACTATTAATGACTAAAATAAAAGAGAATCAAAACCGGAATAACTCCTATTAAAAGAGACAAAAATGAATTTAACATATATAAAAATAACCATTATTATGATACATAAGCGTAATAAACAATTTAAATAAACAATTTTCCGTTAAAAGATGACATTATTAGTATTGTTATAGTTTTTGGCGACATAGGAATAACTTAAATCATCCTAACCTTTTTGTTCTTTTTGACAGTTGAGTGAAAACTACAAAAGTCGCATTTCCTCCGAACCATAAGAATCAAAAGAGCTTTTGGTTGGGATGACCATCCAGCCAGGGTTTTACGGTAATTTATATGGTGATTCTATAGGACCACCATGCAATTTTAATCATACCCCTAATATAGTAGTAGTTTCTATTTTAGTCCCCCAATTGTATTAGTAGTTTCTTTTTTAAAAAAAATCGGACACGCGCATTTACTTACCCGGAGCTATATAAGGTTCTTTTTTTTTTTTTCTTTTTTCCGCGTGTTTGTTTCCAATCTTTTGTTTCGTCTTTTGCTGCCATTTTTCATCTTCTTCTTTCACTTGGATTCTTTTGCTTCCAAATTTGATTCAATTTTGATTACGGTATGTATTTGATGATTGTGATTGATTTATGTTTAAGAATTTGTTGTTTCTCTGTTTTTCGTCTTCGTTTGTTGCTTAGTTTGTTGTCGTTTGTGCTCTGTTTTATTTTTCGATGGAGTTTTTGCTTCGAATTTGATAATTAAGGTAATTATTCATGTGTTTTGATCTTTTCGATTGATTTATGTATTTGAAATTGATGTTTATACGGTCGTGTTGTTCTTCGCGTATTGTTTTTGATCGAATATTGTTGCTTGACGTATGTTTTTTTTGTTGATAAATCCTTCTGGATTGAAGAAATTGCAATGGATGATATGGTTGGTGATATAGTTGATTTCTTTCACTAAAAAGATGCTCATGAATTGTTTGATTTTGATAAACAGGAAGAATCCGTAGTTTCTATGTTGGAAAGTAAGTCATGATGTGATATTAGTTATTCATTGATCTGATATTACATTTTTATTGATCTGATGAAATGGCGAAATGAGGTCATCATCATTTCGCCAGTTTTTACATGAATTTCCGATGAAATGTTGCTATTGTTTTTCCCGACCGGATTGTCGAGTTTTAGTGTTCTGAAATGCGGATTTTGTCCATGTACAGATCGTGACTGATATTCCGATCTTGGTCAGCAGTTTTTGGTCGCGATAGTCGCCAGGAGTTTGCAGCGGAGGTCCTTATCGCTGTGGCTGTTCTACCGATTTTTTATCCGACTGAGTTTTGGTTATTTTTGAGAATTTTGGGCTAGCTCCTTTTGGTAGTTCTTGTGGGTTTTGTTGGCAGACTTCGATAGATTATTGCCCACGCAATATTCGAAGTTTTCTTGGAATCATCTATTGGATTTCGGTGGTAATCGCAATCAAAGATTTGGTTTTTCTTATTGCGTTGGACTTCGCTTCAAAGGTTTAACCTTTAATCCTTCCGCTTTTAATTAAAGGTTCAATCTTTGTGCGTTAGTTGTTGATTTAATAAATTAAATAAGTATAAGCCTAGATCCGTTCATGGGAAAATGAATTTGAGCCTGAGCTTTGTTGAAAGCTTCCGATTCTGGAATGTATTGCACGAAAGTGAGGTTTTCGATTTAGCCCGGGCTTGTTCTATTTTCCTTCAATCCAGCCTTGACCATGTCCTCTCTTTTTCTCTTCGAGCTTTGCTCTCTCAAAGAGTTGACTATGAGTCCAATTTGTGAATGTTGGTAGGTTTCTTGAAATATCTTTGTGAATTCCATACACAACCCTATCAACATAGAATAACTGAAAAATATATGTTAGATGTGAGTTAAAAAATTAAAATTTTTGAAAGCAAATCATTTTATAGACTAAAACAAACATCAGATCACAAAATATTGACATCAGATCAACATATAAAAGAAATCAGATCACAACAATAAAGGCATCAGATCAGTAATTTTGAAGGAAAATTATTTTAAAGAACTAAAACAAAATTAACAGTATATAACAGACATCAGATCAATAGGAAATAGATATCAGATTAAATGAATACAGACATCAGATTAGAGACTTACAATCAGAAAAGCCAGTGGTCCATTATAGGCTGTTGATGTTGTGTCATCTTTGTGGAAATACTTTTCTTGGCATTCGACCAATGCTCTAAATGTGTAGCTACACCAGTTCAGCTGCCTTATTTTGTCAATGCTGTTGAGAGATTTTAGGAGCCGATATCCGATGTTGTTGATGCTCCCATGATGGTACAAAAATGTGGTGGCCAGGTAGATAAGGAAATCCTGGACAAAGTTGATGTCACTGTAGTCCTGATTGTTGACAATGTACTGCTCAAGCTGCTTGATGGTTGGTCTTTTAGTGGATGGCATCCCAAATATTCGACAGTAGCGTTCCACATCTTGTTCATAATTTTTGCCCTTTGACTCAGCAATTGTATATTCTTCAACTTCAATTGGACCTCTTGGGAAACCAAGAACCAATTCCACATTTTCTTCAGCAATGGGAATAATTGTATCTTGTTTCAGCTCCAGTCTCAACTTGAGATAGTTGAATTTGGTGAGCAGGTACTGTCCCAATTTGTTTGGCATCTTACAGTAGTTGATACTGATGAAGTTGTCAAAGCCTATATCCCTCACAACATTTCTTTGTGATTCTGAAAGTTCATAAACCACATAACTGATACCGTTTGGAGACGTACTGCACTTGAATCTTTTACTCATATGAGTATCATCATCATCATTATCCTTTTTCTTTTCTTTTTTCTCTTTCTTTTTGATTTGGACATCCATATCGCCCTATTTCTTTTCCTTGTTACTATCACACTAGTCTTTTTCTGTTGTTGCTTCTACTGCACATCCTTCTTCTGCAATTGTTGAAGAATTTCTTCATTTGTCTTCTTTTTTGCAGGTGGTTTCATTCTTTTACTTATTTGCTCCTTTTGGGATGGTTGAACAACTTCCTGTTCTTTTCTTTTCTTGTCCGATTTACGTTTGCACGTATATTGTAACACGGGCACATTGGGATTGCTAGGTGGTTGTTGAAAATATGAACTGTCATCTTTTGCTTGAACAACTTGCTTGGTTTTATCAGCCATTATGTATCTATTGTTGTTTCCTGAAATCTATCAGTAAAAGAATGTTAGAAAAAATAAGTTGATATGATATTAGAAGAGAGTATATATCAGATCAGCAGATATAAGACATCATACCACAACATGAACACATCAGATCAGCATATGACAGACATCAGATCACGAAAACAAAGAGATCATATCAACTGAATACACACATCAAATCAAGGAAAAACACACATTAGATTAACTTAATTCACACATCAGATCAAGGAAAAACACACATTAGATCACTATTTTCATAAGAAAATCATTTAACAGAAAGAAAACAAATTTAACACATAAATCAAATTAGGATATAACTTATATCAGATAAAGAAAATGAAGGCATCAGATGAACTGAAAACACACATCAGATCATTAATTTTGATAGAAAATCATTTCACAGAACTAAAAGAAACATAACATTGAATATCAAATCATTTCACATAGCTAACACAAAATTAACAGTAAAGATCAACTGAGAAAAAAAAAGACATAAGATCAATTGAATACATACATCAGATCAAAACAAAACAGAGATCATATCAAAAGAATACAGTCATCAGATTAGTAATTTTGATAGAAACTTATTTCAAAGAACTAAAACAAAATTAAAAGCATATAACAGACATCAGATCAATTGAAAACATATATTAGATCACTAATGTTTATAAAAAATTATTTCAAAGAATTAAAACAAAATTAACAGCATATAACAGACATCAAATCAACTAAACACATATATCAGATTAAAAGAATACAGACATTAGATCATAAATTATTGAAGGTAAATATTTCAATGAACTAAAACAGACATTAGATCACGAAAATACATAGATCAGATAAACATATAACAGACATCAGATCACGAAAATATAGACATCAGATCACTAATTTTGATAGAAATTCATTTCAAAGAACAAAAATAAAATTAACAGCATATAACATACATCAGATCAATTAAAAACATATATCAGATTACAAGAATACAGACATCAGAACCCTAATTATTCAAAGAAAATAACGGTTATAAAATTAAAATCCTATGATATGTATGTGTAATGGTTAAAAAATTAGGGTTTCTTACCTGTAGATGAATGTCGAAGCAGGAAATCTGTTGATTTGAGAAAAACAATAAATTTTTCTTCCAATTTGGAGACTTTTTCTAGCGTTTGAGTTGAACAGCAAGTTTTTCTTCGTACAGATAATAGTTATGGTGTTTTCTGAACCGGAAGAAGAGCAAAAATTCGAAATGCCGTGGTCTTTTGAGGTTAGAAATTTAGATGGTGGTGACCTGATATTGTTAATGGAAAGATGAAGATTGTGGGGATGAAATCGGTTTGAGAGCGCGAAGGAAGGGTTTTGGGTTTTCAGTTTCAGAGCGGGAGAACGGAAAGTATTTGGGTTTAATTAAGTAGCGTGTTTACACGCGTGTATAATGCGACTGGGAATGTGCGCGGGCTACAGTAAGAGTAAAATTCATCCTACTCCTATAGACCCACGGTATACGAATTCGGGTTTTACCAAGTGTTTTTAATGTTGTATTTGTTTTTTTCTAATTTTTTTACCATAGAGCATTTAAACTATTTACTGAATTTCATCGACAGATAAAAGGGGATAATTAATAATCTAAGCAAGAATTGTCAATCAGCGGTTACAACTCTTTTGCCTTTTTACTCAGATATTTAATATTTAGATAATTAAATGAATTTTTAATAACCCATTTTCACTATTATAAGAAAAAATTAAACTCTTACCTTTTCGATTAAAAATGATGAAACTAATCAAGAAGTTAAAACAAAATCTAGGCCCTCTTCCTATCTCTCTCTCAAAACTATATCCCTTCTTTTGGTCTTTTTTTTTTTTTTTTTTTTTATGTTGGTACCTTTTATTGATTCTTTAGTGGATTTCACTACCCCCACCCACCTCACCTTCCCCCTTTTTTGATCTAGGTTCATGGCTTCAAATAAAAAATGCAATGCATTGTGCGGCTAGTTATGCCCTATTTAGTAAAAAATGGAGGAAAATTAGATATCTCAAACTATCAACTATTTTAATTGAGTTTTATTTTTAATAATTTTTAGCTATTCTAATGGAGTTTTAGTTTGAAATGTTTGTAAAAATCAGTTGATATATAATATAATTAAGAGTTCATTATAAGATTGATTTTTTATGAATGACTGAGGAGTATTAGTTAATGAGATACAAATGAGATAAATTCAAAAAATTATTGTATTAAATAGCTCATTTTGTTAGGCCAACATAATCGTGAAAATTTGAAAAATCTATTGATCGATTGGTGAAATTTATAATTATCTTTTGATGATTATTTGAGAGGGAAATATAAATAAGGAATTAATGGAGAGCAAGAAAGAATGCTCCATTATATAGGGATTACGGAAGAATAAGAATATTTATCACTTAACCCATTTATTCTCCAGTCCTCACACACTTCTTTGTGTAATTATTTTTCTTATTACTCTTTAAAAACATTAAAGAAAGGGGGGAAATTCTTTGAAAATTCGGGTAATGGAATCTCAATTGTTCTAAACGCTGTCTTTTCACGTATAATGATGGAATAATGTTAATAATACTTATTTATCACTTAATCCTTATCCAAAACAGGTTTTTTTTTTTTTTTTTACCAATAATAGAGGAATGAAATGCATTGAATTATACTTGAATTTGGCTTTGTAACTAAATGGGATTTGCCCAAGGCATTTCATTGACTTATTCTGTTTTCTCTAATCTATCTAGTAAATTGGGAGAAATTTCAAAATTAAATCAAAACGTAATTTATTTTTGTGTGCATTAAATTTGTTTATTTTTAATTTTATTAAAACAAAGGAGACACATGTTAATTTTAAATGAGGGTGTCAATCACTAGTTACAACCCTGTTGTCACTAAATTCTGTTTTTAATTACTCTACTTTTATTTTATTTTACATAAAATAAACTCAAATGTAAAATTCACCGTTATATATAACACATGATATTAAAAGGGATAATTTGAAATTCAGATTTCTAAATTATTCTAATATATTCGGGTGCCACGCTTACATGGTTGTTAGAGGGCTACAAATATATGAATGTGACGCATGAATAAACTAGAATGATTTTGCTAAAAATAAAAATAATTAAAACTTTAGATTTGGATTTGACTCCTCTTCATCAAAGTTTATTTCGCATTATTATTATTTTTTTTTGTCTCATATAATGTTAGAATAATTATTGTTTTGTAGTTGAGGTATACACCATAGAAAATGAAAGAAATTTTTTTTTTTTTTAACAAACAAACGCTACCATACGAAGGAGGAGGGAAGATTATTATCCTTAACACACTAATAAAAAAATCCCTAAATTTTAATAAAGGATTATAACTTAATAGTTAACTCTCCTCATTTAAAATCATAAATTTTGAATTCGAGTCATTTAGATTCTGGCCTCCTTATTTATACTAAAAAAAATCACTAAATTTTTGTTAAAACAAAGAAAAAAAGAAAGATTTGGGCCTAGCTGACAATATCTACAAGCATAGCCAAAGTATTGAATTCTGAGTAGCAGAAGGCAGTGATGTCATAGGATTTATGGGCAATGAAACACTTTGATTGATGAGCACATTATGTTATGATAGGCAATATTGGTATTCCTGTAGGGGCCTAGTACGTGTTTGGTTCCTCCATAGTAGAGACATTGATGTTGAAGGCACATCAAAGAAATATATATATATATATATATGTATATATATAACATGAGATTATGATATAGTGTTTGAAACTTTCACTTAAAATATATAAGTTCTAAGTTTGAGTTCGAGTTATTCATTAGACAAATTATATTATAATACTAATATTACATGCTTCTGACAGATTTTAATTAATGGTGAAAAACACTTTAATCCTATCATTTGTTAAAAGTATATATGGTCATGTAGTGCTATTATTACCAGATAATAACTAATAGCAATACAAATTCCTAAAAGATTTTAAAAAAAGAAATAAAAATAAAAGAAGAGACAGAAATGGAAGTGGACAAGAGGAGAAGACAGTTTGAATAAATGGAGGGGCAAAAAAACTAAAGAAAGATAAACCTATCAAACTATCCAGTTTGGTCTTTTGGAGTCATCTTTGGAGTTGGATTCAAGCACTACCAGCTGCCACACTTGCATAAATATTATTCCTCCATTACAGTATTGTTTTCTTTTTCCAACACAAGACTATTTGTGCAAATTATTACTAGCCCCCCTCGCCCTCCCCCTCCCCCTCCCCCTCCCTCTCCATTAATTTCTTGTTTTTTCTTCAGCACTTGCCAAACTTTCATGGGCACTTCTTCAATGTGCTGCTATTATTTGTGGCAATATTTTAAACTTTTTTTCCCCAATTTCAAATGTTTCTTTTGGTGCAATCCATTTGTTTGTGCACAACTAGGTCACTTTAATTTTCTTTAAAATGATTTTCAAACCATTGCTTGTTGGCCAGCTGTTGCCCTCATCACAGTTATCTTTGAATAATAGTGATTTGAACTGTGGACAAGGAAACATACAACACAACACCCCCCCCCCCCCCAACCTTTACCTATATGGACAATATCTACAACACTACAACCCCCCCCCCCCCCCCCCCCCTTACCTTTACCTATATGGACAATATCTACACACATCCTATAGTCTTTGATTATGTTTTGAATACAATTATAAGGTTGTATTGATTAGTGTCAATCTAAGGATAGAGTTGTAAACGTACTTTCGTCTTATCATATCAATCAAGTTAATTAAGGATAAAAGTGATATTTAGTTAAAAAAAATTTATTTATACAATAACAAAACTAAAATTTCATCCAGTTTACTTAAGAGTTATTTTCTTTAGTCTGTATTTTAGAATTCACTTTGTATAAAATAGTTTCGATTTTGATTTTTGAGTCTTACAGAATAGAAGGGGCTTACACAATAGTAAGGTTTTGAACTTGTATCTTTTTTGTGGTTTTAAAATTTGTATTAATAAACAAGTGGCGAATCTCACATTTCTTTAAAAAAAAAACTAAAATTTCATAATTATAGGATAACAATTTTTATTAATTTTTTATAAATAAAAATATTTACATTAAATTTAATATAATTAAAATTAAACAAATAAGGGGAAGAGAATAATAATAATCTAAAAATCAAGGAGTTCGACACCTACTCCAAATACAATCTTTTTAAAACAAGACAAATGAAGACCTATTCTTTTCCGGCAACTATTCAAAGGTATTGAAAGAATCCATGAAGGAATGCAAAATTCCACCCGAGACAATTAAGAAGATGGAACATAGAGCATTGTATACTTGGAAACACATAAAGGTGAAGCAATCGGGGTTTTTTTTTTTTTTTTTTTTTTAAGGATTTTGTTGTATGTTGCTCTTTTTTTGGTTTTTTTTTTTTTAAAATTAAAACTGTTAAAACAATTTCATTTTAATACGTGAACTAGAAATGATACCGTTTCAGTAAGTACTTTTTTAAAAAAAAAAAATAACCCCTTTGCTAAAAGGGTAAAACCATAATCGTGGAATGAATTGAGAGGAGGAGTGGCTGCCTATCTTCCTTTTCAATTTTGCCCTAACATCAACATAACATTTCTCTCTCTCTCTCTCTCTCTCTCTCTCTCTCTCTCTCTCTCTCTCTCTCTCTCTCTCTCTCTCTCTCTCTCTCTCTCTCTCTCTCTTCAATTCCAACATTCATTCTCCCTTTCAGATTCAGCCCTCATATTATGTATCTTAGTTAGGCCAATGCACACATATATAAAGTAAATAAAATGATATTTGATAACCATAAGAAATCAGTGGAAGGAACACATTACTTAAGAGATTCAAGAAGAAGAAATTATTTCTTTATTAATGTGGTATTGCTGTTGGAGATCCATGGAAAGTTAATCATCTCTTCCCTTCATTGTACGAGGTACCCATTTTACTTTCATGGAGTAATATACAGCTCTTACTTAAGATTCAAATGTACTCATGTCCATTTCTTTAGAAATTTAGCTATCCGACTGGTTGACCTTGCAGGCATAAGAATATTGTCAATTATCTTTAAAATTTTAACAGCAATATTTTTTTTTGTCTCTCTTTACATGGGTGTGTCACTTTTGGACTCTTTTAAACTTATATTAACCAAAATAATATTGTTTAATCATTTTATCATCATTTTTTTATCTTTTTAAGAAAAAATTAGGAGATAATAATTTAACTCATTTGACCACTAGTTAAATCTACTTTCTACCAACGGTTGAAACCCTAAATGAGTTTAACATTAAAGAGGATTTGAGTCGTAAAATGAGTTGAGCAAACCATGATTAAGTAAAAAGTAAGTCTGACTAAGATCAAATAAATTAAACTGTTATCTCTCTAATTTTTTCATTAAAAATGATTAAAAGTGACAATAAAAAAAATTAAGCGAGACTATTTCAATCGATCAAAATTTAAAAGTGACCAAAAGTGTTAGTATCTCTATTACGAGGGAAAAAAACATTTAAACATTGTAACAATAAGTCACAATATATATATATATATATATAATCACAAGAAATAAAAAATCAACCTACGGTTTCGAACAAAAGGAAAGAAGCTTTGATTGAAGTGTTGGTGTCGGAATGATTGAGATAATGCAGAGAAAAATGGGATGGAATGGAGGAGGTTCGATTATTGGTTGATATACTTTCTTTTTGTCCTCACAAAGAGGGAGCATCCATGTGAACCAAAGCAATGGATAGTCTTTACTTTCTGTTCCAACCTTACAATTTACGAACAATAATTGCTAAAAGATCGATCTTCTACTTTCTCAAGATTCTATTACCAAATAAATAAACATAACAAAAACAGCAACAAATAAAGGAGCATACTAGGGGTATTTTATGCAAAAAAAAAAAAAAAAGAAAAGAAAAAAAACTTTCAAAACGTTATCCTATAATAATAGAATAGTTTTTTATTAATTTCTCTAGATTTACATATAGCAACAAGGAGATTAATGAGGACAATTATAAAACATGTAGATATGCTAAATACGTTTGAATTTTTATACTAATATGGTTGTTATGCCATAGAAGAAAAATTAAGATGTAGTTTAGAGAAAGGCCGTTTTAATGAGAGTTTTAGGACAGAATAATAATGATTACCTTTTTGATATTATTCGAGTTTAATTGGGTAATCTATATCAGAAAAAGAATCCTGCAAAATAGAAGTTAACACCCTGAAAAGTAATAAATCCTATTTTATAGAATTTTTTTTATTTTTAATTATGTATTAATATTAATAATATATAAAAAAAATATAAGAGTGATTGGCTGTGATTACTCATGACTCAATATCTCTTCAATTTTCCTCTCCTTTACAACCAAAATCCTATCCCTAGTGGACAAGAGGGGTAAGCACTCCTTACTTTAAATAATAGATTTTGAGTTCAAATCACCCTTATATTAAAAAAAAAAAAAATCCTACCTCTACTTGTGACTCAATTGTTTTTTTAAATATAACAACAAAACTATAAATATGCCAACACCATGCAACTTAACAATTATTCTCTCCTTTATTTAGTATAAACAACCTTTTTCACCAAAAGTTTTACTCTTTTAGTAAAAAAAAAAAAGTTTTTTTTAAATTTAATAATGATTTTTTGAAGGAAAAATTTAATTAAATAAGGGCTCTCAAAGCATCATATACGTATAATTGCGGTAATAAGAAGGAGACTTCTTCCTTTTTGGTCTGGATAGGTGCATGCCACTTGTCACAAACCCCATTGAAAGGATATTTTTCTTTCTCTATAATAATAATAATTCTGTTTGATAAATTAAAATAGTATAATAAATATTTTTTAAAAGAAAAGGTAATTTTTATTAATATTACTAAATATCATCTAATTGCAATGACAAGAAAATTTTGTGATTAGGTAAATTGTTAAAATTTATAACATTTGTTTTGACAAAACTAGCATGAGATTGTATATTTTGAGAACCCGTATAAAAAAAGACCATATTCAAATAATGAAAAAAGAAGATATTTGTAATTTTCAATAATTATTAATCTTGATAACCGGTACCGAAAGAGACCAGATTCAAATAATGAATAAAGAAGATCTTTGTAATTTTCAATAATTATTATTTCAAAATTATATTACGATAATTTAGATTTTTTAAAGTTAAATTTGATGCTGACCTATTTTACTTTCCATACGAGATCTACTAATCTAATGTTAGTATATAATACTTGATTACTTTTCCTATTTAATACACTTGTTGTACCATTTTCTTGTAATAAATTAAGCTTGGAATTGTACTTAAAGTTAAAAAAACAATAATTAGTCTGCTATTTAGCAAGCATAATCTTCACTCATAATTATTTGTGTTGGGAATAAAATAAGCAAGTTGTAGTTATTCTAAGTCGAAATAATTTTGTGCTTGTCACAACAATTAGTACTAATTAATAATTAATTTGTAGGCCTTTAGTTGATTGCCTATCGGAAAGACGATTATACAAAATCTAACACAAAGATCCTCACTATGTTAGCCTCAATACCTATCAAGGCAAGTGTCAAGTGTCGGATCTGCTTATAAAGAGGAAACATTAATTATTGTCCCTTTTAATTAATTCCTCATTTTGTTTTTCATAAGATATTTAAAGTTATACACAATATTTAAAAAATGAATTATTATTTAATTTTAAAAATAATATTATTTTTATTTTATTATAATTTTTCTCCCCAAAAAAAATCTCTTTTTCCAACTCTATTAAAATTTTATTATTAAATAGGAATCATTTAGAATTTAAAGATCAAATGTTAAATTTTTATTTATTTTTTAAAACCATCTTTTTAAATTAAAATCCGACCCCTAACGGAAATTTTAATTTGATTACATTAATCAAATAAGAATTACAAAGTAAATTGTGTGGATTGGTTAGTCTAGACAAGGCTCCCTATGGGAGCATTGATGTTTGTATAAGGGTGGGTGGTTTGGTGATTTTAGATGGTTCCACCTAGGATTGTAGAGGTTAGTTTATGCGTTGCCTCATTATACTTTTAATAATTTTAATAAAATGGTATCTAATTTTATCGGTTCATCTTGTTCGTTGATATTTGTGAGACGATTTTTTAAAAATATTAAAAAAATAGACGCATCCGAAAATAAACATAAAGGAAAAAAACCAAAGATAATATATATACATATATAAACGTAATAATGCGTGTCTGATGCTATTGAAAAGAATCTAGGAATCCCATTTCGACAATATTAATGAACAATAGTAGCATATAACACTCAATTAACTTTACCATTGATGAATTGCTTTTGGGACCTTTGTGGCTCAGATGTTGCAAATTTAGTAATATGGGAGAGCCCAAACGATCAAGTGTATCAAAAACCATGATTATTGTAATTGCAAAATCTGAATTCCATGATTACCAAAAAAAGCTTAATTAACCATAAATTCATAGTTTGTTGGGTAAAGTTAAAGTTGTTGCCGGAAAAAGAGGATATAGTGGGCCTAACCTTAGTTATTTGATGTGTTTTAACACTGACGAAATTATTTTTAAATAAAAAAATCGATGGATTTTTCTTTTCAATAAAAATTTCAGATAAAATTATTATTACTAGTGATTTCGTCATTTGTTGTTACATTCGTGCCCTCTTACTTTACTTTTTATTTTAACGAAAAAGATGGTTTTGTTGGAGGAGAACACATTATGGGGTCCAAAAGTTTTTCTTGTTTAGAATGAGCCCTCAATAGGAAAACAAAAAATGGTAAGAATGGATTGTTTTGATTTAAGGTTAAATAAAATAATAAAAATTATAGTATAATTGGTGTGTTTGTATTTTGCTTGTAGAGTTTATTTTACAGTTTGATGTGTTAAGTTATAATTGATTCAATGTTTTGGGTAAATTTGTATAAATTTATCCATATTAAACGTAATTGTATTATTGATATTATATCAACTGTAATTTAGATTGAATAACTATTTCTTTCCTTTGTTATCATTAATTGTTGCTCAACTATTAACAAAATAAAATCATTTATTTGAAAAAATATATATTTATCTCAAAGGAATGAAATAGATTATTTTCCTAAAAAATAATTGAAATGTCCTAGTGTTTGTTGTTGTATTTGAGGTCATGTGAGTTCAGAACCCTCTTATTAATAATTAAAAAAATAAAAAGAAAAAATGCAGCCAACAATGACAATGTAACATATCTCAATGTATTCCTCTGACTCTTACGTAAGGATAACTAATTTTATGAGATAAGAAAGGGTTGTAACTTAGTGTTAAGTATTTTCTATTTAAAATAATAAGTCTTGAATTTAAATCACATTATATTTAAAAAAAAATTGATCCAATTGACCCAAACTTTAATAGCTTGGGGCAACGTGTCAAAACTGAATTGTGAGTAATTCATCCTTTACCATTGTATTCCTAATAATATTTCTAGTAAATATAATAATAACAAAAATAATACACTATTTTCCAAAATGATATTGTTATTAATATAATTTATATTGTAATTATTGTTATGAATGTAACAATATCAGCAATATTAGCAATATCTCTTTACACTTTATATAAGTCACTCATTTTTTACATTAGTGACATGGGATGAAAAATCACATTTTCCCTCCTTATTTTGATATTTGTATCCTCGTGAAAAACTCAACACGGACATGTAGGTTCAATCTCTACTAGAATGAAACTTTGAAGTGGTTCGTGTGCGGAGATATCGCCCCACTAATCGGTTTAAAGGTGCGTATTTAACCTGTAAATGTAAAGGTGAATCTGCATATAATAGTTATCTCACAAATTAAAATGTGTCTTAAACCTCCCTTATTTCATGTTAAAACTTTCATCTTATTTTACCCACAATGAATTTATTTTAAGTTCACTTTCTTTGCTACTCTATATGCCTCTTTCGTTCTTCACCCAGCTTCTAATTTCAATTCATTCCATTCTCAACAAAATCCAAAGTAAAATAAAAGATTAACATGCAACTACATAAGAGTGATCATCACATGTTAATATTCATGAAACATCTATTTATGCTAATAATCGAGTTCTTACTTTTGATCTCGATCGTCTTTTCTGTTTATAACTAACTAAAACTACCATGGCGACCTTCATCCCGTCTAGTCAAAACAAAGAGGTGGTGATGGAGATGAAATTAAATTGACTGACTCGAAAAGAAAAAAAGGCAGAAGACGAGGCGTATTTAATGTCAAACCTCTATATACATCTATCTAAAGAGATGTATAAAAAGAAATGCCCCCTCCCTCCTTCTTCCTTCTTACGTGTGATTTTTCGTCCCTCCACACATGAGAGTTTTTTTTTTTTTTTTTTGGCATTCATCCTCCTTCCAGTACTTTCTTCTTCGTTCCATTTTCTTCTTCTTCTCCGGGTTGATTTCTCCTCTTTCTCGGTTCCATTCTCTCCCCATTTCCGCCACTCTTGTCTTCCATTAAATCTCCTCTACTCTGCACTCCTTTTTTCCTTGTACAGAAATCGTTTTTAACTCCCGCCTACCTTTTGTGTTTTGCCCCACCTCAGAAAAGAAACGAGCTATTTTGTTATTCGAAGTTTTCAAGATCTATGGGTTACCAAATTCAATTGTTTCTGATCGAGACCCCCCTATTCCTCAGTAACCTTCGTCAGAAACTCTTCAATCAATGCAGCACCACTCTCCGCTATAGCAGCGGCTACCACCCGGAAACAGACGACCAAACTGAGGCTGCCAACTGCACCCTGGAATCCTATCTCTGCTGCTTCGCCAGACAATAACCCAAGCACTGGGCACGTTTCCTTTACTTAGCTCAGTTCTAGTATAACACTTCTTTTCATACTGCGCTCAAGACCAGTGGCGGAACTACCATAGAGTACATGGGTGCTGAAGCACCTCTATCATAGTAAAAAAAACCCTCAATAGTATGTATTTTTGGGCATTTTGGGAGACCTCCATGGCTGCTGTCTGTTGCAGTTGCAGAACAACTAGCACTACGTATACATCCAAACATGTGAATTTTAGCTTAGTCTACCACGTCTCGCTACGTCCAAAACAACTAGCACCACGACCAGATACGTCTACATCTATGTGTGTAAATTTAAACTAATTTTTTTCACAAAGACAGTCCAACACGTCTCAGAACAACTAGCACTACGTCAAAAATAACTAGCACTACATATACATCAAAATATGTGAATTTTAGCTGAATTTTTCACAGAACATAGTCTACCACGTCTCGATATGTCCAAAACAACTAGCAGCACGTCCTAATACGTTCAGTTACATCCCGCTACGTCCAGCTACGTCCAGCTGGGGAACTAGCAACCTCATGTTAATTTTCCTGGTTCCGCCACTGATCTCAATAATGTTTGCTTTCTTGAGTTAAGATGGGGAAAAAGTCTGAATTAACTAAACTTTTGGAGAAAAAATGTGCAAAGTTAGGTGCTTCTAGGCCTATTTGAGATGTACGGTAAGAAACTCACATAAATAATTATGAGTTTCTAAAGTACATGTAAAACCTTTATAACTGTTGTCTTTTGATAATAGTTGCACAAACTTTGTAGTATTTACCTTGCCATCTGTTCTACCTGTATTTCAAAGAACCCCACAGGGTAGTCTTCAGAATGTGAATTTGTATTTTTTATATAAGTTTGTAGTATGGGCTTTGCTAATGGTTTCTAGATACAATTTTTCTATAATGAAAGAGTTGGAACATTTAGATTAAAATCAACAAGATTGTTTTCGTCGATACGTCTCGGAACAACTAGCACCACGTCAAAACTAACTAGAACCACGTCCAAAAACGTCTACATCCATGCATGTGAATTTAAGCTATTTTTTTCACAAAGACAACCCACCACATCTCAAAACAACTAGCATCAGGTCAAAAATAACTAGCACCACGTCCAAAAACAATTAGCACCCTCATCCAGAAATGTCTACATCCATGCGTCTGAACTTAAACTGATTTTTTCACAAAGACAGTCCACCACGTCTCAGAACAACTAGAACCACATCAAAAACAACTAGCACCACGTCCAGAAATGTCTACATTCATGCATGTGAATTTAAGCTATTTTTTTCACAAATAAAGTCCACCATGTCTCAGAACAACGAGCAACAAGTCAAAAACAACAAGCACCACGTCCAGAAACGTCTGCATCCATGCATGTGAATTTAAGCTATTTTTTTCACAAAGACAGTCCACCACGTCTCAGAACAACTAGCACTACGTCCATAAACGTCTACATCCATGCATGTGAATTTAAGCTATTTTTTTCACAAAGACAGTCCACCACGTCTCAGAACAACTAGCACCAGGTCAAAAACAACTAGTACCACGTCCAGAAATGTCTACATCCATGCGTATAAATTTAAATCGATTTTTTTCACAAAGACAGTCCATCGCGTCTCAGAACAACTAGCACCACGTCCAGAAACGTCTACACCCATGTGTGTGAATTTAAACTTATTTTTTTCACAAAAACAATCCACCACGTCTCAGAACAACTATAACCACGTCCAAAAACAACTAGCACCACGTCCAGAAGCGTCTAAATCCATTCATGTGAATTTAAACTGATTTTTTCACAAAGACAGTGCACCACGCTCAGAACAACTAGAGTCATGTCAAAAACAACTAGCATCACGTCCAGAAACGTCTACATCCATGCATGTGAATTTAAACTATTTTTTTATAGACAGTCAACCACGTCTCAGAACAACTAGCACCACGTCCAGAAACGTCTACATCCATGCATGTGAATTTAAGCTATATTTTTCACAAAGACAACCCACCACGTCTCAGAACAACTAGCATCACGTCAAAAATAACTAGCACCACGTCCAAAAACAATTAACACCCTCATCCAGAAACGTCTACATCCATGCGTCTGAACTTAAACTAATTTTTTCACAAAGACAGTCCACCACGTCTCAGAACAACTAGAATCACGTCAAAAACAACTAGCACCACGTCCAGAAATGTCTACATTCATGCATGTGAATTTAAGTTATTTTTTTCACAAATAAAGTCCACCACGTCTCAGAACAACGAGCAACAAGTCAAAAACAACAAGCACCACGTCCAGAAACGTCTACATCCATGCATGTGAATTTAAGCTATTTTTTTCACAAAGACAATCCACCACGTCTCAGAACAACTAGCACCACGTCCATAAACGTCTACATCCATGCATGTGAATTTAAGCTATTTTTTTCACAAAGACAGTCCACCACGTCTCAGAACAACTAGCACCATGTCAAAAACAACTAGTACCACGTCCAGAAATGTCTACATCCATGCGTATAAATTTAAACTGATTTTTTTCACAAAGACAGTCCATCACATCTCAGAACAACTAGCACCACGTCCAGAAACATCTACATCCATGTGTGTGAATTTAAACTTATTTTTTTCACAAAAACAATCCACCACGTCTCAGAACAACTATAACCACGTCCAAAAACAACTAGCACCACGTCCAGAAGCGTCTACATCCATTCATGTGAATTTAAACTGATTTTTTTCACAAAGACAGTGCACCACGCTCAGAACAACTAGAGTCATGTCAAAAACAACTAGCATCACGTCCAGAAACGTCTACATCCATGCATGTGAATTTAAACTTTTTTTTATAGACAGTCAACCACGTCTCAGAACAACTAGCACTACGTCAAAAACAACTAGCACCACGTCCAGAAACGTCTACATCCATGCATGTGAATTTAAGTTATTTTTTTGGCAAAGACAGTCCATCACGTCTAAGAACAACTATCACCACGTCCAGAAACTTCTACATCCATGCATGTGAATTTAAACTGATTTTTTTCACCAAGACAATCCATCACGTCTCAGAACAACTAGCACCACGTCAAAAACAACTAGCACCACGTCCAGAAACGTCTACATCCATGCATGTGAATTTAACATATTTTTTTCACAAAGAAAATCGCATAGCATTGGCGATTTTCCCATAAAGTTTTGCCCGCACAAAGTGCGTATCACACAAAAGATCGCAAAACACATGCGATTTTCATTGCGATTCTCGCCAATTGAAGGCGATTGTGTTAATGAAAATCGTAAAACATGTGCGATTTTTTATGTTAGCAAACTAAAAGCAATAAAAAAATATCAAAAACTTACCATTTTTGCGTGAATTTGAAGTAGATTTTATCCCCACTCGAAGGAAATCAGTGTTTGCATATTTTTCTACGATTTTGAAAAGTCTTTTGAAAGATTTGGAAGGATTTTGTAAGATTTTGTAGGGGGTTTTGAATTTTTGGATATGTTTTTTAAAGTTTTCAAGTGTATAACTTCTTAATACATGAAGGGCATTTTTGAAATTTTACTACTTTTTTGTGCTACAATTAGTATATTTGTGCTACAAATAGCAAAAGAAAAATTATGAAACTCTTGCACTACAATTAGTATATTTGTGCTACAAATAGTTTATGTGTGAAACAAATTTTTGTACGAAATTATGAAAACAAGAAATTTGAGATTTTTCTAATAATGAAGAAACTCTTCAGAATTCAAAAACATTTTCATTCTTCCCTCTCAACCATTATTTTCATCAAATAGTTCCCAATGATCTATCATGCATTCTTGGAAATTCATTTAAATTTTTTATGTTCACATTTATGTAAACTAATGAAACAAAAATGGATATAAGTGAAGAAATAGTGTTTCTATATATATATAATATATATATATATATATATTTATATTTTAAAAACTTTTAATTTTGAAATCTCTAATTATTGTGGGCCCTGCATTGCGGGGCCAACTCCACTGGTACTAACACATAGAAAGACAAATTTTACGGTCTTTAAAGTCATGCACTGACAAAAGAATGGGAAGCCAACTAGACTCACCCAAAAACCATACCCCTCGGCAAATTTTATGAGCCCTGAATCTGGTTCCTTTTTCTTTCCTTTACTATTTGTCAAAAAATGAACCTGATAATGTATTACTATTAATATTATATAAGTACGGATCTCATTCTTATATTGTACTTTTAGAATATATTTTTAACGTAATTCACAAATCTCAATATATATGGATAATTTAACCAAATTACAATGGAGAAAAATTAACAAATATTATATTTAATATAATTGAGAAATACATCAATTATAACATAATAATACATCATTTTTTTAAAATAAAAAAATATATCAAATATTACATAAGAATACATTTCTTAAAAATATAAAAATATATCAGATATAACTAAAAAATACATTAATTATAACATCATCATATATAATTTGCAATAAACACCATGTACAACTCACACCGGTCTAATTTAGAGTACTTCCGATGCTCTTTTTTCTCTGTTTACCGTTTGGCCATGTCTAGATCGATCTTAGGATGATAAATTAGCCACAAATTTTTACTGAATTTTTAATTGGTGTAACATTTCTAGAATACACAAATTACCAATAAATGGGCACTAACAAGATGTTTGATTTTTTTTTTTTTTTTTATCGTTAGTAAAATATACAAGTTTTAAAATTGATATTTTACCATAATTTTGAGAACTGCACTGTTCCTAAAATATCTGTCCCTAAACTAGTATATTACTATTTTTATTTCAGAAAAATAATAATAAATGACCACTACATTACTTAAGTATGTTGTGTGACATTCGCAGGCAATGAGAACCTTGATTAGCAGCCAATCAGAAAAATGAAGCTTGTAGGTCCAAGGAAGAAAAACCTGTCACAACCATGGCCATAGCTTTGATGCTCTATTAGTTTTCTTTTTAATATGGTAAGATATCATTGTCGATAATAATAATTAATTTTTTTATTAAATGATAAATATTTTATTAAGGGAGATAAATGGTTCAAAATATTAAAATTGTTTATATTTAAGAGAAATTTTAAACACTTAATATTTAAATAAAAAGAGAATATAAACTTTTCGCTCAAAGACATTTTTTAAATGATATTTTACCGATTTTGGAATGAATCTTATTTTTTATTTTTGTACCCATTTTTTATGTGTCTCATCCCTCCTTCGATCATCTTGTCTCATCTTTTTATTTATTTGACCTCTTTAAATTATTTTGTTCCTCTATATTAGAAGGGTAAAATAGTTTAAAAGAGACGAAATTAAGTAAAATGAAAAGCAAAAAATAACAATATCTTTTAACTTTATAATTCGGAACAATAATTATATAATATAATAATAATATATTACAAGATCTATTTTTTACAAATAAAAAAACATTAATTAAAATAAAAACAAAATAAATTATTATATTAAATTATTTATTTTTATTGACACAACCCAATAATAAGTACGGGAAAATTTGCGTGTTGGGAATGGGATTACTTTACCATGGGACAGAAGATGATAAGTGGGCATGACCGAAAGAGTTAGGTCAACAATTCAATTTGCAAACTTCATAGTATAATAATGTTATGAGCACTACATTATTTGAGTGTTTTTGTGACATTCGCAGGTTACTCACGAAGAACATGGTATTACCAGCCAATCAGAAACCGACAAAGAAGCCTTGTAGGTCCATTATGTAGTGGAAAAGTGTGGCTGTCCCAACCATGGCCATAGCTTTTAAGTTGAAAATAAAATTCAAACACTTAAATCTCTGAATCACTTTTTAAGATATGTTTTTAAGGTCGAATTTACCCTTTAGAAACAAAATGTACTTGGGAGGGGATGGTTTGGTGGTTGTTATGGTATGTTGGGTCAATTTTTCTTATCATGTTCCCCAAGATGCTTACATTCTACTATTTGTCCGTAGCAGAAATTAATACAAAGAGGGTCTATGCTATGTACTTTGGAAAATATATCCATATTCATGATGTCAAACATTTTGTCTTCTTACCCAAACTTCCAACCAACAAAGCTCATCGAATCAATACCTTCTTCATGGCCTGCTCTTCTTCCAAATGACACAAAGCCCACCCAATTTTTCACCTGTATTTCTTACATTATTATTATTATTACCCTTCTCTTGTATGATCCTCAACAAAATCAATTCTTTACAAACTCTTCAGTCCATAAGATTAAAGACACTGATTTCAATTTTTTTTTTTTTTTAATTAGGATTTGGCAAAAAAAAAAAAAAAATTGCATGATTTTACCTCTATTGGATAAATTTTACTAGTTACCGTCTTAATTTTTACTCATTATCGCTCCAATTTGAACTAAAACTTCCCTTTCTTTGCCACTCTCTCTTCCCCCTTTGAAGCAAAATGACAATTTTGTTAAAATTAGAATGCTAATGCTTAAAACTGAGACGGTAATTAGTAATACCATTAGTGGATACTCATGATGGCTCGACCTAATGAAAATTCAAGTATCATATTAGTTTTTTTTTAAATAAAGATGAAAAATTTGTGGCTTCGATAGTGGATCACCAAAGTGTAAAAGTGTCTTCTGCTGTTTTTCGTCTGTCTTACATATTATGAACCTTCCAACGATGAGAGAAATTTGGCAGAGTTTGACTATGTAGAGAGGCTATTTTGGATCTCAGATTTTGGATCATGGATTGGGGTGATGGCCAAATTTAAAAGGCTCAAAGAGGGTCCCTAATCTAGTGCTTTTCACAATGGGATGAATGTTTTTGGTAGTGGGACCAGACCTTCAAAAGGAAAAGTCTAAGGAGACAATCATAAATGCAAACTACCCTACTGTTGATAAATGCTAAAGGACGTTTCAAGTGGAAACAAAACTCAATTATTCTTCGTTCAAAACATGTTTCTCAAAGGCTGAAGTCCTCCTCTATTTGTAGGGGTAGGAGTACCTTTCAAATTACAAAAATGTCTATTAAACTCTAGCCTACTCACACTTAAAGTCTAATTCTTCATAAGACTTTTTTAACCTTTCTAATACACTTTGAAAATTTTAGCCTTCTTAATTCCTTGTTTGGCTGAAACTTCTCCCCACTTGTAGTCTTCTCTTTCTAGAAATTCTTTGACAAAAATTCAGTCTTCAAGTGTCTTCATGGGCTGGGCTCTCTACTTTTAGATGCCTACTTAACTATTACAATTACGCAACAAATAATGCCTAAACATTGTGTCTAATTAACACAAAGGCCAAAATTAAGACTTAGAAAAATAAATCAAAGGCCTAAACATTGGGCTAAAATTATTCATGGCTCACTAACATGCATAGGGCCAAAATTATAAAACCATAGGCCTAAATTAATTAAAGAAACATGCCAAAATTATTCTTGAAAGAGAAAATAAAGTAGAGCCCTTTGAAGTGGATCCAAGAGATTTTAAATAAGTATTTTGTGAATTTGTTAAGCTTTATTGTTCTTGTTTTGCCCAAAGATGATTTCTTAATGGACTCATTACCTTACTTAACCCAAATGCCTCTTGGATTGTTCTTGTGTCCTCCTCTTGCGCCAAAATACTTGAATTTGAGTCCAAAATCATTGAAAACATTCTTGGACTTTTCTTGCCATGTCCCTCCAAGGTCAAGGAGTTGGAGTAGGGACCCTAGGATCATATCATCCTCCCCTTCTTTAAAAAGATTTTTCCTCAAATCTCGAGAACCTGTAAAACAACCAAAAGAAGGAAACATAAGTTTGATATGATTTAAAGTATCACACTCTCTTATCTGGACCATGTGTGGACTCAAAATCCACTTTGAATGCTGTGGGCATCCTTGTCCTTGTCAAACTTTGAGCTCTATAAATCTATACAAGAAAAGTAAAACACTTTAGAGGATCACAAGTTGTATTAAGTTTTGATTTTACAAGTTCTTATATAGAAGTTAAAACTCTAGTAGAGCCTAACAAGCTCTTTGAAAGAGGCTATTTTGTTAGAGTGACAATTGAGGCCTCTATCTTGGGAGTTGATGGGTTGTCAGACCAATCAAAAATAAAACCTACTCTATAAGCTTTTTAAATAGTATAGTGCGAGTAGGATCGTCTCTACAGCACCAGAGTGAAATCAATTCAATCAAAAGTAAGTAACCAAAATGGGGGTTTGTTTAAATTAAAATTAACAATGAAAATTCAATTAAAATTAAAAATCAGAAATTGAACAAATTATCAAAATCAAATTCGGAAAAAATCTCTAGTCAAGGGAATTTGACCACCTCGATGTACTAATCGATCCTCGATGCAAGAATGTATCAATAAACTAATGGTCACACCGGTTTTCATTGTTGGAACCTCCTAACAATTTAGTCCTATTAGTTTAAGCCAGCAATTAAGGAACCTCGGTTAATTGCGTCTATACTCGATGACCAATTCTGGAATCTCCTAGAACCTAAATCATGACATTCAAGGACCCAGTTCAACTACAACTAAGCAAATTAGTTTAGTTGCACTTGATTATTTATTCTTTTCAATACGCTAATCTACGTACTACGTGATTAGTTGTATTGACTCTGAGGAATACCGAACCTTATGTATTCTAGTTGATTGGACTACCTAGGAAAACTTGCATGCTACCAACTATACAAACAGTACTAAATAATCCTCACGACAATTCACAAGAATAAATAAAAAATCAATAATTAATTAATATTAAAATAATTCGATCTCACGATTAAAGTAACATCGAGGGTTTAATTCCCTTGACTAGATTAGAGAAATTAGCTACTCATAATTGAAATACAAAAAATAATATAAAAATTGTATGTCATTAATTAAACTAGAATTGAAATAAATTGACGAATAAGTAATCTACTAAATGATAGGAGCAGTCAAGCAAGTCCGCGCATCCAAGCCAAGGAAGTCGCCCCGCAGGTCTCTCCAAATTGTGACCAAAATAACGAGTATTGAGTTCTCCTCACTAAATTGGTGCCCCCAGTCAGCTCCAAAACCAATAGGGAGTCTTCACAATATTGTTGCCAAAAACCTAATAACTCCCTTTTTACCAACTTGGGCCTACACTAATTTTCTAAACTAAAATTCTCCCAATAAAAATAGATACAGCCTAATTACTAATCAATAAATAAAATTCCTTGCACATAATTAAATCCTAAGCCTCAACAATAGTCCAATTTTATTTGTCTTCCTCCAAGCCCAACTCGCACTAATTACATCTAAAATGACTCATCTTACTCCAAATTAATCTTCCTCCCTACAAGTGTCAAAACAGTTCATTAGACTTCACCAAACATCCAAATAAACTCAAATTCGCACTAAATCGTATTAAAAAATATAAGTTCATCAGGAGTCTCCTTGGCTGGTCCAAGTATATACTTGTTCCTGACTTCTTCTTCGTGTATCCTCTCTCTTTGTTCCCTGGTATTTAACTCATGCATCTCTTTTGCTTGTTGGGGAACCTTGTCTTCTTCCTCCCCTTCTTCGTCACTTTTCAACATTTCAACATAGATGTTTTCATCTAGTGCAATCCTTGATCATTTATTTGGGCATTGGATTAATACTCATACATTTTTAAATATTGCTTACTGTCATATATTTTTACAAGTTATGTATAAAAAGTATATTACTATTTTTTTTAGGTTGAGTCTAATAGGGGATAAGATAAAGTCTAAAAATAAAATATAGGGGCTAAATCTTAAAAAATATATGGTAAAACTTTGTATTTTTTAAAACAATAATAATAATATAGTTTCAAACTATTTATGAGTAAATTGCTACTTGGTTAACTCAACTTAAATGCGGGTGTTATCCACAAATAAATACATCAAACATGATCGTTATTTTAAATTCTTTTTCTGGGGAGAAATTGTTGACTATGCAACGTATTTTTAAATATTTTATTTATTAAGAGTTTTCTTTCTTTTTAAAATGATATTTTCAAGGTCATGAAATGGATTTTCTAATTCTATATAGAAAAATTAATATAAAACCAAAAAATAATGAAGCTACATTATGTATACATTATTGCAGTCAAAGTTAAGTATTAAGTATGATATAATGGTTGCAATTATCATGATCTTTTTTGGTCATTTGAAGGGGAAAAATTGGCGAAAAACATACAACCGCCAATGTATCATAATTGAAGATTTAGTCATAAGGGATTAGTGTGTAATTATCAATAACCACATTCAATGAATACAATTTTAAAATGAAAGTAATAAGTAATTTTGATTTGATTGATCGAGATTCAACAATTATCAGAATCATTACATCCTTAATTCGTATGTGTTTCTTCTACAGGGCTTGAAATAGTTTGTGAAAACAACTGAGTGAGTGGAATTAATCGAGGCATCCCATGATTGGGAATCTGCAGAGCAAAAAGGAAAAACCCTGACTAACTTTTTTGCCTCTCTACAAATAGGGCTATCTGAATAATTTGTAGGGTTCATAATTTTTATATATTATTAATATTAATATATAGTTAAAAATTAAAAAAATCATAAAAAATAGGGTTCATTGTTCAATAAAAACAATAATTTTATATAAATAAAAGAGAGTTTATCTAGATTTAATTTTTTATCTTTAATTTTACTTTATTTTTTCTTTTTGAATCACTGACTTGCTTTTTGAAGTGTTAACTTATATTTTAGAGGTTTCGTTCTTTTGTCTACATTAGACAGTTAAACTCGAATAACATCTAAATAGTCCATCATTATTATTTTACCTTAAAACCCTCAAAATCATTAAAATAATCATGATTGGTTGGTTCCTTTGCTCCTCCTCTTTCCTAATGTGAAAGGATAGTATTAAATACAGTCAATTTTCTTATTTATTATTTTTTTTAATCAAAATACTCTTATTATTTTTTAATTTAAAAAATAATAAATACGAGATAAAATGATAATTCAGTATTTAAAAAACTAGTCTGCGAAAATTGTTGGTGGTCAGGAACAAGAGCATGCGTGAGCAATCTTTCACCACAGCTTCCTCAAAGTGGTTTCCAGGCATTGCTTACTTGATGAGCGGCTGCAGAAATGTTAGCTCTTCCACAAACTTTAATCATAGTTATAAATCTTATCTGTTGACCGATTTCAGTCCATAGTGCTTCCTTCCTTAAGTTGTTTCTGCCCAAACCTCAATTATATGCTTCACGTGTTACAAGTTGTTCGCTTATTGTAATAGCCTATAAACTAAATTTATAAATGTAAACTGATTTTTTTTCAGCTTCATTCCATTTTCTGTCACCCCACTCAATAAAAAGCATTTTTTAGCAAAGTTATTTAGGGAAAAAATGCAAGAATAATCTCTATATTATAGTTTAGCGATAAATTTAGTTATAAATGTTTTCTAGTTGATAAATTTAATTCTAAATTTTGGTATTCATGACATATTTAGTCATAGTAATAGTTTTTTAGATAAAAAAAGTATTTAGAACTTACTATAACATGTTAGTCCATGTGACATATAATTTGTCACATTAATTAAATTAATCTACGTGATATTCACGTGATTTAACGGTTGATAGAATCGCAATTCTACCATTGAGTATCTAAAAAAAACTATCATTATGACTAAATGTGTTGTGAATAACAAAATTTAGACTAAAATTTTCGATTACCAAACATTTGAGACTAAATTTGTCACTAAAATATATTTTAGAGACTATTCTTGTATTTTTTTTTCATTTATAAATGCATTATCATTTTTTCGGGAAAAAAAATGATATCGTTAACCAGAAAAGTCAAAAAAAATATCACTACAAGCGAAAATCATGCTTAATTAATTTGGTTAGTCATCCAACCCTAATATGTTGTCTTGCTAAAACTATTTTAGGAATTAGAAACGTGATTTTGATGATGAGAAAATGAAATATGTATATATTTAAAAAAAAAAATCAGTAATCATACTTCTTAAAAGTTTTTATTTAATGAATGAGGTTTGTCATTTATATCTTTGTGGTATTTTTGGATATTTCATTTCATTAATGAGAGTATTATTGTTCGTGATAATCTTCAATGAAATGAATCAGGATTAGCTAATTGATCAATGATGACAAGATTAGACTAGTTGGAACAAGTTCATGAAACCCTAGAAGAAACATAGGCCAAGCTTTATATATAGCTAGGAAAGGAGAAAATTATACCATTTGAAAGTGAGTTTGCTTCATTTAGTCATAACCCATGTGAATGTCACTAGCTTTACACCACATATGTTACCATGATAGCATGCAAACATCAACATAATACGTTGTCTGACTTATTTAAAATAATATATTTTTTTAAATTAAGATCGAGTAAAATCTCATCTCAAACATAAAATAAATTTAAATATTTAAATCAATTACTCTTCATAATGAAGTGTGTACCTCTAGATAAGAGTACTAGTCATTAGTATCGACGACATTATGTATGTACCATATTGTATGCAACAGAAAAGGAAAAAGAAAAGAAAGGAGTCAAGAGCAGTAATCCTATTAAGGAAGGCTCTACCCCCATTCATGTCTCTCCTGTAGGTATAACTTTTAGCTAGGGCATCTTTGAGTTCCACTAGTTTTACCTTGTCAGGCAGCTGAAAAATCTTAGTCATTACTCAGTGTTTATTTTTATTTTTATTTTTTTCTGTCGTGTTGAAGACATTTCTGAATTGACATATATCTGTACTTTTTTTTTTTTTTTGTTTTTTTTGTAATTTCTTCTTCATATCAGCATATTCTTTTCACCATTATTGGTGCTCTGCCAATAATTTATGAGGCAGCTGCAGGATTAAATGGAGGAAAATGTTTAATGAATCGGAGAACATTGATTATGGATCCGTTGATCTTGGTTCCTTTTCCGGCCAGCTTTCTGGATATTTATCCATGCATGCATTTTATATAGTGCTGTAAACGAACCGAGTTGCTCACGAGCAGCTCGGTCAAAGTTCTGCTCGAGTTCTGGTTGACCGAACTCGAGCCGAGCTCGAGTTGACTCGTCTCACTGATGAGCCGAGTATCGAGCAGGCCAAAAACAAGGTCAATAGGCTAGCGAGTCTACGAGCCTAATATATAATAATATAATTTATATAATATATACAAAATATAATAAGTACCACGTCCTGATACGTCCACAATAATAGGTACCACGTCTTGATACGTCCAAAAAAGTAAACAGACGCGCAACGTCCACTATAATAGGTACCACGTCTTGATACGTACGAAAAAGCAATAGCTCAACGTCCGAAAACACACACAAAAAATTCACAAATACAACAGCAAAGACATTGTTTCTCTATTAAATTCCATAAAATATACTGCAACGTCCAGTATAACAAACACAAAGTTAATTTTTTCACAAAAGAATGGGCAAACAGACGCGCAGCGTCCACTATAATAGGTATCACGTCGTGACACGTCCGAAAAAGCAATAGCGCAACGTCTGAAAATACACACAAAAAATTTACAAATACAAACAGCAAATACATTGTTTCTCTACTAAATTCCAGAAAATATACTGCAATGTCCAGTATAACAAACACAAAGTTAATTTTTTCACAAAAAAAAGGGCAAACAGACGCGCAACGTCCACTATAATAGGTACCACATTTTGACACGTCCGAAAAAGCAATAATGCAATGTCTGAAAACACACACAAAAAATCCACAAATACAAACAGCAAAGACATTGTTTCTCTACTAAATTTCATAAAATATATTGTAACGTCCAATATAACAAACACAAAGTTAATTTTTTTCACAAAAAAAGAGGCAAACATACGAGCAACGTCCACTATAATAGGTACCACGTCTTGACACGTCCAAAAAAGCAATAGCGCAACGTCCGAAAACACACACAAAAAATTCACAAATACAAATAGTAAAGACATTATTTCTCTACTAAATTCCATAAAATATACTGCAACGTCCAGTATAATAAACACAAAGTTAATTTTTTCACAAAAAAAAAGGCAAATAGACGTGTAACGTCCACTATAATAAGTACTACGTCCCACTACGTCCAAAATACAAAGCAGCAACATCTAGCTACGTCCCGTTACGTCCAAAATACAAAGCAGCAACGTTCAGCTACGTCCAAAATACAAAGCAGTAACGTGAGTTCGATAATTATTTACCGAGCCGAGCACGAGCTCGAGCTCTCTTGCTCATTACCGAGCCGAGCACGAGCAAGGCCCTGTTCGAGCTCGGCTCGACTCGATTACACCCCTAATTTTATATATATATATATATTTATTTATATATATACAAACAACGAATTAGCGGTACGAGGAAGACAAGTCCCGGCCGGCATGATGCATGGAAGTGAGTTACATACTTAGACTTCAGTTCTCATTGGAAAATTTTCCAATTTTGATCTACTAAGTTGGACGAATTTTCAGTTTTAGTCCAACATATTTATACTTTCCTAAAAATATTTCTTACGTTTTAAATTTTAAATAATTTTGTTCCATAAATGTGCTTAAATTTTTTTAAAAATTTTTTAATAGATTAAAAGTGTTTAAATTTTCAAACGTAATACGTACTTTCGGGATGGCCTAAACATATGATACCACCCAATCAAGAGAAACCTTGTACACCCTGTCTTATAAAATTAACGTTATTTGGACAATGGACAATTTATTGATTTTGTGTTTGTTGTACCGTACATAAAGTATTTATTACGTATTATTTTATGTGTAATTTTATATTTTATTTGTAAATTATATGAAAATCATGTATAATCATATTAATTTGGATATTAAAAATAAAATGATATGTAAGGATAATAAAAATTAAAAAATGAAATATTTTGTGAAATAAAAATTAATTTTTAAATAGAGCTATTAATAAAGGACGAAGAAAGTATTGGGCTTATCTTGATTTCATTTGAATGGTCATGGTCTAAAGATATGGGTCCAAATTTTGATTCAATTATTGATGTTGAAAAAGTTCTAAAATATACATTTCTCCAGTTTAAATTTTCTATCCCACCTACTTGTGATATTACAAATTTTAATTACGTTATATATATATATATATTATATTTTATATTAATTTATATTAACAACATGTAGGATCTTGAGCCCTCTCCAACGTTATTTTCATAATTCCAAAGGGTCAAAAGTTGTGAAATTAGGCAAAATCACTCAAAATTGGATAATTTACCCTTCATCATCTCCCCCATTTCTCCCCCTTATTATTATTATTTTTTAATCTCGTTCAGTTTATCATATTCATTTCCTCGGCCCAAACCTTCATCTTCTCCGTCCCTTTTCTCCGCCAAAAATCCCTCGCTCTTCGAATGCGGGAAGGACTCAAAGGGCTCTTCTCAGCCCTTGAAATATTTGATTCCATGCCTCCCAAAAATAGATCTATCGTCCTCCATTGACGACGATTCTGCAAAACCTTGGAAAGGCAAGCGTTGGCCACTCTTGTCTATTTACTTGTTTTATGTGTTTATTTTCGTGGGTGTTTATTTGTTTCTTCTTGTTGGTGTAATATACAATAGGGAGGTGAATTTATTGTTATTAGCTTATCTTTTTGACATTCTTTATGCTGTACTAAATCATCATTTTCCAGCAGTTGAGCTAGTTCTTAACTTTTAAAGAAAGTAAGTAATGAATAGCATTCATGGCCGACAATATATTTTGATTTTCCTATTCAATTCTTATCACTTTTATTCCGTTGCTGAATTATATGAAATCTTTATTTACCACTTATTGATGTAATAGTTCTTATGTCCAATGTGATAATATTTCAAATCTTAAACCAAAAAGCCACCCTGTGTCCATAGTAGCTCCTGTTAGTGCAGATTCTGAAAGGATTGAGCTAGAGTCACGTTATTCAGGCTTAATATAGGCAGCTTCTCCCTGGATTATCCTTTAAACCTCAAGTTTCAATTTATTATTTTTCTAATTTAATAAAATGATGAATTTTCAGTAACCAAAATGTTTTATATCCTTATCCTATAAAATGACTGCAGTGTGAATATTTAGTGTTGATGATGGCAAATGTTCAATTTCATTCATATTTTTTTCCATGTCCTCCTTGCATTTCCTTTCCCGGAATCCATGGAAGATTCCCACCATTCATGCTTATGGTGAAGGTTGGCACATTTCTCTCTGTTTTTCCTATATTCCATTTAGATATAATTGGGGTAAAGCTTTATTAAGAGCTAATAAGCACGGAGTATACAAGTTCATACTTTTGTATATGCGATCCATGTTTGGCCAAGAGCCTGATGTTTCCGGAGAGCTCATGGCGTTGTTCGTTGTTTCTCTTGTATATTAATTTAACATTCTTTCATGTCAAATATAATCTTTTTAAGGAGCTCAATGATTATTATGAATTCAACTCAATTAAAGTTTTGAATTGACTAAGTTCTATTGGCATAAACAGTACGCAACTCTAAATTAATGTACTTATCACTCCCTTTTATCAGAATCAAATTTAAAGTTTTACATGGGCTATGAAGTCTTCATTATAATTTTCTCCAATTTTGTTTAAACAACTTTAAAACGTAAAATGATTTTAAATCGGCCAAACTAAACTGTTTAAATGTGGTTTGACCGGTTTGATTTAATATGTTTATTTAGTCGATTTAGTTTGAAAATTTTTTAAACCATAATGATTGGTTTGATCTGTACTTTAACCTTTAAACCAGTCAAACCGGCCGACCTACCCCCTAATTTTTATAACAATGCAGTTGAAATCTACAAGTTAGAAGTCCAATCAAAGGAAAGGCTAAAATCCCATCTACATTTTTCACTTGGGGAAAAAAATTTTGGAAAAAAATAATAGTTTGGTTATGTTTGTTTAATCTTTTTTTTTTTACACAAAAAATTTATTATTCAAATAATATATAATTTAAAGTTTAAAATTTACTATTTCTCTAAAACTTTCTCTCATATTATTTTCAAAAATCTTTTTCTCCCACCTTTTCCATTCTTTAAAAAAAAATCGTTCAAAATATAGATTATAATTTTTTTTATAAAATAATATTATTTACAAAATAAATTATATTTAAAAATTAATAATACAACATTATGTAAAATAACATGTTCATTCTTATGATTGCCATTAGCAAAGTAATACTAAAACCAAAATCCAACTTTCCATACACTTACATTTGTAAATAACAAAATTGTTGAAACCATTTACTTTGAACCTCTCTTTAACTTTGCACTAAATTTATTTGTGCGAAAACATGGTCGGATATTTGGCCATTAAATCTAAATGACTAGAAATCAAGACATATTTAATTTTAAGTGAAGGAATATCAATTATTAAACTATAGCCCTCTTATCAATAATATCAATTTTAAATAATTCTATGGACTCTTTTAGTATTATCCCTGTTACTCAAAGCCTATCTGTTAATAATATATCTATCCATCCTTAAAAAAAAATATAGACAAAATTTAATACCAATACTATTTTAATTTCAACATCATAATATAAAAAATGAAAAACATACATAATAAATATAGATCAATCATAATCCAATAATAAACTTCAGTTGATTTTTTTTTAAAAAAAAAAAGAAGAAGAACGGGTATATCATATATTATGAATTTATAATTTATCAAAACCTAATATAAAATCAAATACTTAAATTTTTAGAGTAAAAGAACAAAAAAAATACTTACAATTGATTGGGACGTGGCCGATGAACAGCGACATCGGCAAGAAAACGATTCCAGCAGCAAAAAAATGTGGCGAGAAAAATATATATAATTTCCTGAATGGTTGTTTCATATCATGTGTATATATCTGAATGGTTGTTTCAGATTTTGTACTCGCTAACCTAAAATAGTTAACTTAAATTATTAGTAATTTATGAGATTGAAAATTATATACAAGTCACTCATATTATAAACTAACGATGTAGAATGAGATGTTACATATATAATTAAAAATACACGTTTTAACAAATTATTCTAAATTTTATGCTTGCCTATGATTTACTGTTTAGCATAATTATTAGTGTTACTATTTTAATTATCAATATTCAATTTCATTGGAATGATATTTAAATGTAGAAATATTATTATTTCATTATTGATTAGTAGTGACGGTGAATACTCACGCTAGTTTTTCAACAAAAATTGCCCTAAGAAAATGGCTTTTAAGGGGCACGCTTGATATATATTTATGAACCCTATAGGGCAAAAAGTCTTTGTTTCCTGACTTTTGGTGCTCAATTGCAAACTTCACTCAAGCAAATATGAATCTAAAGATAGACTCCTTTTAGGTTGTTGATGATGATTATTTGTCATTTCACATCATCACCAATTCCATTTTCTAGAAGAATATGGAATGTACCATTTACTTTAATTGATAATATTAATAAATCGATTAAAATTGGTATAATTTTTAGCTTCTTGATCGAATGCTTGCTTATGTTATAAGATTATTGTATAGGTAAAAAGTTGAAACGCCACATAACATTTTTTATTCATTGAGAATTGTAGGAAATATTTCTCAATGTAGAGAGATTTGAAGGAAAAGAAATAATCAAATAGCATTAATTTAAAATATTGTTTTTATCTTCTAAAAATTAAAGAGTTAACATGGTTTTTTTTAAAGGACGAAAGTAGTTACTGAATTTATATAATCTCACATTTGTTTCTTAAAAAATGCTTTCTCTTTTTACAAGATATTATGAAAGGCTCCATGTATTTAAAACGTTAAATACCAAAATTTTAAGAAGAATATTATTTTCAAACTTCAAAAATTATAAATTAAATTTTATCAAATAAATACTTAGGCTTAAATCGAGAATCACGATTTTAATGCTAAAAAATATATAACTAATTAAAGAGACCTTATAGTTAAGTAGCATATTAAGGAATGATGATATTTTGAAGCCAAAAAATAAAAGCACCAATAATTGTTTACAATTGCATAACATGTTATAATAATAATAATAGGCCAGCTCAAACTCAATCAAACACCCCAAAAAAAGCAAGTGCAATTGTGCCCAACTTGGGGTAGGTTTACGTAGCTACACAAGAATATTGCATTGCTTAATACTTACCTTTTAGGACAAGCGCATGTTGTTCTCCAAATTTTTCCTGTTTTGTGAAGTAACAAGTTTGAAATATCCACTCATAATTGGTGATATTTAAATTAGCTAGATTGATTATCCTTATTGTTTTATTGAAGCAATTATTCTTTATTGTAAACAAATGAAACTGATGTTACCATTATACTATTAAACACAATTATGAAACATCCAACGAATATAAAATTGGCGAGTGATATTGTCAGAGCAATTTTTAGTTGACAGAACACAAATTACTTTTCTTTTCCATATTACCCTTATCTAGTCAAACACATTTGTTATTTCTCTCATTCCTCATCTCTCCCAATATCCGTTTATTTCATGATTTATAGTTTTATCTTTCTATATTAGGATTTATCTCCTCCAAAATTTTAACAATTCCCCTCCTAAAATAATAAATTAATTAGTTTCAAAATGTTTCGATTATAGCGAACTATTAAGGAGGAGGAAGAGTTTTTGTGAAATAGGTTTGGCTTCGGGTTCCAATTCGAGCGATGGGGATGTAGGATATTGAGTTCGATTTTGGTGGAAAAACTGGCGAAGAAGGAGTAAGGTGGCATGGTGGTTTCAAAACAAATACAAATACTAATCTTCTTTTTCAAATGAATTCTTTGCTTTCATGGCGGAATCACCCAGACCAGACCCATGCACGTTTAATCAATCTCTTTCGCAACCCAAATCATGAAGCCCTATAATCCTAACATTTTGCAGTTAATTAATATATTATTTTGGGATGGAAATTGTTAAAATTTTGAAGGGAGATTGATCTTAATATAAAAAGATAAAAATGTAAATCATGAAAGTGAATGAATTTTGGAGAGATGAGTAAAAAGAGAAAGTAACAAAGGTATTTGACCGAAAAAGGATAGTATGAAAAAGAAAATAAATTATGCTCTGACCGTTAAAAATTATTCTGACAATCTCGTTGGCCTATAAAATTATGGCATGAATGTTATACCCCGTATCTATAATAAGTCTAACTGAACGTACGTTTAATATATTGTGTTGGTAGAAGAAAGTTAGTTCTAACTCTCCATCTAACTGTCTACTACTCAAGATAGTCAAAGAGGAGAAACTGATTTATTAAAATTATTGTGGTCTTTAATATTTTTATCTAGTGACAAATTTAGCTCAAAATATATTTAATATGCTATATATATTATATGTGGTTATTATCATTTTCAACATCTTAAGAAGATGGTAAGTGTAGAGGATTGAAAATTGGAGGTCATAGGTTTGAACTTAAAATGTTGCAAAACAAACTAAATATGATATTTCACAATAAAAACGATGGATAGAACCACAATGTAATTACGAATAACAAACCCTCCTCCAATGGCCGTTGGGGATGGCTGAATTCAGGTCCAAATTGGGACGAAATATCGAGGAGAAAGCCGTAGCCGACATGGTGGTCACAATGTAAGTTTATCCACAGTCTAATTTGCTGTTAAGAGACAAATCCAATCCAAAATGTTTTTTTCTTTATCCTATCAAATCTAATTAACAAATTTCATCACTACTTAACGGTCAATTATTTTGACTTGATTATTTTATTATTTTTATTTAAACAATAATAATTTCTTTAAAAAAATTTAATTGTAGATAAGTTAAAGCGATAAAGATTTTTTTTTTTTTTTGGGTATAGGGTCAATCCATGGGACAAATAGCGGGTAAGCTCAGTGGCGGAAGATAATCTCTTTGGCACTGTCTAAGAGCAACTCCAACCACATACTCCAATTTACAGTACAGTCAACTCTAAAATCCAGTATCTACAGTATTTTACAGTACATTCACTCCAACCCAACAACTCTATTTTACAGTAATAATAATATTTTATTCACAAGTATTTGTATTTTTTATTATTATATCACTATAATTTTTTTACTCATTTGCATTATATTTTTGAAGCAAAAATATCTATATCGGCAAATTTAGTGATTTAATCTTAAATTATATTTTAAAATAATTAATATTAATTAATAATAAAATAATTTGTATAAAATTAAGTATAATAATAATAATGAACATATGAATTGTATTGATTTAGTTTTATAACGAAATAAAATAGGTAAAACGTACAACATAACTTATTTCTTAGTTCGATAAGTAAGCACGACGTGCCCATAAATGATCTATTAAGTCATTTCTTAACTCAAAGTGTGCATTTTTGTCCTTGACTTGTCTGTACCGAGTGAGAAATTGATCAAATCGATTATTACCATTTGGTATCATTTGCACATCAGGCGTTGGAGCTTCGTTTGCATCTCTTATAGGTGCATTCAGATCTCGTTCATCTTCCACTATCATATTGTGCATGATAATGCACGCAATCATGATATCATGCAACACCTTCTTATCCCAAATTCGTGCCGGATTTGCAACAATAGCAAATTTAGATTGTAGGACCCCAAAAGCACGCTCCACATCTTTTCTACATGCCTCATGTCTTTCTGCAAAGTACTTATGATTTTCTTGATATGGATTACGAATTGTTTGAACAATTGTAGACCATTTTGGATAAATGCCATCAGCCAAATAGTATCCCATATGATACTCTTTTCCATTAATGACATAATGAGCAGTAGGAGCAATCCCTTGAGCCATGTTATAAAGTAAAGGAGATGACTCCAACACATTGATATCATTATTAGAACCGGGCATACCAAAATAAGCGTGCCATATCCATAAATCATAATCGGCAATAGCTTCAAGAATTATTGTTGGAGATCCCGAACGTCCAGTATATTGTCCTGCCCAAGCTGTCGGACATTTGTTCCACTTCCAATGCATACAATCAAGACTACCTAACATTCCTGGAAAACCACGTTGCTCGTTTACATAAAGAAGTCTTGCAATATCATTCTCATTTGGCAATCGGAGATATTGCGTTGAAAAGACCTCAATAACAGAACGACAGAATCTCCTCAAACTTTCCATTGCTGTTGATTCACCGATTTTAATATATTCATCTGTTAGATCTCCTGGGATACCAAATGCTAACATTCGGAATACAGCTGTTGCTTTTTGAAGCGTTGATAATCCACGCTTGCCTAGACCATCTCTTCGTTGTTCAAAATAATTATCATGATTTTTAACAGCAGTAATAATACGAAGAAACAAACTTCTGGACATGCGAAATCTTCGGCGAAACTCAACGTCACCATATAATGGATTTTGAGAGAAATAATCACGTACTAAATTAAGATGCGCACCTTCACGATCACGATTTATCACTCTGTGCCCTCGAACTGAGCCACCACTAATCCTTTGGGTATTTTCTTGCTCAAGAATACGCGCAATTTCTGCATTATTTGCTTGCATCGTCTGAAGTATGAGCATTTGTTGTAACTCCAATCTACGAATTTCTTGTTCGAACTCTTCCGAACTTGACGAACTCGATGAAGATTGAGGTGGTGAACTGTCTTGAGAATTGATATTAGAAGGGTTGCCAATATCATAATTCATGATTGCAAAAAAAAAGAAAGAATTGAAATGAGAAATTTGGTATGGATTCGAGTTTGCATTGCTTGACATTCATATAGAAATTTCGAATCTTTACTGTATCACCCGTGAATTCTATTGTATGATTTCTTGAATGATTCTTGATCTGATATCTATAGTATTTTGATATGATAGAAAAAAAGTTAAAGAAAGAATTGCACCCGTGAATTTCGAATCTTTACTGTAGCACCCGTGAATTTCTTTGATTTTAGTTTTTTCACAACTACATCAGATCAGCGTATACTTGACATCAGATCAACAGACTATAGACATCAGATCAAGAATTTAAAAGAAATCGTACAGCAGAACTAAAACATACTTAACAAGGGAGATCAGATCAGGATTATATAGACATCAGATCAGCGTATACTTGACATCAGATCAACAGAATATAGACATCAGATCAAGAATTTAAAAGAAATCATACAGCAGAACTAAAACATACTTAACAAGGGAGATCAGATCAGGATTATATAGACATCAGATCAGAGTATACTTGACATCAGATCAACAGACTATAGACATCAGATCAAGAATTTAAAAGAAATCATACAGCAGAACTAAAACATTTCTCTCTTTTACTTTTTCTCTATCATTCCCGTGATCCGGCATTTTTGAGACATTTGGTGCAGAAAAGATTCCGCTGCTATGAAAAGATTACTTTTTATACATCTATATTACATAAGCAATAATTCACGTTTATAAATATGAAATGTTTCACGCATAAACACTCACCCACTGTTTTACCTAAGCATTCTATTTCTTCAAAGAAAAGCACATCATTCTATTTCACACATAAACACTCAGCCACGAAATAATCATGTCTTCTTCAAAGAAAAGCACAGCATCACGAGCTGGCAACTACAACCCAATGGAAGATTTAAATCTTTGCACAGCTTATATGCAAATTTCGCAAGATCCTGCTGTTGGAAGATATCAAAGTGGTGATAATTTTTGGAAACGAGTAGACAGAACTTACCATGAGATCAAAGCCAAAGATTGGGAGAATCGTAGTACGAGGTCATTGCAATCACGATGGCAATCTATTGAGAAAGCAGTACGAAAATTATTAGCATGCATGAAACAAATCGAGCGCCTACATCCAAGTGGCATATCACCATTAGATGCGGTAAGTACATAACAAAATGTTATGTTAAAATTTTTATATATTTTGTATTCGTTGAATTAATTCTATATGTATATTTCTTGTAGATGAATAGAGCAAAATTGATGATGATGGAGGATTCCGATTTTAAAAATGGGTTTAAGTTCGATCATGTTTGGGACACTCTCAAGGACTATGAAAAATTCAATGATGATGTGCAAATAGCAAGACAGAATTACCAAAGCCAAGATTCGGAGTACAATATATTTGAATCAGATTATCCGACTCCTCCGGAAACACGTTTACCAGAATCACCGGGACTTTCAGGGTTTTCTCATAATTTATCTAGTCCTGATGCAGGCGGCTCTCCATCCGAAAGACCTATTGGAATGAAGAAGGCTAAATCAAAAAGAAAAGTTGATGAATCAAATACGTCTCGTTTAAATGATCTTACACAACATAATATGAATCTTATAGAGATGTTCAAGAAAGCACAAGAAAGTACACACGAAATGAAGGAAGAGAGGAGGCTTAGGCACATAAATAAGATGGAGATGAAGAAAAAAAAGATGGAGATGGAGATGGAGATAGAGAAACAAAAGATGGAGATGGAGAACCGGAAATTGAATTTTGCAATTATGTCTCAAGACCCAAATCAAATTGCAGATCCTGCTCGCCGTGCTTATATTATAGACTGTCAAACCAACATTATTAATGCAAGAGCAAGTCAAGATTCATATTCATCAAATGTTATATTTGGAGTTGACTTTAATAACATTGGTGGGAGTGGAAGCGGGCTATATGATGACAATAATAAATTTTAATGTATTTAGTTCTATTGTATGATTTCTGCCATATTTTTGATATGATATATATAGTCAGTTGATCTGATGTCAAGTATACGCTGATCTGATGTCTATACAATCCTGATCTGATCTCCCTTGTTAAGTATGTTTTAGTTCTGCTGTATGATTTCTTTTAAATTCTTGATCTGATGTCTATAGTCTGTTGATCTGATGTCAAGTATACTCTGATCTGATGTCTATATAATCCTGATCTGATCTCCCTTGTTAAGTATGTTTTAGTTCTGCTGTATGATTTCTTTTAAATTCTTGATCTGATATCTATAGTCAGTTGATCTGATGTCAATTATACGCTGATCTGATGTCTATATAATCCTGATCTGATCTCCCTTGTTAAGTTTTTTAAAAAAAAGATAAAAGAAAATATAGTGGTGAAAAAAATATTAAAAAAATAAAACAACCCCACTTCTACAGGGATACAGGCTTCTTCTTCGTACGCTACATTTACCGTCCCTCTCTCCTCCCCCCAATTTTACAGTACCATTTGCAGTATGCGTTGGAGCCGCTTCGTACGCCAAAATAGAGTAAAACGCTATTTTACAGTACGCGTTGGAGATGCTCTAAGGCACGGGTAAGTTATTTTCGAAGCATAGGTATTTAAGAATTTAGACAGTCCTTAAATATATATATTTTTTAATAAAAACTTTATAAAATTAAGTATAAAGTATTGAAAATACAATTACATAAATTTAAAAGAATACTTACATTGCTTTCAAAAAAAGAATGCTTACATAAATAAATATAGATTGTAAAAATTTCTTCGCTTTTTTCTCAAGAAAAAAAAAATGAATACATTAATACAATAATAAAATATTTTACAATATATTAAACACAATATTATATTTTTCAAACCTCAAACATTTCTTTTAACTTTTCTTCATAACTCACTTGGGTGGCACAATTTTTTTATTTTTTATTTTTTGGGTACCAAATATTTAATTAAATTTAATCTCCGCCTAAGAAATTCATAAGCCAAATTCAGCCGCCTACGCCACCATTATTGTTGTCACGTCGCCACTCCTGAGGCTACGTTGTCGCAGAACCACCACCGGTCAAAATTTATGCTTAATACTTTGTCAATTTTTTAATTTAATAAATTATACTTTATAAATTTTAATTATTAGTAGAATTTTTTTTAGCATGGAATCGCATCTTTACCTTTTGTCTCGTCTGCCCTTGCAATAAATACAAAAAAAATTATAAATTAAAAAAATGGCTTGATCACGCATAAAAAATTATAATTAAGTTATCAAATAAATTTATACAAAAGTTACTTTTTATTTTTTAAAAAATATTATTTTGAAAAGAATAATAAAATAATAAACCTAATTGGATATAAGTTCAATCATTCTGAACTATTTATGCATTTCTCCCTAAAATTTATTATAAATTTTAAATTCTAAATATTTCAATCTCATATTATTCTTTTAAACTTCATATTTTATTTTTCATGATCTTTTAATTATTTGTTCGATAGAGATATTCAAATTGAAATATTACTTGTCAATACGATTTGAACTTATCCAATCTGTATATAGTAGTCCTAGTATTACTATGCAAGATAGTCCATTAATAAATGATAAATTATATTTCTTAAAGTGAAAAATAATGAGCATTCAGAGGATTCACGATACTATAGTGATTATAAACTCGGATTATTTTGCATGATAATCCTAGGATTATAGTATAATTTGCTCTCTACCTAAGATAATTTTTGTTTTTGTTTTTTTTCTTTTGGGCTGCTCTTTCATAAAAGCAAGAATCTAGAAAATAAAAGTCACATCCAAAAAAAGATGAAGGCATTTCTAGCTAGTGGCAAACATATACGAATCCTCCCTAAAGTACAACATAAATCCAATCTTGGGGTTCAATCAACACATCAAAATCACCACCTCAGTGAAACTAACAACTACTGCCTCTCTTTTTAAATAGATATCCTTTCAGAATTTACACTATTATTAAAAAGATAATTCAATAACTTACTTTTCAGGTGCATTTGGATTGGAAGGATAAACTAAGAAAATATTAATTATGATTATTTTGAAATTTTAAAATGATAAATAAAAAAAGACGGTAAAAACAATCTAAAAAGACATGTATGTAACACTATGGAGAGTATATAAATTATTGTGGAAAAAAATACGTAATTGATCCTATATAATGACCTTGTTACACAATTAATCTTACACGTTTGAAACTTGACACATTTGGTCATAAACGTTTCAATTAATGAATTTTACACTCTGTTACACATGTCATATGGTAGCTATGTTGGTACCATATGGCTGTCACGTTGCATAAATCTTAACGGCTGATAAGTTAGACGTTAATCCTATTAAAAAATATTAAATTAGACAAAATATGTAAATTTTAAAAACGTTTAGAACCAAATTTGTCGAGTTTCAAACGTGTATGATCAATTGTGTAATAGAGTCATTATATAAGACCAATTGTGTATTTTTTTCATTAATGTATGAAATATGAATATGTTGACATTTGAATAGGATGGAAACAGGAAGGGCCAATCCAGGGGAGGCTTAGATGGTGATGGAGGACATTTTCAATCTGCATTTGAGTCATTTCTTGACAAGAAATAAGGGCATATGTGCCTATTGGATGTCTCTCACCACCAATTAAGAAGAGGGTTTGGGAGGGGGTGGGGGGCTGCAAACTATGCCTTGGATTCATGCCACCTGAAAGGCTGTAATGGTGGTATGGTGCATTTCTTCTTTACACCATTTTCCTTTTTTTGTGAGGGGCAGCATAGAAGACATTGGTTTTCTCCAAATCCTGTCATTTCACATGGTTATGCTAGAGATTTGTTGGACTAAAAGTAGTGTGATCATTAGGCTTTTCTATGGTAAGGGTTTTTTTTCTCTTTTTCTTTTTTGAGAAATAAGAGTCAGAAATTAGACTAAATATGAAAGGGTTTGTACTTACAAACTCCATGGTCTCAATTGAAATTATAGAGGGAAAAAGAAAGACCAGTGGACCCCCCCCCCCCCCCCCCCCCCCCCCCCCCCCCCCCCCCATGTTCAACTTGCCTAGTAAATAAGAATTCTTAGCCAATCCGTAAATGGTAGTCCACAAATTATTGTAGGATAGTCCATTAATAAATTGCAAGATTATATTAGTTAGAGGAGGAAGTAATAGGCATTCAGGGGAGTACACAATACTAAAGTTGTTATAGACTCTATACAATACACTATCATGCATGATATAAAATACCAGCGAGTCAGCTGGCCTGGTAAAGAAGAGTTCTTGCCTAGTCTGTGCATTTAGAATATAGAAATCGGCAGAAAAACACAACTTCCATAGAGTCATGAAACAAAAACCCCATATATAGAAGGGTTTAATCCTGGACTATCCTTATGCTGAGAGTTTGTCCCCAAAATTCCAGTTGGCGCAATAAGCCAAGGTAAATTTAACTTGGATTTTACAGAAGAAACCTTCTTCTAGCCACATATGAAGAAACCAAAGTTCATCAACAGGTTAAAGAATACGAAGATATAGCGTGACATAAGAGCAAAGGGTAACTAATAAAATCTCCTCTAGATCATATCATCGGAAATTTTAAGCTCTCCCAATCCAGAAACCCTAATTTTGTTCATTTTATAGGGTACAGAATATGGACCCTACATTTAGAGAGTTCTAATTAGGATAACTTTTCATTTCAACAAAAGAACAGGTCCAAGACTAGTTTTGACGTCGTTATGCCGACAAGCCATCATACTACAGAAACATGTGAGCAATTACACACTTCAACTACAATTTTAAAAGGTTGCTTCAGGAACACATCCTTTCAATTCTAGCTAGGAAAATGACATCAATTTCTAAACAAATGCTGCCACTCTTGAAAACTTCGGGAGAGGTTAGGTTAATTTCCCCCTCCTACTTAACATTTTTATTTTGTATTCATGATAAAAGGGTACCCAAACCAATCTTCAAACAGTTCATGGAGAGGTTTGATCAATGTCCTCTCTTCAGTTTAACTTTTTATTTTATACTTAATAAAGGGGTACCTGAACCCAAGAACTGTAGAGTGCTTGTCCTTAAAACAAACACACACAATTCTGAGAACAATACACCCCATCAAGTCATTATTTCCAATATACAGGAATGAAACAAATATAGGCCCAAACAATTAGAACTAGTGCCACAGAGGAATAGGATCATCTAATTAAGACTCAAATCTGACCTCCATAGAAAATTCTCAGGCCTGGATCGCAACAGAGGACTTTTTCTTTGGCGGTGGGTTACCACCGGAGATAACCACGTAGGTATAGAAGCATAGCATTGCGGCACTGCATAAATAAGAGGCAGAATTACACAATCAACCAATAAAGTAGAAGAGCTAATGCAAAACAGTTGAAGGCAAACAAAAACTCTAAAGATTGAGGTATTAACATTCAGGGGGAAAAGAAAAACCATTCATCATAATTTTATAAACTTCAAAGTACCTAATGGTAGCATAAAAGCCCCCTGGAAATATCGTTTTTTTCTGCATGAAAAGAAACCATTTTGAATGATACAATAAACTAAAAATACAAAAATCAAACCAAAACGAGAAAAGGTATTTAATACCAATAAGCATGTCTGAATATTCTTCCACATGAGGGCCGCAGCTAGCACTGCAATGTCATGATACAATTGATGAATGTTCGTTTTAACTTCAAACTAGCTTCCTGTTTGCACAATCACTAAAACTAACAGGAACAAAACAAAAATACTTTTGCAAAAAATTGGCATGCTGCTGTTTTCAGTTAAAATTTGTAAATTAATAGTCATGCACTAATTGTTGTGGCCAACTACAATTTGTTGACTGTAATGGAGTATGCACTATTGGCATCAGTAGTTTAGGAAAAATTCATGAACAAGTGTTATCTTCAGGGCTCCATAAACTTAAGAAGCTACCCCTTCCCCAAGTCAAAATAGAAAGGACTATGTTTATGTATGTAGTAAAATTGTATCTGAGCACAGCCACTGCTCTCGGAGCTTAAAAGTACCAAACTGCAAGCAAGGGCTTCCACATGTTGATTGCTGTAATAAGATTCCACAAGCTCCGAGTTAAAGAAAGGGAAAATATTTAAATAGTTTGATATAAGTCCTAAGAGAAATCAATTTTTTGGGAAACAGCACTAATTTCATTCAAAATTAGTCGTAAAATGTTTGCTAAACTAACATGATAAAATTTTCCTGGAAGAACCTCATTTCCCACTTTGAGCATCAGAATGTAGACAAAGCATTTCATACAGGAAAAATCAATATTTGAAACAATTCCATCTCATTAACGTCAAAGGGCTTCCCATAACACATATTACAAACCCAAATTTCCAATCAAATCTTTCACTTTTCACAAGCCCCAAGTCAACAGGAAAAAGAGGAAAGGCTTTCTAGATGCAACTACTGCAGTCGGGAATTTCACAAGGATAGAAAAAATTATCAGAAGATTTGATATTATAACTCACCCCTCAGATGATTGACTGCGATCCGTAAATGGATAGTACGGGTGGGGAAGCGGGTATTCTAGATTGTTTGGCTAATACCCCTTTATTACATGAACTAAATTTTCAAGATTTCTACCAAAGTTACATTTTGACTTGAAATTTGACTACCAAATGCCAGGAGACCCCTAAAGTAATTATCAAAAATGACTTTTCTAAAAAACATTTATTATTTTGAAAAGGTTAAACTTTCCATAATAGAGACTCCACAAACGCAAAAAATTGTGTTCCAGTTAGAGGAGAGCAATGCTACATGTTGGTCCTACATGTAAACCTTATCAGTAATGCAACAACCACAAAAAAATGTCCAACCCCTAATAACTGAGCCAACGAAATAACTTAATCAAATAAATTATGTCAGTTTAAACACTCAAGAAAGAACATGATTTCTGTCGAAATCTACTTTGTCCAGGAATTTTGTGTGAAGAGCAAGAGCATATACATGATCATATAAACTTTTTCAGAAAGGAATATGCAATGCAGAAACTTGAGAAGGAAAAAGACATTACCTGCTTGACCAAGCATAAATGGCAGGCTGGATTTTCCTGTTCGCCAGACCTTTAAGCTAAGAATACTTAGGCCTAGCAGACCACCACCAAACATAACACCAGTACTCAAGCTAGCAGGGTTTCTGGAGACAACAAAACCAACTACACCTCCACTTAATACAAGCCCACCTGACAGAAAAAACTACCAGTAAGTTTGAAGTAGTCATCTGTTGAAATTAAAATCGGATAACCAATGATAATTTCTAAAACCACATAAACTTAACCATGAACTTCTAGTTCTTTGGCAGATTACGGCAATAGGAAAAACTCAAACATTGCACTGAAATTAAACCAAACCTTAGCTCCTACTGAAAAAAGTTAGTCACCCAGCAGCATCAGCAATCAAAATACTGAAGACTTTAGACAGTTTCATACGTGTACCAGGAAGAAAAAAAAAAAAGGATTACAGATATCAAATGGCAGATGGAGATAACAGTCATTAATGTTGCCATATAACATTCCAAGCAACATTTTGGCAGACAAAGGCACAGAAAAGGAGCACACACAACGGAAAGTGAAACCACCCATTCTTTCTTCAAGGATTCAAGGAATCAACCCGACTAGGCAATTTCTATATTTCCAGCTTAAAAACCAACAACACTATTTAGTCTTCAAGAAGATGCTAAATTTAGTATAAAAAAAAGGATACCAAGAATCAAAGCAGAAGCAGATATATAAAAGATATTCCCAATTTGCATCTGCAAGGAATTCTATTTTGCAATAAAACATCCTTTGAAAGCATCGAATACTATTTGTAGATTCTTTATGAAGTATTACCCAGGTAGGACTACATAAAAATCAATGACCAGAGAGTCAAAGATGCTGCATACAAGAGTGAGATAATTCAAAAAGATGATTATCAATAAAGGAGGAACACAAAAAGCTCACATTTTCTTCGCCAAACTTAATAAAAGATAACCACATATTAAGTTTCTGAACCTCCAAATATGATACTCATAGAAGATGCACTCTGGATTTAGGATATATCAGTATAAATACTTGAAAGTTCACACACGGTTCAAGAAATATTAAAAATTGTTGAAATTGGTTGTATGTCCACACGTCTTGGACTTCATTTAAAAGCATGTATCCAAGCTTTACTCATCCTACTTAGAGTTAGTAACCTTAAATTCATTTCTAAAGAGTGAAGCACATTCTCATGATTCTAACTCTTAAGGTTCCCATACAAATGGGATCAATCCAACATGAATTGCTTCTCACATATCTTCAATAAATTCCAAATTAGTCCACCAAAGCAGTACTGCTCCTATCCTACTTCAGCCTCCTCAGTACTACCTTTCTAAAATTATTTTTATTAAGCTCACTTAATCTCTCAAACAACGAAAAAACACTACTTAGAACAACATTCCAAAAGAAGCAAGCACTTTGATCGTTCTTAGGCAACAATCAAAATGGAAAACATCTTCAAATTGGAGAATCATGTGATACGTCTGTTGAACTGTTATAAGATCAAAAAAATATAGTGACAGTCTGATGTTCTTTTAGCTTTTGAGGCAGCTCTAAGGATCATGGAGTAGAATGAGAAGATGCCCTGTAATCTAGTTTTATGCATCTTCTATATGTTACAGAAACAAAATACAGAATAGATATCATATTACCTTCAGAAAATAACTATGACATGCAGCATCATGATTTACATATTAAAATCCTTGTTATGTTTATTTTACTAATAAATATTAAGTAGATAGGAAGAAAAAGTTTTGGTCACACTTTTCCTTATTTGGTAAAATAAATGATCAACAATCATTACTGACCAAAAGGAATTCCTAAGCAAAAATCATGAATCTTGGCTGCTCTTATTTGCCCACTTGTAGGAACTTCTTCTATGGTTTCACTCTCCACTTTAATTGGTAAAGATTCTTGACCAGCAACATCGAGTTCAGATGACATTCCTCTTTGTGAATGAGATGCATCTTCTGCATAATTTGCTGCTGTCTTTATATCAGAATGCGAAATGCTTGTGGCACGTCCTTCGTTGCACTTTACAACTAGAATCTGCACAATATAAATTCTCAAATCAGTATCATTTCAAAGTCCCACAGATGCCATCAAATTAATACAAAGATTTTTGTGCCTATGTTTAACAACAGAAAATCCCAACTAAAAGGCTTTACTCAATTTAACAACAGCAATTGGACTGAGCAATTCTTCTACACGATAATATTCATTTGCCATTTTTCTCAAGAAAACCATCATCTGAAAAATCTCATCCACATGTCGAACGATAACTGCAGATCCTAAAAGGTTCTACATAATGCACTTACACAAAATGATTCTAAAGAAATTCCAAATTTCAGTCCATCCCATGAGATTAACAATATAATTGGTGTAGCTACAAGTACCAATACCAATTCAATTTTCAGTGCAATGAATTTGCTTCATATCCTCAGCTCAAAATAAAAGAACAACCCAGAACTGAATATCAATTATGCTACGAATTGAACACCCCAGAAAGATTTATGCATTTAACTTCCAGAATAATGGTGCTTTTCCTCAAACGTCGCAGAATTGAAAACTAAAGATTGAATTTTTATGGCAAGAAAAAATAAGCAAATGAACAAATGAATAAACAGCAAAAACGGCTCCTGAGAAAAGATCATTACACAGCGAGTATATTTTACCTTAGGCCGAAAGAAAGGACGTGATCGGGGTTGAAAGTGGTATTGCTGCTGACTGCAACTAATGCAGGAGAAGGATGAAAGCTGAGACATAGTTGCAGAAACCATCACTTCCTTTTCCTCTGTGATCTACTGGTTTGTAGTTCCTTCAATTCTTGGAACTTGGAAGAAGAAAATGAAACCGGAACGAACTGGAAGGAGGGCAGTTGTGAACAACTTGGTTTGTGAATTCAACAGACTGTAGTGTGCTTTGAAAATCATGAAAACGTAGCAGAACGCAAGCCCTTGTTAGGTAAACTCGCATTGTGGTCATACTTGCCAAAGCACGACTTTAGAAATTCAAGATTGCTTGCTGTTGACCCTCCTGATTCGTGGGATGCAAACTGACTCGCGATAAGGATGAAACCATAAGTTAAATTTATAAGGGTTAATTATATTTACTTTTCTTGTTGGTAGATTATGATTTTTTTTTAATTTATAATTCGAGAAACTACGAGGGAAGAAAATATAATTATAAATGAGGTATATTTGTAAATTAACTAAAATATAATGAAAATATAAAAAAAGTATTTATAATTTTTAAAGAAAGAAGATAATTTATAATTTAATCAAATTATGGTATGTTATTTAACTAAACCACCCAACATATAAATTCTAGTGTATGCTAAGGGGTGTTTGGTAGGATGGAGTAGAATTGGAATTGGAATGAATATGATTGAGGTAGGAATGTGTATAAATTTTGTGAATCTAACAAGACTGTTTGGTTTGTTAAATTTGAATGAATTTGAAATTTTGTAAAATATCCATTTTGTTCTTAATATATTAAATTTAATATCTATTTTATCTATTTTGTAAAATGATTTCTATCTCTTCCCTTTTCCTAAACCCTAGCCGCCCCTTCCCCTTTCCTTCTCTCTCCTCGACCACTTCTCACGCCGCCTATCCTTCATTTTGCTCATCACTTCCGGCGGATCTACTTCCTCCTTCCTATCGACTATCGTCGCCACCATCACCCTCCGCCAGAAATTGCTCAAACACTCACGATCAGTCTTCCTCCGTTATTCCAATTCGCTACCCCCGATACCACTCTAGTTGTTGACGATATCGCTGTCGATCCTCACCTTCTCTTCCCCTTCGTCCGATCACCATTTCCCCTTGTTTTGCCATTGACCACCACCATCAGCACCACTGTCGCCCTCGCCGTTTCCCTCCACAATTCCTCCTCTGTTCTTTTGAACCCTAACCGTCGTCGCCACCACAACCTATTGGGCCCCGCCTTCTTCTTCTCTATTGAACCGAGCCCTAAAGACAACCCAAGGAAAAGAAGAGAAAATGGACGAAACCACCGGGAATGGAAACCCATAGTAGAAGGGTTTCAAACTCATACCCCTTCCATAAACAATCAGAGGAATGAAATGGGAAGGTATGGGTATGAAACCCATTCCAAACTCAACAGCCCTAAATTTCGGTTTCCACTTTGCTTCTTGCGTTCACAAACCACCAATTTTAAACCTTTTGCCATCTGTTTTTGATTGGCGGAAATCTATAAGAAATCAACGAAACTCAAATTTGATCTATGAAAAAATACAGAATAAACAAAACCATTACAGGCGAAATATGGACGTAAGGCCTTGGGCCAGAAAATGACATCCAAACAATTCTCCATCCCACATAATTAATACAAACAGATCTGGAAGGAAAAAGAAGAAATCGCATTTTGCAATACAGTGGTTGTATTAACTGCAACAATAATTCAAGTCTTCATAGCAGGTCTAACCAGCCCCAACCCACTTCCACTGCCTAAATGCTTGAAGTCCCTTGCTTCTAGATTATCTCCATGACCGGCGAAGCCAGTTCCTCCTTTCGTCAAGTTAATCAAGTTCCTTTCTTTACATGCCCTGTTGCAAACCAGGCAGACCTTATCGACAGCCATGAATTTGTCGCCGCACTTTTTGCAGAATACATGCCCACAAGAACTCAGTGCCACTAGTGCAAGCGTGTTTGTCAGAGTCACCTTGCAGCTAGGACATAAAAAGGACTTATCAAGAGACTTTGATTTCTCCGCCTCGCTGGTATCTTCTGTGAAGTAGACAGGGAAGAGTGTCTTGAGCTTGAGGTTTTCATTCCCTTCTGGACAAGTTGTGCTGGTAGATGGGGCATCTACTTTAACTGGAGCATCTGGCGTGGCAGAAGGAAGCCAAAATGCTTTCATGGTACGAAGAGCTTCCTCTTCATAAGAAGTGGCCTTGACACTGTTAGCACCATGGAAACCGTTCTTGTCTCTGCTGTAGTTCTTATCATTATATTGGGGAACAGCACCATGGTTCTGTTGATCAAATGCATCAAGTTCTCTAGCCTTCTGAAGCATTATCTTCTCTTCCTCCTCTTCCTTCTCTTGCTTCTGCTGAGATGCATGCGCTGCTAACTTTCTGGAGGAAAAAAATTAATTCTTAATTCAGATTGCTCAACTTTGTGATAGTCAAAACAAGCAATATCGGCAAATGTAGAATGGCTTATGACACCCAACCAATAAGATACATCTACTGACAAAGAACAATAAAAACAAACCATCTATACAGATCATGTATCTGTGGATTAATCGAAAAATTCTGGACTGCAGCTAAAAGACAAATCAGTAACAAGATTCATCATGCACGTTACAATCTCCAGTACAAACCTTACACCCATTCAACTTTCAAGAAGCAAAAAAAGTCATTGAACATCTTACAAATAGCAAATTACAAATTCCATTACACTCAAGCACCAAGATTACAAGGAAAATGTAATGCCACAAATGTGCAGAAGACAGCCATTTCTACAGCAATGCAAACCCTTCTTCCAGTACAGTCTTCATGACACATAAATCCCTCACAGAATATTCACAGGGCAATGCAAAAGTAGGTGTTGCTACATAATCAACATAATCTTTCGAGATTAACTCAGATTTACGGCAATACACATTAAACTTCCTGAACTTCATAAGCACGAAACAATAGAATATCAAGTCACTACTCATCAACAAACTATTGTTAAATTTTCTGCTTCTTTCCTAATTTCCGTAATTGAATCCTAAAAGGTGAGATAATCAGCTTTTGGACCTCATGTTGCGACCTCTGATCTGTTAGCTGCCAAGAGGTTTAATCCATTTTTAAAAACTTCACAATTAATTGGTTAAGCGAGATATGAGAATGTCATTTTTACTGATGACATCAGGCTACTGATGTATAGTCATAAACTGGCTGAAGCATATAGGGGGTAGGATTTAGACTCCAACAATGAATAACAAGTACAAACCCAAATCATTCAGTGAAAACAGGTAACCACATGAACAACCTGCAGTGCACAATCAATAACAGGAACACAGGACCAAGTACATAGAAGCAAGAAATTCACAGATTAAAGCAAATAAACCAATTGAATCTTATTGGGCTAAAAAAAAAAAGAAAAAACCACCTTTGGATATCCTTTTTCTGGGACAGAAGGCACTCAAGTATGCATTCTTTACAAAAGATATGGCCTTTCTGGCAGCACATAGGGTCAATGAATGGCTTCAAGCAAAGACAACAAGTATCAAAGGGCTTGATTGAATCCTTCCCTAGCCTCTCCTTTTGAGTTCCATAGCCAAGCTTCCGCTTCTCATCGTATGTAAAGAAGGCAAGATCGTTGTTATTCTTTGAGTGTCTTTGAGGCATCTCTCAAAAACCTAGCTAAATAAAACCAAAGAAATCAGAATTGGCATCATAAAATACATAACCCAAAATAACCCCTTCAAGTATAAAGCTACCAAACCTACTCGAACGACAAAATTTTTCAAAACTTCAGAAGAAAATTTACTGATTTTCAACAAAACCCTATCTGTATCACATCCACAATACTTAAAATCCCTACAACAAGGAGTTGAACAACAAGAAATCAATCAGGTTTAACAATACACGTGAAAAGAGTAATTGAATTTTAAGAGAGTAACGCGGAGGAGTTCTGAATGAGACAGCGGATTTACCCGTGCGGAAGAAACCCTAATTGGAGGATTTAGGTTTTTAAAAGTTAGGGTAAAGCCAGAGGAAATCCGAAATCAATCGGTATTTAGATTTTCTTTTTCCGGCATTCACAAAAAGCTGCTACAACATCATTCTGTAAGTTAGGGATTAGGAAAACGCTGCTAGAAGATCATTCCGTCATATTAAACCGTTAACACAAACGGGATTACTGAAAGTTGATGCACAGATATGTTACTGTAATGAACTTTCACGGCTTACGTTCCTAACCTGCGTTAAGCTGTTGACCCGGGCGGCGGCACCTACGTAATCACGGTCGGCGATTCAGAGGCGAAGGTAAAATGCACGAAGATTTCTCGTGAGATAGAGCGGGGTGGGCTATTTGGCGGGCGGGTTCGGAAATAAATTGTTTTTTGTTTTAATTTTTTTTTGAAAAAAAAGAAATTTAGTTTAAACTTTCTGTATGTTTGTTTTTAAAAAAAATATATTTTAAAATAAAATTTTGTTTCAGATTTTTCATATACTTAAATTTTTTTAAAAAATTATTTTAAAATAAAATACTGAAAAAAATTATTCAAAAATTTTTAATTTTTTTAGGTTCAAAATTTGCATTTTGGTTCATTATATTGATCATTTTTTATTAATTTTATGAAAAGTTTTTTAGTGTGATTTAATATAAGATAATTAGAATTTTATAATTTAATAATTATTAAATGAATTTTATTATTTTAACAACAAAAAAACAGCAACCCGAATTATTTTGCTTTTACTTCATTATTTTTACTTTGCATTTGGATATTTATATAATTTTTTAGAAAGAATTTAAGTTGTAAAAAAAATTAGAGATTTTTTTATAATATAATATTTATAAAGAATTATATTCAGAATGATAACTTTAATTAAAATTCAGAATATAATGATAACTTTATTATTATTTTTTTAAAAAAAAAGGCTGTATTTAGTGAACGATTTTACAAATACCCCAATATCAAAGTATATATGTCTTGGAGTCCTAGGGTTAACGGACCTATTGTCACAGCAGCATGGACGTCCAGGCTTCGTCTCAGCCCAGTTGGAGCAACCTTCTGAAGCAACAACCACCACCACCACCTCCGGCGCAGCAGCAGCAACTCTCCTTCACCTCCCCTAGCTCGGTGAACCATGGAGCGGCGGTTGGTAGCTGCAAGTCAACCAAGGGGATTGCCGTGGCAGTAGTGGACGCCAATGCCATAATACAAGACGGCCAATCTCTTGCTCACGTGGCCGACCGTTTTGTTTCAGTTTCGGAAGTACTAAGCGAAATTCGTGATCCCAACTCCCGGCACTCCCTCAATTTCCTACCTTTCTCAGTTGACACCTTGGAGCCCTCCCCTGATTCACTCAAGAAAGGTGCCTTTTGTAAATAAGTTTTTTCTTCTCAATTAAATTCTATGGTTTCGATTTGATTTGAATGTGTTTGCAATATTGTTCGTTAGTCTTCTGTCTGAAGTTTGATTCGTCTTTATGTCTTCTGCACTTAGGGAAACCGTAGAATTCTCCCAAGGACACTTTTCAGTAATGGACATAGCATCTATTTTGGAGATTCCTTTTTCATTATCAGTAGTGGCAGTTTTGAAATTTATCCTGTATACTTATGTTGGTCAGAGTCAGATGAGTCATGTATACCAAGAAAATTCTGGGAATGAAAAGGTTTTAAATAGAACTTGTGCTTGTTGTTAGACTCATTTCTTATAAAAGAACGGGGTAAAATTAAATGTGAAATGCTTTTCCGGATAATTAATATTCACTTAGACTAAAGGGGAAGACGAGGGGTTTGGTTTAGTTCTAAGGAGGAAGGTATTGTATTGTAACTGAGTGGTCCCTTTTCGAGATCTTCCAGCCAAAAATGGCTAAAGGGGCGGTTTCCCAGCTTTGCTTCCTCTTGGCAAAGGTTCAGTTTCTGATGAAAACTCAGTGAACAAACTGTTTGTTATCTTTGATACAGATCTTGGATATGTTAAAGAATAACCACGCATTACACTTTGCTTCCAATAACCAATATGTGAAAGACCTTCCCCTCACCATTTTAGCACTTTTATGTTAGGAGCATGAATAATCACCTTGAAGGAGACACCTGATATGATTGATTATAAAGGAGAAGAGGGGGGAGTGAGTTGGATTGGTCTTAAGTGAGATGTTTGCAAGTTTTAGTGGGAATTGTTTGTCTGCAATTTTGTTCGTTCTTTATAGAATTGCTTCCTAATGCCTTTTAGCTATCTCGTTAAGCTGATGAGATTGCGAAGTGTTTGCAAATTTACTTTCTGCTCAAAAGCCCGAAGATTTATATTCATTAACATGTTAATTTCTGTAATAAGTACGTATCAATGGTCTTATTGGCTTTTGTATGTTAGTTTTTATTGCTTAGTAACAGGTTCATGAAATATATCTACGCTTGAAAATAAGTGCAGAAGTTCTCTGTAATATTAAGGTGTTTATTTACATTTTGATAATTCATGACTTGTGGGAATTTACAGTGATCAGCTTTGCAAGAGCAACTGGTGATTTGCAGACACTTTCAGATGTGGATCTTAAGCTCATTGCTTTAACATATACATTGGAGGCTCAAACTCATGGAACTCGGCATCTTAGGGATAGCCCCCCACCTATCCACACAGTTAATGTCAAAAGGCTTCCTGAAAAAGACATGCCTGGATGGGGTTCTAATGTTCCTAATCTAGAAGAGTGGGAAGCATTGGAGAATGTTAATGAGGTTGAGTTAAGCTCCAAGTCGAGAATCCTTCCCCTGAGAGATTTGAATGTGAATGTAGAACATGATTTGACTGGAGAAAATGTTGATTATCATTCAGACAATCAAGGGGATGCAGATGATGGGCTCAGGATTTCTAAGAAATATGCAACTAAGAAAGTTGAGGTAAAGGTGGAAGGAAAGAAGATGGTGGTGGATGGAATTGATGCAACAAAGGGAGAATTTGATGATAATGCAGAAGATTGGCAGCCTGCTGTAAGTCGTAGTACTCGAAGAAGATACCTGAGAAGAAAAGCTAGACGTGAAATTCATGAAGCATTGTTGGGAAAGGCTGACAACAAAGATGCATCTGATGGATCAGAAAATGGAAATCAGGATGATAATCAATGTCCTGATTTAATTGTGGATGGTGGTTCTGAGGAGTTTCCTGGTGAGAAGTTGGAGAAGCATGCAACTGGTGAAACGCATGATAGTGATGAAGATGTTGTCACATTGTTTCATCAAATGCGTCTAAAAGAAGAATCTTCCAACATTCTTCATGACAACAAAGATGTGAGATCTCCATATGGAGAGGTTGAGTCTAGTCAATTTGAAGCTACTAATGATAACACTCAGACTTCTGTCAATGGAGATGAAGATACAGGGGTCAACAGTGGACTGGATAGTTTTGATATGCCGAGCCGGACTAGTGAATGTACTGATGCATCCCATTTGGATGATAATAGTAGTGAGCAGAGCTGGACAGTTCGATCTTTGTCTGAATCGAGTGTGGCCTGTGTGACTAGTGACTATGCAATGCAAAATGTGCTCCTTCAGATGGGCTTGCGGCTCCTTGCACCAGGAGGAATGCAGATCCGGGAGCTCCACAGGTATGTAAACTATGTTTACACTTATTTTATGTCACAGTTGTTCATTCACTATATTGTTTCATTGATTTTTGCTTTCAATCACTGCATTATATCTGAAATGCTGTCTTTTCTGACTAAATAACTTGGCAAAATGTATAATTACACGTCTGTTTTATAAATGTTAGGTGGGTGCTGAAATGTCATGCATGCTACAAGGTGACCACAGATATTGGTAGAGTTTTCTGCCCCAGCTGTGGGAATGGAGGAACTTTGCGCAAAGTTGCTGTGACAGTTGGTGAAAATGGTATTGTTCTTACTAATCGGCGATCACGGATATCAGTGCGTGGAACAAAAGTGAGTGCCAAGCTTAACTTTATGGTCTTTGAAGAATTTTGATGAATCTCTTTCCTTAAGGTTCATTTGAGAAGACTTGTCGAATTTGGTTCATAAGTGAAGTTTCCTCTCTCATTTAGCCTTGTCGAATTTGGTTCCTAAGCATGCTAGAATACCGTGCCTGCTTCCATTACTTGCTTCTAAGAATTATAATACGTAATTGAAGAATCCAGACTTGTCAGCTGGGTTTTCTTTGTTAAATGAAACGAGGTTAGTGTATATTGCTTTCTTCAGAAGTAAATGTCTAGATATGTAAATGCATGTATAGATAAAGTAGGCTGATTTAGGAAGGAGGGAAACATAAACTGAGTGTATTGGTCTTTGCTGTTTACAAATAATACACAGCTCAATCTTATTTTGGTTTTTGCACCTTGCAGTTTTCCCTCCCTTTACCTCAAGGAGGCAGAGATGCCATTACTAAGAACCCAGTACTGCGGGAAGATCAGCTGCCACAAAAGTTTTTGTATCCGAAGACAAGGAAGCAGAATAAGCAGGTTGGTATTGGAAGGGGGCTGTATCCTTCAACCATTTACGGCAAATTATATTGCGTAACCTCTGGGTATACCACTATTAATATATTTGAAAAATAATGCATTGACAGCTCAGCAGTTTCTGCAAGTAATTGTTGAATTGTCAATCCATTAAAGCATTATTTTTTCAAATGTAGTAATAGTAAGGTATAACAGTATAATTTGTGACCATTTACAGCAATATCTTCTATTGATTTTGTGTTTGTAAGCTCCTCTATCTGAGTAAAAAACACAATGGCTGTTTTGATTTGTTGATTTGCAGGGAGAAACTATCTTTATGCCAGATGACATATTCATCCACCATACAGATAAGAAAGCGCCCCTTCAGCCTCCCGTTAGGAAAGTACTTGCAGTTTTTAGCGGAAAAAGGAACCCTAATGATAACCATTTCTCTCGCGCCAAGCACTGAAACACCTTACTCTCATTGCCCTTTGCAACTGGATGTGATTTGAAATTTATTTGTACTGTAATTTTTTGAGAATGAGTTTCGAGTTTTTATACTAGAAGAGAAATTGTTTTCTGTTAATTGCCATGGCAATCAAAATCAAAGAACTCCCATGCATGCTAGTGCTTTCGTTTGATGAATTCTCAGGCACCCCATTCTTTTTTACTGTTCCTCCAATTGCCATGTCACCATTCCTTTTAGCTACAGGCAATATTAGAGTAAAAATAATGATTTGTTTCCTAAAAACTAACAAATGAATTATATTTTTACTAGTCTCTCAGATTCAGAAAAAGACTTATAATATGAAAGGGATAGAGTAGGATTCAAACTAGAGAATGAGTATTAGTATTGCTCTATCTATCTATCTTTCATCGACTAGAAAGCAGATCAACTAAATGCAAGCTCCAAATGAAAGGTGATTGAAAGAAAATCTATGCGGATACCTGCATTTCTGAAGAAGCCAATGCACTTGGATCAACTAGTTAACTCTTCCATCAACCCCTATCATCAAATACAACATGTCATGAATTGTGAAACCTGGGCAAGTTGTTATGTTGAGGAAACTAGAACAGAGAGTTGAAAGCTACCTGCGCAATGTACTGCTCAGCATCAGTTCGTTTCAGAAAAAGAATTGCTTGGCAAGCAAGATTTGCTGACTGATCACTCAGAACAACATTGCCGATTTCATCGAGCACCCTCACTTTGATGTAGGGATCTTTTGGTGGAACCATATCCTATCAAAGACAGGGAGATAATCAAAAAGATTATTTAGTCTTTCTTGAATCTGGAAATTCTAACAAAAAGCATTTAATCAGTCCACTATGCAATATTGAAATCTCTATGGAGGACTAGGAAGCATGATAGAAGTTTGAATCAAATAATTTTATTGTACAGAAGTTCTCTTCAAAATTTTGTTGTAGAACACCCTGATTTTTGCCATAACTGAATATCAAAACTCCAAAAAGCTATATGATGCTCTACTCCTACCAAAAATTTCTCCCAAAGTTAAAATATCAGAAAAATGAATTTTTTACCACTGCCAAGTCAAGATCGAGTTCTGACATGTAAGATTGTAAAGTTGCACCATGATTCTTGAAATATTCTTTCTCAGAGCTACTAAGCTTCTCTTCAATTTCTTCTGGGAGAACTCTCTCAACAGTCCATCCCAAATTTCTTACAATGTCTGCCCGATTATACCTATAAGATAAAGAACACGGCTCTGAATAAAATGGAAACTCTGAGAAGGATGAAAGTCAAAGAAAGTTCTGAAAGTGAAACATAAACAATGTATACATACACATAGGTCATCAAGCAACGTTTGTTGCGAAGTAGAGAAAGGTGATGAATGAGTGCCCCTGAGTTGTGAGCTTTTAATGCCTTTTTGTCTGATTCTTCCAACTCCTGGTTATTCAGTGTTCTCCTCGCTTCAGTATTCTTCAATTCTTCTATTTTCCTACCACAACATCAAGATTAGGTTGATAAGATGCACAAGCGTTTCAGAAGTTGACAACAGGAAAGCGCAATCAAACAAGAAACTTACCTTATTAACGGGCCAAGCTGGTGCAGATGACCTGTACATTCTTCAATTACTTTTGCAAACAAGTCATTCTGTGTTACCAAAGAAATATAGAGGAAAGGTATTACAATCGAGTAGACGATTTCAACAGGGAAATAAACCATTCAAGATTTTGGTGCAAACTTACCATTACAAATGCATCCTCAGAAATTCAAATAAATTTGTAAAAGTATGACTAATGCATTTAATAATGTGAACATTAAAAAAAAAAAAAAGTATAATTCTTTCACGAACATTTCCACAAGAATTAATTCAATAGCATCTATATTCATTGAAGAAGAACTAGATTTGAAGGAGAGATATTGATAAATCTTATATTGCATGAAAAATAGCCGAGCTTACATTAAAAGCTGAGAGTTGTCCAGGTTCGGTGCAAGTAAGTTCCTTAACTAACTCACTTGCTTTTCTTCCATACATTCTTTTGGGCTGAAACAAACTCAGATTCCGTGAACTTCAACCATTTAAGCATTTCATCAAACAGTTCCGCTACAAATTATTAATTCATCAAAGAACAATAAACACAACTACCCAAATATCCATTATCATCAAAACTCAACTCTGGGATTACATGGCTGATCCCGTTACACCAAACATAACTTATGATTAAATTTCACCAAATAGAGCATGGATCTTAAATATTGTGACAGAAACGCAAGAAGTTGAACCAAACTACATGTAACTGAAGTTCATACCAAACATCTTGTTAGCAAATTTAGGGGAAAAAAACATAAGTAATTGTACTAGGAACTGACAATATCAGAGGAAGATAGTTGGAAACATATCTGCATTCGTTTACTTTATGGGATGAAATCAAAAGATCCAGGAAGAGAGACTAGTAAAAGAATGCCGCAAAGGCACTAACAATCAGGAAGCTTAACTCGTGAACTTTTAGAATACAAAGGGCTTCAGCCTTATAAAAGCATGATTAACAGTGACATCAAGATTCGGTATGGAAATATAGGCTCACGCAACATCCGATTTAGAGGCTTTTAGGAGCCCTTTTTTTAAAAAAAAAAAGTTCAAAACTCTTGCTAGATTATTGAAGCACACCTCATATTTCTCGTTAGTTGATCGTATTATTCCAAGATATAACAGCTAATTGTAACCTAAAATTCTTCATCAACTAATTCAAATAAAATATCGTAAAATAAGAAATTCGCATCAAAACATAGCTGCTTGAACTGATATTGCTGATAAATCAACAAAACCCGGGTTTCACTTGGACTTTTAAGCAACAGAAAAGAACAGTGGAGAAATATCTCCATCTTAATTTAGCAGTAAACAGAAGCGCCTGCATCATCAAATCAATTGAAATTGGCCAAAGAACCACATCCATTTCAAATTAAACCTTTGAGAAATTTCTTGCAACAAAATCAATCAATCTTTATTGATTATCTTATCTCCGTATAATTTATCAATATAACGACACAACGCAAGAGCACAATGAACTATGGAAAAACTACAAAATTTATATGAAATAGAAAAACGGTACTTACAATTCTGGTTGACGTTGGATTCAGATTCGATGTCGAAGTACAAGACGGTGTCGGAGTTAGGATATCTCAGTTGACAAAATGAACGATGGTGGTTGGAATCCCGCGCGGGTTCATTTATGGTAGCGATGAATTGAAAATCTCCGCCGCAGTAGGATGGTGGTGGGTGGATTCCGGCCGCCAGCAGAAAATAGCAGCAACAGTGATTTTGGCGCGGTTTGGAAAATGTTTAGGCGCGCAAAATTTGTTTATGTTATTCATTGGACTAAACTCCAATTTTTTTGGAAATTTTGCAGTACTGGTCCTTAATATATGACTCATTTTCACAAAAGATCCTTTTGAAGGATTCATTATAACAGTAGTCCCAACAATAAACTCGCACTTCTACTCAATTTAACAGGTATAATAGGTGTTTTCGATGTACAGTTAGGGGTGTGCACTATGCGGATTGACCCGAATAACCCGCCCAAACTGCAGTGATTTGGGTTAATTGGTTTGGGTTATTCGGCTTATTCGGGGTTCGGGTGGATAACCGATTAAGAAATACGGTTAATTGGGTGGGTGTGACATTTGGAAATTTTATTCGGGGCCCGACCGAAAACCGAATAAGTAAAAGGACTATAGTGTAATTTGCAATAAGTTTGTTAACTAAATTAGGTTAGGTTATTCATTCCTTCCTTACTCGTCGTCATCATCACTTCACTCGTAGCAAGTTTATTTTGGATTATAATTTTATTGTGGATGTTTATTATTTGGGATTGTATGCTATATATATTGGATGGATTTTTGTTGAAAATAACTTTGTAGGATTATATTTGGGTTAATTGGGTGGATTATATTTGGGTTATTTGGATTGGATATCCGAATCCGATCCGAATATGCTTATTTGGGTTAATTGGATAACCGAACCAAAAACCAAAAACTGAATATGCTTATTTGGTTCGGTTCATAGCTTATGCGGTGCGGTTTGTGGGCGGATGAGGTTAGTCTCGAAAAACCGAATAACCTGAACCGAATAAGTCATTTAAATCCAAACCGCCCGAATACTCACCCCTATGTACAGTGGTCCTATAGTCTCTATTCACCCGCAATTGTATTTCATTCCTCTGACATTTAATTGTGATATTTCATGAGATAAAAGTTTAATTATTTTGTATTTATATATTATATTTTGGATTGATTTTTATGTAATATATAATTATTTATACTTTTATATTTTTTAACAGGATGAATTTTTTTTTTTTTGAGGTTATAGCATTTTTTAAAAATATATTAAAAAATAATATTGAAAATAATTAATTATGAAATTGAAAACAATCAATTAAAAATATAAATTGTCAATGTATATAAACATGAAATATAATATATACAAAAATTAATTAAAATTTATCATAAGGGTATCACAGATGATCCCGAGGCTATTCTCACATCTGCCGCTCCTCCAACAATTGGAACTAATTCAAGGTCTCTCGAATTCGTAGCTTTTTTTCATTCATCACAATTTTCCATTGGGTAGTATCATTTATCATCCTCATTTTTCTTATTCCTCGCCCCTTTTTCAAAAAAAAAAAAATTCCCTCTAATTTTTATCTTCCACCTTTATTATTACAAAAAAAGTGTTTAATTTCTTAAACACCGCCTCCCAAATCATATATCCCGTCCCTTTTAATTATCTATATAACTTTATAATATTTTACCCTTTAAACTTTAGTCTAAATATAAAATCCTCCCTAAAATTTAGAAAATTACAAAACTTTATTTTCGGTTAATGGACCAAAACCTTTTAAAAATTAAAACATAATATGTATTTTTAGGGGGACTAAACATGTTAGACCAAATGAATAAATTTGTCAAACATAATGGACCAAATTTGCATTTTTTCAAAAATTAATTAAAGGACTTATTAAGGTATTATCGTTTATGAACTCGATAAATTGGATGACATCATCTATTTTTCGTTGATCCGGGTATGAAAAGATTGGATGGTGAAGGGGATTTTTGTAATTTTTAAAATTATAGGGGGTCGGATTTTTACTAAACTTTAGGGGATAAAATGTAATTCGTCCATTCCTTTTTTTTTTTTTTTTTTTGGTAAACGGCATAAGGGTGATTGGGTAATATTCATGTAATTATCATATTTTATATTTAAATATGATGTTTAAATGTTATGAACGGTATTTCTTATGTTATTAGGGGCAAATTGGTCCAAAAAGGGTGATGAATAAAAAGTTATATATTTTATTGTCCAAAAACTTAAACTTAATTAAAATAATATTTTCGAATATTAATCAACTCCTATTGCCTTGTATATGATATAAGCACTAGTTGTAAACAACTGCTATAACACCGTTATACTTGAAGAAACGATTTCAAGATTACAATCCCTATAATTACCATTTCTCCAAACCCTCCCACCCTTATAAACATATGTTATACTTGATGCAAACTCCTATTTGTACTTGATATTCCTCCCACCTTTATAAATATATGTTATATTCGATGCAAATCCCGATTCGTACTTGATATAAACATTGCCAAAATCCCTTTTGTAATACTCTATTGTCTTAACACAAATATTGTTCAGGTAATAATTTAAAAGATAAAATAATAAAAATAAAAATTAATGCTATCGTTATCTTATAAAAATAAAAATAAAAATAAAATTTTAATTTATATTTTTAATTAATATTTACATTTTCTTCATTATTATTTTATTAAATAATTACATAAAAATATATGTAATTTTAATTAATATATAAAAATACGAAAATCAATATAAAAAATAATTGTGGAGATAAAATTTGAGTAGATTTATAATTTTAAAAATAAATTGAAAGTCAGTATTTTTAAAATGAGACAAGATTATAATATAGGTAAAAAAATAAAAAGTAAGTGTTTTTTTTTGAAATAATAATAATAATAATAAAAAAAGGTAAGTGTTAAGAGAATTTGATAGGGATAAATAAACAAATAAAAAAAAAACCCGGAAAAGGACAAAGAAATAGAAAAATAATGAAGGAAGAAAAATAAAATAAAATAAAAGGAAATGTAAAAAATAATGTGTTAGCCAGTCAGCCTATCTTCAAAACCCTAAATGCTAAAACCCTAAATCCCAAACACAAAACACCATCGCCATCTCCATACAGCCACCTTCCCTCTTCCTCTCTCCCAAAACCTCTTTGGCGCCCACAAACAAATGGCGCTGTATCTACTCCATGAGTCAGCATCAGGGTATGCGCTGTTTTTGGTCCATGGCCTAGATGAAATCGGGCAGAACATTGAGTCTGTCCGGAACTCTGTTGACGATCTCAACCGATTCGGTAAAGTTGTAAAGCTACAAGCTTTTAGCCCTTTTGAGTCCGCCCTTGATGCCCTTAATCAGTGCAATTCTGTTTCCGAAGGTTTATTCTCATTTCGCTCTTTTTCGATGTCCTACTGGTTATCTTTACATTTATATTTGTTAAAGTTTTGAATGTTATTCTTTTGTTTTCCTAGTTTATTTTCCGTGTGTTTGGAGACGTGAGGAAAACAAAATCACTTATTTGAATGCGAGTGTATTGGCATTGTGGTTGGTATGCTGTTAATTGTGGGATTGGGAAAAATTGGAGATATGGGGTGGAAGACAGGAGAAGTTGAGAATATGAGTTGTTGGTTAAGGTTGAAAACTCAAATCGAGGGAATCGTTGAAGCTTTATTTTAAAGTGGTGAATGTTTATGTGGTTGCATGTATGTTAAAAAGGGGAAGATAACATTTTTCTATACAAATGATGGTTTAATTATATGTTGTGACATTTTTTGACGAAGGGAACTAGCAAAGCTATGAGAAGTTGTCTGTAAGAACTGGCCCTAAGATTTTTCGGAAAAGAAGTCAACGTCTTTTTGGTACCAGAAATGCGGAGATTTATGTGAAAGGAGGAATTAATAGTTGGTAATAGTACAGAGCATTACAACTGAAAAGGGATGTGTGTAACGTAAAAATTTATTCAATGTTGCAGATCAAATGTTTTTAACAGCTTCAAAGCTTGTCTGGTTCATAAGATCTTGAAAATGGTTGATAGTCTGTAGCTGACACACTCATGGATGAATTTATCTTTCTGTGTTAAATGTTGATCGGGGTGTGAATCTACTGAAAACATGCCCCATGTTTATTTCCATATGTTTACAGTTCTTTTAAAAGTTCTTAGATGCTCATCAACAGAGGTTAAAGATTTGACTCACAGTTCTTGTTTAAAAAAGATATAGTAGGTTGATTTGTGAAGTTTCATGTTTGGGCATCAATAAGGGTTGTTTCTTTCTCACATTCAAAGTAAAGGAAGTAAAGGGACTGAAAATCTCTCAGATTCTTTATGCAATCTTTTGCTAAACTACGTGCTTCTGTATTGTTTTCTTTTACGTTCCTATTTGTAATTTTATCTCACATCTAATGGGCCTTTGGTTTTTTTACTGCCAGTAAGTCTAAACTATATTGTTTGTCATGAAGTGCCTATGCAATAAGGTCGTCTAATATCTTTCTTTATATTTTTGTTTTAGGGCAAATGACCGATGAGCTGAGGAATTTCTTGGAGCTTTCTCTTCCAAAAGTCAAGGAAGGTAAAAAGCCTAAATTCACCCTAGGTGTATCAGAGCCCAAGCTTGGTTCACATATTCATGAAGACACTAAGATCCTCTGCCAAAGTGATCAGTATATTCAAGAGCTTGTTCGTGGTATCAGGTTACATTTTGATAAATTTATCCAGAACCTTAAGGTTTGCGCTGTGTGAATTGCTGCCTTTTGCTGTTACGGGCATTTTAAATCTACCCATGACTTGAATTCTTTCTCCCATTTTGTTCTTATAGACTGGGGACCTGGAGAAAGCTCAGCTTGGTTTGGGACACAGTTACAGCCGAGCAAAGGTCAAGTTCAATGTTAATCGTGTTGACAATATGGTTATTCAGGCAATCTTCCTTCTTGATACTCTTGACAAGGATATTAACACCTTCTCAATGAGAGTCAGGTTTGTATGCAACGCAATGCCCCTCAAATCCACTTCTATGCAGTATCTCATTCTAATTAATTTCCTCAATGTCAAACTAAGCACATAAAATCTTCAGGCTTCAGTTACTTAGTGTTGTTATTCATATTGTGCTATAAACACTTCTACTTAAGTGCAAGTATGTTGTTCATACAAAGTACTGATTATCTACTCCTGTTACAAAATGTTGACTTAGGATTTCTCTTATCTTTCCTTTATTATTATTCTTTAATGCAGGGAATGGTACTCTTGGCATTTTCCAGAATTGGTAAAGGTTATCAATGACAATTATCTATACGCTAAAGTTGCAAAATTTGTGGATGACAAGTCTCAGTTGGCTGAAGAACACATTCCTGGCCTGACTGATATTGTTGGAGACGAAGATAAAGCTAAAGAAATTGTGGAAGCTGCAAAAGCATCTATGGGTACGTCTTCAAGTTCGCTTTTTGTTTGGGGTGTCAATGCCAGTTGCCTATTCATGTGAACAGTATTGGTATATAATTGACCTGCTTGTTTAATATTCCAGGGCAGGACTTGTCCCCCATTGACTTGATTAATGTCAAGCAATTTGCACAAAGGGTCATTGACCTTGCTGAATACAGGAAGACCCTCTATGACTATCTAGTTGCTAAAATGAATGACATAGCACCTAACTTAGCTGCACTTATTGGTGAAGTTGTGGGTGCTCGCTTGATTTCTCATGCTGGTAGTCTTACAAACCTTGCGAAATGTCCTTCTTCTACGCTTCAGATCCTTGGTGCCGAGAAGGCACTGTTTAGGTATTCAATGGCGATCCAAAGTTGCATGGTTTAAATGGCGCTAAATATTAGAGTTCCTCTCGTTTTGGTTTCTGAAATTGTACTCATAATGGAATGAGACATCGTGTCATTTCTCTTTTCTAACACAAAGATGCACATTTTGTTTTGATGGTTTGTAGAGCCCTATTTAAGAAATGATTAAGTTTAGTTTCTGGTGGCAGGGCTCTGAAAACCCGAGGAAACACTCCTAAGTATGGTCTTATATTCCACTCATCTTTCATTGGCCGGGCATCTGCAAGGAATAAAGGCCGAATGGCTCGCTATCTTGCAAACAAATGCTCAATTGCTTCCCGTATTGATTGCTTTTTGGGTAAGTATGGGAAGCATGTCATACTTATAATCCTTGATTTCATTCACTTATTGTCGTTCCTTTGGTTTGCAGAGAAAAACACCAATGCCTTTGGGGAGAAACTTCGTGAACAAGTTGAAGAAAGACTGGACTTCTACGACAAGGGGGTTGCTCCTCGTAAAAATATTGATGTGATGAAGGCAGCTCTTGAAAATTCTCTTAAGAAAGGTGATTCAGGCTACCATTTATTTCTGATGAGTTTGGTCCTTTTGATTTAAAACTCAGAATCTGGTGCAGTTAAACTGCTGGGTATTTTCATTGAACATTGTGTCAAGGTTTTTGCTTGATGGTTGAGACAATCTCCTTGGCCACTCTAATAATGGGTGTTTCCTTTCTCACACCTTCTCTAATTCCATTTGCAGACCTGGAAATGGATGTGGATGAACCTTCAGTGAAGAAAAGCAAGAAAAAGAAATCCAAAGCGGAAGCAGCAGAACATGGCTATGCGATGGAAGAGGATAAGCCTCTAGCTGATGCAAATGGGGATGCTTCTGAAGAACCTAAAACAGAGAAAAAGAAGAAGAAAAAGGATAAGAGAAAGTTGGAAGATAAGCAAGAGGAGGATCAAGCTGAAGTAAACGTCGATGGGGGGGACAATGGTGTCACAGTAGATGATGGAACAGCAAAAAAGAAGAAAAAGAAGAAGAGTAAGGATGAAGATGGAGAGGTGGTGGTTGCTGCTGCTAGTGAAGGTAAAAAGAAAAAGATGAAGAAATCAAGGGGGGACGATGATGAGTAACTTTCGCGAGGTGCACTGGCTAGCCTGCTACTCATATGGCTTTCACTTTGCTTTGGATGTTGTATGTACTAGAAGAAGATTTATGCTCATATTTTCCAAGTTGCATGCTAGTATCTCTAGGTTGAGTTCCTATTTTCTCCTCCATATAAAACTCTATGATAGAGAGTATTTTGACACTAATGAATATTACTTAGTTCTGAGTCAGAAAGGATTTAGTTGTTGGCATAATGATTCATACTAATGATCTGGCTGTTGACATAATTGATGATGTTGATGATGCCCTTAAGAATCCTTCATGGCCAAAAAAGGCTTCATTCTTGATGGATTCCCAAGAACTGTGGTTCAAGCACAAAAGGTTTCACTTTTTCTGCAAACAGGGGCGACATTACACGGTGTCGAGGGAGGCAAGCGGTGAAATTTTTTCGAAGTAGGATTATTCTGATTAAGTTTTACTCTTCATGCCATTGCAATTATGCCCCGATCTGCAAATGGGTATCAACTTCTTGGTTATCTGTTAATTTCATTGGTCATCATTGCATGGCATCATCACAACCATTCTGTTTTGTTCCCCTATTCGTCTCGATGAAATGCTTGTTGAAAACAGAGGGCTTAAAGTTGATAAAGTTGTTAATTTTGCAATTGATGATGATGAGATCTTGGAGGAGAAGAATTACTGGATGCTAGATTCACCCTTCTAGTGGTGAATCTTCCACACTAAAACACCTGGAGTGGATGATGTAAGATTGTGAATAATATTATGCCGATGAAAGAATGGTATGAACTTTTCCCGAGAATTACTTACTTTAAAATGCATAATATTACTTTTTTTTTTTGGTATAATGAAAAATGGCCACTACATCCCTTGCATATACAATTCCATACGCATTATGTTCAAGTCACTTGAATAGTAGGTCCAGTAAGCTTTCCAGTAACTGCATATTTGCAGTATTCTCCTCCTACTGCAAATTTGGAGTGGCAAATAGGGTTAGTGACCATTGGAAAATTTACGGCGGCCCGGCGGTAAGCGCCGTCGGGAAAAAATTACGCGGCGCTCTACCCACTGCCACTCAAACGCACGCTCCATTCACTGACCTAGCGGAAATCTGGCCGTTAAGATTCTTGAAGAAATCCTCCATAAAAACAAAGGATTCAACAATGTTGCCTTTGGCGCCTCACAACTTTCAAAAGATCCTAAGGCTCAATTTTTGCTCTCCTTCTCGTCTTATATCTTTCCTCCCCTCGTTCAATTCGCAGGTTCTCTCTCGTTGGGTTATAAAACCCCATTTTTTGTTTTGTTTGTTATTTTTATTTTTCCCATTCGGAGGTCTTTGTGTTTGTTGTCCTGAAATTTCATGTCTTTACAGAATGGGTTTCCGGGCAGGCGTCGGGATTTCTCTTCTGCAGGTGATGATCAAATCATTATTATTTTTTTTTTCTTCCCCCTCTTCTGTTTATTGAACCATGGATTGAAACTAGCGTTCCTTTTTTCCCCTTTCTTGCTTTGCTATTTTCAAGTCGTGGGTTTAAGATACTGTTTGTGTTTACTATCTGGATTTGTTGTAAAGTTTGGTCTTTTTAGTTCCTGAGGTAAAACGGAAATGTGAAATGTGACAGCCAGAATTCTTACATATTCATTATATTATATGATGTTGAGGTTGTGTGATAGAGATGCATCACGTTGGCAACATATTTTATTCTGATGAAGGTGCAAAAGAGAAGGGGGACAAAAAAGAAGAGTTTTTGCCGCCAAGAAAATTTCATCCTGATGTTTTAACCTTCCGGAAATCTATTTTGCTATGAACTTTTTTATGATTTGAGGTTTGCATTTCCTGTTTTGGTGAGTAAGTTCCTAGTCACTCTCAAAAAGTGGTCATGGCTTTTAATTTTTTGGCAAGAAGATTGGAGGTTGCACTGTGTTATGCCTGTTACTGATACAAACTCCAAAATTTACGTTAACTAGTATAGTCTGATGGCTTAATGTTGATTGATTAATGTCTTCTTTCAGTTAATGTGACGGAATTTGAATTTGATGACATTCCAAATGATGCCAATGCAATAGAGAAAGATGCTGCTTTACGTGTGGCCATCTCACAGCTCGCTAGTGATTTTGGGAAGGAGTCGATGTTGTCTTTGCAGCGCTTCTTTGGTTCTAGACAAGCACCTGTAGTACCCACCGGCTCATTGAGGCTCGATTTAGCACTTGGGATTGGAGGACTACCAAAGGTGAATTTTGATAAAGAGAGCATTTTTTTTGTGTCATGTAGCCCATATGGAGGACAATATTGATAATAGATAAAATTCCTGGAACAGAATTTTAGTCCTTTTAAAATATAATTGCTTTCTGGGGGAGTAGACAAAGGTTTCCTTCCTTCTTTGTGTTATATGCTGTGTTAGCGAGACGAGGTGGTTTGGAAATATTGGCCAGTAAAGAGTCACTGGATTAGTTTATATGGGGTGCAATCAAGTTGAGTCATATTGTCTTCAAGGCCAGTATTAGAATTGTCTGGACCAGCACTTGGGCTTGAGGTTTAAGCTGCTCAAATCTGTTCAACATTTTACTTTATCTGATTCTGAAGGAGTTATAAGTGATGTGTTGTGCCTCTTGGCTGGAACTATCATTTTGCTGAGGAAAGATTTTTGAGTCGAGAACTCTCCAGAACCCTCCAGCACTTCAGTTTGTTTGATAAAATATCGCACATCAATCCTGAATCTATCATTTCCTAGATGTGATTTTTTTCCTTTGGAGGTGGGGATGTGGGTAATATGCTTCTTAAGTGTGATAGTCAAATTTAGATGAATCCTGAAATTGTGGAACTACTGTTTAGAAAAACATGAAAGTTGTTTTCCTTTTATAGTTAAACTTTTACTCTTTGCAGGGAAGGATTGTTGAAATTTTTGGCCAAGAAGCATCTGGCAAGACAACACTTGCCCTTCACGTAATTAAGGAGGCTCAAAAGCTAGGAGGTGCTTATGTACATTATTAAGGTTTTATGCTTACGTCTGTCATTGTTGCTTAAAAGTTCCCTTCAACTGTTAGCCACCTTATTTGTTCTTGATGTTTGGCTCTTATGGTGGCTGGGATAGACCATGGAGTTCCTTGAGGTCTAAGTTAGTTTCTTTTGTGCTTGAGGTGTGCCTGGGTATTCTGAATGGAAATTTGTTCCTGATAGTGCGTATTTGGAAAAATTGCACAAGTGTTGGGCTAGGGAGTTAGTTTCAGGCATTCACCGTAGTTCTGTGACATTATTGGCATTCACCATAGTTCCTTCTCTTGTATATAGATTATTATTAATTATAAGCAGGACTAGTAACCCATGTGACCAGAATTGAAGAAGGACAACCACCAGGGTCCAGGGACAAGTAGGAAGGCTAGAAGCATTAGCTACTAATACTTATTCTTCTGTTTGGCAATGTCTTTTCTTATGGGTCTGGGTATTAGTTTTACCTTCAAATGCTCTCTTAAATTTCAATTTTCATTTGTTATTTATTTGAAACCTGCCACAGAATTTGTTATTTGTGCTTTATTTTTTTCCCTCCATCTTTGAGTCGAAGCCACAAAATAAATTAAAGGCTGCCTTTAGTTACCTATGCAAATTAAAAATGGTTTAACATCTACAGTTCTACATTTAATTGATACATTTGGCGTCTTTGTGTGTTATAGTCAATGATAAAAGAAAAAGTGTAGAGTCCTAAAATTTTATAGCCTGCTGTGGTTTACCAGTTCTCCATTTGTGATAGTGAATTTTATTTCCAGGTAATTGTGCGTACCTTGACGTGGAAAATGCAATGAATCCTACCCTTGCTGAATCAATTGGTGTGGATACACAAAACCTCCTTATCGCACAACCGGATTATGCTGAAAATTTGCTCAATATGGTTGATACTTTGACGAAAAGTGGTTCTATAGATGTGATTGTGGTTGACAGTGTATGTTCCTTTATCATCTCTTAAGCTGATTCCCTTCAATCGAAGTGATGGAAAACCAAAAACTAGAGTATTGCAATGTGAAATGTTCTTTAAGTAAAACTCTTGACATTCTGTTTTGTGTATTCTTGAAACAACTCAACCTTTATGAAGCCATAAAACTTTCATATAACATTAGCTTTCCGTAATCTTTTCAGCTGGTATTGGAATAGATGACTTTTATAGTTTTCTCCTAAGCGCCTTTCCAGTTAAGAAGGATAGAGATTTCAGTACTTCTGCCTTTTGGATCATAATTATTGTTCTAGGTGTATACATTGTTCTATATTGTTTCTCCTAAGTTAGGTTTCTCTCTGCAATTTGTTTCTTTGGGACAGTTCTTTATTTTTTGAATTATAGATGCTTAGCTAGCAGTTTAAGTTTAGTTACTACCTTTTCTGACTCTTCAGTTTTTCTTTCATGTCTGTGCTTTGCATCATGACTTTAGATGCGCTACTTTGCAGGTTGCTGCACTAGTTCCAAAACTTGAAATTGACACTGTGGATGTTGGCTCCACCAGAGACATACAATCGAAGATAATGACACAAGCACTTCGAAAAATCCATTATTCTTTAGCTCATTCTCGTACTCTTATCATTTTTGTTAACCAGGTTAGACTCATTTCAAACATGCATGAGATGCTTTTTAATCTGTTATATGGACAGCCGCCCTTAACACTTCCACATTCTTTTCCGCTAGGTAAGAGCAAATTTGAAATCAGGCCTACGATATCACCCATCAGATGAGGTAACTTGTGGTGGAAATGCTCTGCCATTCTATGCTGCCATTCGTCTGAAACTTATCAGAAAAAGGTTGCTCAAGACTCCGCAGGAAAAGGTAATTTTTAGAATCATAAAAGGTCAATCGTGTAAGAATTATCTGTCAAATTTGATTATTCTCATTGCAGTTTTATTTGCTAGATTTCTTTGTCAATTTATGTTAATTATATTTGGTATAGTTTCCTTTTCTATATGCTAGTTTATGAGAACGTTATGGACGTTTTCGGTAGTTATTCTGGGCGTTACTTATTTGAACATCATGGAAGTTTTCTACTTATGGTGACAAATAAATATTGAATTATCTCGTGGATAGAAAGGTTGGTATCTTTTGGCTGCCATAAGAAGTTTTAGTGCTATCTGCATTTTTTCTGGGCATAAGATGTGGCTCCACATTATGATATCTATTGCTGAACTTAAGATGTAACATCACCATTATGTGCATAGAAACTTTGTAGGCCTAAATATTTGCACATGGCTTATTTTATATCAGTTGACGATGCCCTATTTGAAATTTGCCTTTCACTTGGGTATATTTGAAAAATGATGATGATTATAATCATTATCTTCACACAGGGAAAGCTCTCTCTGAAATGATTTTGTTTAGAAAAGTGAATTTACCATTCTGGGCTGTCTGAAAACTGACTGGAAACTAATGTAGAAGTTATTTTTTTTAAACCTAGTCAGGCTACTGGTCTTGCGGTCTGTGCACAAGTGATTAAGAACAAACTGGCGCCGGCAATTAAAGATGCTGACTTGACAATAAAGTTCGGTCGGGGCATTTGTTGTGTATCAGAGATTTTGGATTTGGGTTGTGAGCATGGAAGCATATTGCATGAAGGTGGCAGCTACTATATAGAAGGTGAAGTTATGAATTCCAAAGAGGAAGCTGAAGATTATCTGGCAGCAAATACTGGTGTGATGGATAAAGTAGTAAGCAATCTAAGATGCCAATTGTTCCCAAGGGAGTCATAACTGGAATGGGGGGAGTCCCTTTATTGTATTTTACCAGAATTGAACCATTCAAGAGGAGGGGGCCTCTGGAACATTGAATCACCAACTTACTTGCCTTTAAAAAGGCCAAGTTGCAGAAACACTTACAGAATAAGCCAAACGAGTATTTTACAAAAAGTGGACAGGGAATTCCATTAATAACTGGCCGTTTTGAGGTGAGCTGCCGAAGCATCTCAAGTATGAAGGGGCTTAATTTGCATGGAAAACGATATCTTCTGTCCAGGTGAGTGACAACTTTCTTCTTGGTAACACTGCCTGCTTTGCCTGCATGTATAGTATAAATACTGTGAAGTTGGAAGAATGTTGAGTTGTGTATGCTATTTGCCAATCTTAAAATTTTTTGGAATGGTGCAACTTAGTTAGAGTTAACACACTTATTAATTGTGTACATTTCTATTTTTCGTCTTATTTTTTAATTAATGGTGATTCGAATTATTTATTTTAAATTAATGGTGTTTCGAATTATGTATTTTTGCATATAGCATATGATTTGAATTCAATTTTGTGATTCGTCTATGCAAATTTTCATTTGCATTTCTTTTAAGTATCGTCTACGTTTCCACTTTTTTTTTTTTTTTTTTTTTTTTTTTTGCATTTACTTTTGAATTTTGTGTTATTAAAATTTACTCTCAAATAAATTTTAACTTTTTCGTGTTCATGAAATTCTCTTTATTTACACTAAAATTAATCACCTATTTTCAGGATTGGATGGATTTAGCACTCTTCACCACCAAGAAAAAAGGAAAAAAAAAAAAAAAAAACTATACTTACTAAGAAAACAATAATTAAAAATTGTATATAAATAATGATAAAATTATGTTGATATTTTTATTCTTTTTATAAAAAGAGTTTAGGAGGTACGACCAGTAAAAATTGTTTATATTTATGTCATGCTGTGTCTCCTTGGGAAAAATTGATTCAAATAATTTGAACTGGTTCCGGACAATTATTATTATTATTATTATTATTATTATTATTATTATTGTAGCAATTTTGTTTTGGATCAATTGGATTTCAGATCATTTTTATGGATCTATCTAATTGATCCAAACTCTTTTTTTTTTAAATTATTTTTTAGGACATTTCAAATTTTTTTTATATTATTGATATGTTTAAATTAAAAAGAAATATCACTACCCTAATAATATTAATAGTTATATTTTTATATTTATTTTAATTAAATAAATAAAATTATTATTTTATTAAAAAATAAAGAAAAATATTACAAATGAACCATACTCATTAATATGAACCAATTCATACCGAAATAGATTAAATGAACCATAAATAAGTGAATTGATCTAAATCCGTCGATCTATTCCCACCCTAGTCATATACTCATTCCATTTCGATTTATCTGTTATTTTTAACATTTGATTTTTGATTTTATTTATCTGATGTTTTTAAACAAACGAGGTAAAATTGAGTTAGTATTCCTATTTTAATCTTTATCAAAAACTCTGAATCTTTTATTTATATTAACAAATTCAAACTAATAGTATTAATTACATGTACTAAAGTATTAATTATGATCATTAGTAAGAGTATAATTTTTCTTTGCTAATACTAATAAACATATTTAATTAGAGGTAAAAAAATATTTTATGAAACAAACTCATTCATTAAATATGATTATTAAATCGGGACTTAGGGAGTATAAATTAGGTAAATCGAACATTTATGCGTAGGTGGTACAATTTCTATCCTAAATATCATGAAATGCATTAATGATGTGGAAAATCGAACATTTTTGCAAGGTCAACAAAAGGCGATGTCGTCTCCCACTAATACACTTATAAATTCCAGTCCATCCCGGTTAGTAAAATAGTACAGTACAAAATACAAATAAGGAATTGGGCCTAATATTATGTGGAAAAGTCTGGTTCCGTAATTATAGATTCGCTTAAATGCAGTTTTGTCATAATTAGGGTAATTTTATTTTTATCCCTGACTGGTAATATTAATTTCTATATTTTTAAATAAATTTAGTATTTTTTTTAAAAAAAATTTAGAAAATAACAGATTAATCATTAATTAAATTTAATTTTGTCTTCAAAATAATTTTATAACAATTTTATAACGTGGTAGATTTTATCATCTATGGGCGTGACAGTTTCTTGGTCCAAATCATAAATTCAAGACCAAGACAATCATCTTTCTTTCTCAACTATTCCAACTGGATTATTTTTTTACTAGAATTTTATTAATTTAATGTCCTAAAATGTCATCATCTAAAATTGCTTTTTTTTTTTTTTTTTTTTGAAAAATACACATTAAACTTAATAGAAATGCATGTGATGTATTATTACTATTTTTAGTGTTTTAATATTTGTTCTTATTAGCATAAAATTCTAAGGGGCCTGCCATAAGTTCAAAGATAGACTAATGTAATAACGATTCGCCGTCAACTCCTTCCAAGATCAAATTCAAGAATATTAACAACTTAACATTTTCTTTCTTTATAGTGGATTTTTTTTTGTTTTTTCCAGCTGAGTAGATAGGTTTTCATATTTTGTATTTGATAATTCAAACTCAAAATTTATTAATTTTACTTGAAAAATATCGATGTTTAACCTACAAAAATTTTTTTTATCTATATTTGTAAATTTAAAATATGATAAAATTACAAATCTATCACTCAAATACCACTAGAGGGAATTAAAAAGAATGCGAACTTTATTCAAACTTTACATCTAACTTGGCAAGATTAAAATTTAGTATCAACCCAATAACACTAACTCCAAATTGAAGATATACAATAGTGACACTAGCAAAAATAGAAGACACACATTCCTGAATTATACACCTCTTCTACTAAATGGTTTCAATGGCCATCCTTTATTATTATTATTATTTTTTTGCCGCAAATTATATCCTGTACCACTGTGTACATGTACCACTTAACACATCACCACTCTCACTACAAGAGAGTGAGATACACGCTCTTTTCTTCTTCTTCTTCTCCAAAAACCCAGATCCTTCTTTTTAAAAAAATCACTTATTCTTCTTAAAAAATCAATTATTCTTCTTCGCCGTACTCCATTTGAAACCGCATTTAATCAAAATTTTCATTCAAACACAGATTTAACGGAGATCGACAATTATTTTTTCCGACAAACAACACCAAATACAACGAAAAAATCTCTTCTTCTTAAAAAATCACTTTTTCCTGTTCAAAAATCTCTTCTTCTTCTTCAAAAATAACTTATTCTTCTTAAAAAATCACCACATCATAAAGTATAAACTGTATTTGATGGATTTACGGAACCTTATTTTCACGATCTGATGTTGGGTAATGTATTAATGATGTTATATTCGTGTTTTCTTATTCAAATAATGCTCTATTGCTCCGAAATATGATATATAAATGGTTTCCGTGAGGTATTGGCACTTTCATGTGAAATGGGTTGCTTCTGATTCTTCCCCGCTGCTGGACTTGGTAGAACGCGTTATGGGACGTAACTAGACGTTGCGGGACGTTGCGGGACGTTGCGGGATATAACGGGATGTTGCTGCTTTGTATTTTGGACGTTGCGGGACGTAACAAGACGTTGCGAGACGTTGCTGCTTTGTATTTTCGGACGTTGCGGGACGTTGCGGGACGTTGCTGGACGTATCTGGACGTGGTGCTAGTTTTTTCGGACGTGGTTCTAGTTGTTCTGAGACGTGGTGGACTGTCTTCGTGAAAAATATCAGTTTAAATTCACTCGCATAGATGTAGACGTTTCAGGACGTGGTGCTAGTTGTTTTTGACGTGGTTCTAGTGTTAGGAGACGTTGTTGAAGGTGTAATATGAAAAATTCAGCATAAATTCACATGATTGGATGTAGACGTTGAGGCAATTATTTTTTGGACATGCATGGATGTTGCGGCAGTATTAGGAGACGTTGTAGAAGGTGTTATGTGAAAAATTCACCACATGCCCGAAAGTTGACGTTGCGGCAGTTGTTTGTTGGACGTGCAGGGACGTTGCGGCAGTGTTAGGAGACGTTGTGGAATGTGCAATCTATGAAGTTGTATTGCACGAACGGTTCAAGAGAGCATAACTCGGCACTCGATTGTCCGATTTGGATGTGCGAGTAGTCAATTTGATGGTTCTTGACAAGATCTACGCAATGTACACAGCAGACCAGCATTTGGAGATGGTTCCGATATTGAAAAATGTGTGGTTTTGGACGAAAACTTTAAATGGTCATAACTTTGCGCTCGGTGGTCCGTTTTAGACGAATTTTTTTTGATTTCGTATAACTTTTCGAGATCTATCTATCTGCAAACTGCTGAAGGCGGTTTGGGCAGATCGAAACTCCAAAAAAGTCATATTTTAAAAGATACGAAAGATTTTTAATAATTTCAAGGGTTTTTTGAATTTTTGACGAAACATTTGACATGTATAAAAAATAGTTTTTTACGATTTGCATGCATGAAAACCTTGTTCCTCCGGGGTTCTACTGACCTATGTATTGGGAGATGGGAAATTCAATATTGACAATAGTGATCTTTTAAATGACATGTACAAGAAAGTGTAATTAAATGTCAACTAACTTTAAGTGGATTAATGGCAATTGAATTTTTTGGAAAGTCACAAGACTAAAATAACCAGGGTTCGAGTCTCGCCCCTGACAATTTTTTTTTTGTTTTTTCCTACTAATAGTTACTTAAATGGTATCTGTTTTTTACATTACTAAAATCAGCTAAGCCGTTTTTTGGACGTTGCAGCAATTTTTTTGGACGTGCGGGGACGTTGCGGCCGTGTTAGGAGACGTTGTGGAAGGTGTTATGTGAAAAATTCAACTTAAATTCACATGTCTGGATATAGATTTTTTTGACGTTGCGACAGTTGTTTTTTGGACGTTGGTGGACGTTGCGGCAGTTGTTTTTTGGACGTAGGTGGACGTTGCGGCAATGTTAGTAGACGTTGTGGACATGCTGGGATGTAGACGTTGCGACAGTTATTTTTTGGACGTTGCGGCAGTTGTTCTGAGACGTTGTTGACTCAGCGAAGACGTTGTGGACATGCCTGGATGTAGACGTTTGTGGACGTGGTGCTAATTGTTTTTGACGTGGTTCTAGTTGTTCTGAGACGTGGTGGACTGTCTTTGTAAAAAAAAAAATTTAAATTCACACGCATGGATGAGGACGTTTCTGGACGTAGTGCTATTCTTTTTTTTGACGTGGTTCTAGTTGTATTTGTGAAAAAATCAGTTTAAATTCACATGCATGGATGTAGACGTTTCTGGACTTGGTGCTAGTTGTTTTTGACGTGGTGCTAGTGTTAGGAGACGTTGTAGACATGCCTGGATGTAGACGTTGCGACAGTTATTTTTTGGACGTTGCGACAGTTATTTTTTGGACGTTGCGGCAGTTGTTCTGAGACGTTGTTGACTCAGCGAAGACGTTGTGGACATGCCTGGATGTAGACATTTATAGACGTGGTGCTAGTTATTTTTGACGTGGTTCTAGTTGTTCTGAGACATGGTGGACTGTCTTTGTGAAAAAAATCAGTTTTAATTCACATGAATGGATGTAGACGTTTCTGGACGTGGTGCTAGTTGTTTTTGACGTGGTGCTTGTGTTATGAGACGTGGTGGACATGCCTGGATGTAGACGTTGCGACAGTTATTTTTTGGACGTTGCGGCAGTTGGTCTGAGACGTTGTGGACTCAGCGAAGACGTTGTGGACTCAGCGAGCGCGCGCGTGGGCGAAACTTACTATATTTAGTAAGTGTATAGTTGTTAAGCAAAAAATTACTATATATAGTAGTAGGTACATGTACCACTGTGTATAGGGTATACGGACTGTTTTTTTGCCCCCTATATTGTCGAATATGATTATTTAAAAAAATTTTTTTTGCCAGAAGTGAGAGGATTGTGATACAAGTTTATTTCATGCATAAAATATAACAATAGTAAATCTAGAAAGTTGAAAATTACGGATAAATCTATATAGATCTACCATATCAAACGGTAGATATATCACATGTTGAAATTTTAATCCGAACAAGATACATTACTAATTTTCTGAAAAAATTCCAAAACATAGATATAATAATTAAATTTATGATGACTGAATTTTCTTAGACCAAACCAACGAACATCGTCAACGAAATCGCTACCAATCCAACAAGTTTTCCCAACGGAATTACCGTCATAACAACGAACACTATCAATGAAACCATGACTATACACTACCAGTGGATCTGAATCTACGAAAGTAACAAGAAAATAAAGAGTGGAGATAATTTTCTTTGTTGGCTGACGAAACTAAAACAAGAAAATGAAAATGGAAAATAAATTATTTATTAGTTTACTATCCAGAACGGGAAAATAAAGAATTTTGGGGTAAAAGTTAGTTACAATTTAGTAAAGAAAGGAAGGTAAAAAATAAAATAGGGGTGCCCATTTAGTAAATATTTACCTACTATGTGGTATAAGTAGGCCTTTGTGTAATCAGTAACAATTGAATGAAATTTTATCAAACATTAACACTCATTGTATTACATTACAAGTACGTGCGTCATGTAGAGTTTTAATAAAATAGAAAATATATATTTTAAAATGTCATAATAAAAAATTAAACATAATATTATTTTTGAAATTAAATTATGGATGGTTGAGAAGTTTAGGGCTGCCTAGTTTTAAGTCGGCTATCAAATTAGATCAAGTCATGAAGCCGTTGTCATCAAGGACAAGCAAACTTTGATCTCATATTGAAATTCTAACACATGGTAATCACAACAAACCTTAGCCATCCACAAACTTAATTGTCTGTTTGTTTGTTTGTTTGTTTTAGCCCTTGTTTCCACAGACTCATTGACCTGGAATATCCATCCCACTTATCATCAAGATTTTTAAAACCCAACTCTTACTTTTCCACCATTTTCCTAATCCCTAAGTGATAGTCCAAACCAACAAATTCTTTTTTTTTTTTTTTTTATGCGAAATTGACTTGGGGTCACGATTCGACTTTGATAGTTATGGGTTAGTATCACATTATAAATAGTCTATTGACAAATGACACTATTAGATTGATTAATAGAGAGACAAAATATAGTCATTCAAGAATTTACATAATTAAAATTGAGTTATTTTTACATTTTAGACGATAAAATATCTTGCATGATAGTTCTATTACTCTGTCATAGAAAGTCCCACCTCATCACCTATAAATCTCCCATTTTAGTCCTTGTTAGAGCCATCAAACATTAACATTTTCTCTGCATTTTATCAGCAATGACTGCTGCAAGCTCCAAATCCATGGCTACTTTGTTTCTACTTGGGCTGCTGATAGTTGCCACTCTTGATTTCACAGGTCCCCTCTTCTGAACATGCATCCCATAATTAAACATAATGCTTGCGCCTTTTTATGCTGATTTGAAACTGATGCCCTGATCAAGAAACAGTGACATTTGATTGATCAGTTTGTTTGTTTGTTTTTTTTTTTTTTTTTCTTTAAGCATGTCTCCATGTATGCATTATTCTGAATCAGAAAATGTTCTTGATTGTTGCAGGAGCTCAAACTGGAGTTTGCTATGGAAGGCTAGGGAATGGATTACCATCTCCAGCGAACGTTGTAGCCCTCTGCAACCGAAACAACATAAGAAGGATGCGAATCTACGACCCAGATCAGGCAACTCTGCAAGCCCTCAGAGGATCCAACATTGAAGTCATTCTAGGCGTCCCCAACACTGAACTTCAGAACCTAGCAGCAAGCCAAGGAAACGCGAACAATTGGGTCCAAAACAACGTCAGAAACTACCCAAACGTTCGGTTCAGATACATCGCGGTCGGAAACGAAGTTAGTCCAATCACCGGCACGGCCCAGTACCAAAGCTTTGTCCTCCCGGCGATGCGGAACATCCTCACCGCAATCTCAGCAGCCGGGCTAGGGAGCCAGATCAAAGTCTCCACAGCGATCGAAACAGGGCTTGTCACAAACGGTTTCCCACCGTCCGCCGGCGTATTTCAGGCAAACGTTCAGTCATATATCAACCCCATTGTTCAGTTCTTGGCCAGCAACGGCGCGCCGCTTCTCGTCAACGTGTACCCATACTTTGCATACATCAACAATCCCAGTTCGATCAGTCTTGACTATGCTCTGTTCAATGCCGGCATAACAACGCCAGATGGGGTGAGGTATTCGAGTCTTTTTGATGCTCTGGTGGATGCGACATACTCTGCACTGGAAAGAGCCGGCGGATCGAACGTCCAGATTGTTGTATCGGAGAGCGGCTGGCCGACGGCGGGAGGAACAGCAACCACGGTTGATAATGCGAGGACTTACAACAACAATTTGATCAGGCATGTGAATGGGGGATCAGGGACGCCCAAAAGGCCGGGAAGAAACATTGAAGCTTACATATTTGATTTGCTTGATGAGGATCAAAAGAGCCCAGAATCTGAGAAGCATTTTGGGATCTTCTTGGCAAATGGAAATGCAAAGTATTCGATCAGTTTCTAGGTAGATTAATTAATTAAAGAAGCAAATATGTAATAAGAGGAATAATAAGGATACAATACAACACTTGGCATGTATCTCATCTCATGTAATTTGTATTCTAAAAAATGACTACAATAAAGCTATTAGTCATGGTAATTTCTATGTGTGGTTAAATATTAGCCTAAAAATTACTTACGTATACATCACGTAATATTATACCACCGATTATTAAAATATTAAATTCTTTTTAATGGTAGAAAAATGTATTTAGACTCATTTTATGCGAAAGTACAACATTTTCTAACATTTTTTATTTTAAAGAAACTATAGGTATTTGTTTTTAAGTTGAAAAATTAAAAAGAGTTATTAAATATCGCCCCTATTCTTATTTACCGTTCGTGATTAAAAATAATAAAGAAAAAATACACAATTAGTTTTATATAATGATCTTATTTCACAATCGGTCCTACATGTTTGAAATTTGACAAATTTGATAATAAATATTTCAATTAAGGGATTTAACACCAATTTAACGACTGACTTAGCAACCGTTAAATTTATGTCACATGTCATCCATATAGCAGTCACCTTCCACGTGGCATGAATTTTAATGACTGTTGAATCTGTCGTTAAAGTCTATTAAAAAATATTAAATTAGATAAAATGTGTCAATTTTAGAAATATTTAAGACTAAATTTATCGAGTTTCAAACGTGTAGTACCAATTGTGAAACATGATCATTATATAGGACTAATTCTGCATTTTTTCTAAATAATAATGGGATTTTGATAATAAAATGAGACACAAAATGATTATTCATAGGGAGATAATTAAAAAAAAAAAAAAGAGTGGTATTTAAAAACCTATAAAATAAAATTGTAATATTGACAAAACTAACAATAGAAATAAGTTAAAAATAAATAAGATTTGTTACAAATAAAAACATGGATAATCAAAGCGGTATTGTTCGAACAAAAATGTCATTCTTTGCACAAGTTTAAATGTAATTATGTATCAATCCATCTACTTGGCTCCGTTTTGCTTTCATCTTGTCCCAACTCGACCTCATTTGAGTGTCAATGCCCTCATTTCTAATCTTTACTCCAAGTAAAAGCAAGAAAAAAAAAAAAAAAAAAAAATCCTTTTTGTGCGAGTATATTTTTAGTAATATAATAATAAATATTATGTTAATTATAATTAAAAAATATACCAAATATAACGTAAAATATATTTTTAAAAAATATAAAAGTATATTAAATATAACAGAAAAATATATCGTAATACTAATAGAGTGGTAAAGAATTAGTAAAGGAAAACTTGCATTATCGAAGAAGAAGAAGAGTCCATATTGTCAGTTGCCAGCGGTCAAGACCATATGCTGACTCTCTCTCTCTCTCTCTAGATTAACTGAGTCAATGGTCAACGATCAATCCAATATTCCGCTAGAGCCCATTTTGGAAATGGTCTAGTTTAAATCATGTTAGAAAAATAGTGTTCGACTATTCTTAAGTTCTTAGTAGTTTATATCATATCCATAACAATTATCTAAAACACAATAAATATTTTATTTTAAAGTAAATTATATGGTATTTTTAAGTATTTGATTAGCATATCACACATACTCAAATCAAGTCAAACATTCTCACACATACTCACATACTAAGATTGAAAACAACCAAGATAAGAATAAAGTAGTTTACTTATTTTAAAATAATTTATACCGTATTTTCAAGTACTGGTTAGAGATCCTCTAATCAATTTTAATTGTGATAATATTTTTAATATTACAGACCCCATTATTATTTAAGACTGACACAGTGAATTGATCGAATTGCTGACATTGACATACATGAAAATACATAACCATAACTAGTCCCGCTCGATACTCTTTGTACAGATGCCCAGGTTGGAGTCTGTTATGGTAGGCTTGGGAGCAGATTGCCATCTTCAGAGGCAGTTGTGGCCTTATGCAAGCAGAATAACATCAGGAGAATGCGAATCTACGACCCGAATCAGCCAACCCTCCAGGCCCTGAGGGGATCCCACATTGAATTGATATTGGGAGTCCCTAACACTGATCTTCAGAGACTTGCTGCAAACCAGGCTAATGCAAATGTTTGGGTCAAGAACAATGTTATAGACTATGGTAATGTCAGGTTCAGGTACATTGCGGTTGGGAATGAAGTCAGTCAGGTAAGAGACACCGCTCAGTATGTGCAATTCGCTCTTCCGGCCATGCGAAACATCTGGAATGCAGTTTCCGCGGCAGGGCTGGGGAGCCAGGTTAAAGTTTCCACGGCTGTTGAAACTGGACTTGTTGCTGACAGTTACCCTCCATCTGCCGGCGTATTCAGGCAAGATGTCCGGTCCTATATCGATCCCATTGTGCAGTTTTTGGCTAGAAATCAGGCCCCTTTACTGGTTAATGTGTACCCTTACTTCGCATATATAGGTAACACAAGGGACATTAGTCTTGAGTATGCACTTTTCACATCTTCTGGCATTGTTACTCAAGATGGAGTGAGGTACCGGAATCTTTTCGACGCGATGCTGGATGCTACATACTCTGCCCTGGAAAAATCAGGAGGTTCAGCTGTTCGAATTGTTGTATCAGAGACTGGTTGGCCATCAGCTGGAGGACAAGCAACCACAGTTGATAATGCCAGGACTTACAACAATAATTTGATCCGACATGTTAATGGGGGATCAGGAACTCCCAAAAGACCTGGAAGAAATATTGAAACTTACATTTTTGATTTACTATATGATGATCAGAAGAGTCCTGAATATGAGAAGCATTTTGGTGTTTTTCTGTCGAATGGACAGCGAAAGTACCCGATAAGTTTTTGATTCAAGATTCAGGCAACTGTATCCCAGAATGCTAAAATGCAAAGAGAATACTTCTTCATTCTTATTGTCTAAATGGTGATGGTAATTGCAGTTTCTAAAGACTGCAGGTTCTTCTGTTCTGAAGATGATAAGAGAACCACTTCCACTGATGGAAGAATGAATGACATTTCCACAAGGAACGAGAAAACTGACTGAATACAGGTTCTCTTATAGAAAGTAAAAACTTCACACAAAAAGTTCACTTGAATGGTTTGTAGAAATGTATCACGTTCAACTGCCAACCCTCAAAAATATGATGAAAACTAAAAGAATTATGACAATAAAAGACAGTAGCACGCCGTCTTCAGCTCGGCAAAGCACGAAAAAGGAGAAGGAAAGACAAGGGTTAAGAACTTGTAAATATTTACTTATGCTAAAGAGGTGTCAAGGTATGTATAGCACCTTCAATGAAGGAACAGATAAAGCTGCATTGTCTTCCTTTTGCTATTTGCTCAAGGTGGGATGCTCTGTTGGTGTTTCTGCAGATTTTCGGAATTACTAAGCAGCAACTAACTGCATAGGAGTGGATAATCTTCTTCTTCAATCCCAATAGGATCATCTGGAATTTATCTGGATTAGTGGAGAAATGCCACTCTTTCTGTTGCTGTTGGTTGCTTCTCCATTGAATGAATTCCATGAAGAAATCCTGATCTTAGGAGATTGTTGATCTGTATATGACTCTGATAGTACTAATCTTTGTTTTGGAGTGCTCATGGACCTGATCTTTGCCCGTGCAGATTCCGTGGCAGCCATGTAAGCTGGGAAAACAGGAGAATTTGGCAAAGAGAAATCTTCACAAATCAATTTCTGTTTAACATCACCAAAAGATCTCCTTGGCATTGAAAATAGCAAATTCGGTGATCCCCTTGAATCCTGTTTACGAACACTACTGATCAGCTTTAGCTGTCTCATATTCTCTGCGTCACCTGCAAAAGCATTTGGATATGCAACTGATTTTGATCTTTCCTTTTCTCTTCTTTCTAGGACCTCAAGTTCATCAGTTGACTTTGGTTTTACATGACAAGTAGATCTCCTTGGCAACAGAAATGGTGAGTTCAGCGGTTCTGTCAAGTCCGGTTTGCACGTATTACTGATCAGTTTCAGCTGTTTCAGTTTCTCAGCTTCACCTGCACAATCATTTGGATGTACAATTGATTTTGATCTTTCCTTTTCTCCTCTTTCAAAAATCTCAACTTCTTTCCATTTATTAATATGGCAGCTCTTTCTTCCATTTTCCCGCGGCATCCATTCCTGCAGTGTTTGATCAGCCCTTCTCTCCTAAAAGTGAAATGACAAATACTTTGATAGTTAATGCCACAAAGTCTCCAAAAGGTCCACTTTCTAGTTAACACCAGCAAATCATTTAATCAATAAGCAATCAAGAACCGATGCTGTTACCCGATGTGAATACGAGTATTTCTTCATGCGCTCCATTTTGATTATAGCTTCTTGCTTTCTAAACCACATGGCTTCCATTTCTTCCTTTGATATCGAGGTGAAATCCCAGCTCACATCTTGATTGCCAATAAGCTGTTGATTAGCAATATTATGGTGGTTAATAATAAATATACTCATATCTTAAATGCAAAAATTGAGAGTTGAAAACTCATTAAAAAATTCCTTTTAATCATCTCTCCAATTAGAGCTTCTAGCTTTCCAAACCTCTTAGACTCAGTTCCAAGTATGAAGCATACAAAACTCTTTGCAACTCCCTAATACTACCTCGGCCCCAGAAAAAGAGTCGTGTTTGTTAAACTAAAACAGTTTGACAAACATGAATCTTTTTTGGGATGGAGGGAATATCAAACTACAGCATTTTTTAAAGCACATAGGAAATTCTGTTATGCATTGGTAGTTCACTGCTTCAGTACGTGCTTTATTGCTACTTGTTTATCTCAGCAGAAATGTTGATTACTATGGTTTGAAAAAGACAATGGTACTTTGCAAGAGATTCACAACTTACTTTTAGTTCTTCTGATGTCATAATCTTTTTGGGGCAACCCCATTCATCACTAGTAAGATCTCTTTCCATAAGCGGCAGCCTAATTCGACACATTGGTGGCTCTGTCTTCATGAGTGATGGCATATACTTCATCTTTGGGAGCACTTTTCTTCTTACAATTTCGCCTCGGACCACTGCTTGAAGCTTTACCAATCCCTTCAGAGCACATAATGCTTTCCTTGCCTACTCATCACCCCATTGGATAGGCATCTCAGTTTCGACCAATAACATATTTAAGGCAACAACATGGGAAGAGACTTCATGAAATAAAATGTCGAAATAAGAGAGTTTCGAAAAGCAATAAGGTGATTTAGATCATGTAAGTGATAAACTGAAGTACCAATTCAAGTACAAATATGGTCCTTATGCTTTCATATAAAAACCTTCTCCTGGTCTACTTTGAAATTATGAGAATATTTGAACTAATGAAAGAAATTCAGACAACTGCATTGGCTATAAGAGAACATCAAATAGTAGACTCCTGGATTCAATTATATCATAAGTGTAAAAGAAGAATATTGCTTGCCATTGCAAAGGGGAAAACTTCAGGATGCTCACCAGATGTCCGCGATAAGCACTTTGAATTTTGATTGCAGCCAAATTTCTTCTTTTCCTTTCAATTACATGAGGAAGATTCGTAAGCTTGACAACCTCAGCTGCGGCATTGGCAGCTGCAACAGCCGCCTCAGCCGCAGCTGCAGTCGCTATAGCAACAGCAAGAACATGCTTTCTGTGTTCTTCAGTTGCCTCACTCAGAGTCTTCTGAGGTCCAGCAATTTTAGGATACTGCTTGAACTTAAGCCTTTTAAAAATCCAACCCCATTTCTTGGATTTCTGGAAAACATTACAAGGTATAAAAACAACATTTGTTGCATAACTGAAACAACAAAGATCAACAAGATAATGAAAAAGGGAATCAAATTAACCTGTTCAATCTTTGGTTTTGTCTCTGGAATGAATAGCCTCTTCACAAAAGAAAACCAACCTCTTTTCTTTCCCATTGGCAATATCACAAGCTTTCAGCAACCAAATTTAGTGGGCTCAAATCCTCTAGTCACCTTATTTCAAGAAACACAATTCATTAAAATAATCATAACTGGTTCAACCTTTTATCCTTCAAGAAGAACAAAAAAAAATAACTGTATACTGTTGATTGAAGGTGAACACACAGTTAATTAACAGTAGAAAGTTAAAAAAGTCCAGACTTACTTGCTCATGCCCACTGACATTTTAGTCCTCTGAGATTATGGATGTACATGCAGAGGTTTCACAGTAGCCCAAAACAGAGAAACCAACAACCACCTTATTAATCAAAACCAAAAACCTTAAAGTAATCAGAAAAAACTCGGGGAACTTGAGTTGAAATAATATCCCCCTCTTAGTTGCCTGGAAAATTCAAACTCAATCAAGCACTAGAAGACATACCATAGGAATATTCAGGTGAAAACGAAGAATGAAAGAGTAGGAATCTCTGACTGACACGTCAAATTTGAAATCAGGCAGCAGCATTCATGAAGTCAAGTCACTATTTTGGGACGATTAAAAATGGTCCAAAACTGCGGTTTCTGCCTCGTTGGGATGTCTTAAAATCAAGAGGGCTGCCCTTTAATATGGTCCTAAACAGCTAAATCTTTTTCTTACACCCAAAGAAAAATCATTAAGCTTTAAGAACACCTTTTCGATCTCTCAATTATGGAGGACTTAATTTGCAGGTTGGTAGTGACTAGTGAGGAAATTTATGACAGAAAAAAAGGGGTAATTGGGGCCTATTCCTTTCTTTGCCCTCTCCCCTCTTAACAGTCATTTTCAAATCCCTCCATGCACACTGAACATTTTTCAAATGTCCTGTACGTTCACCAAATTGCTGGTTTATCCCAGCGGCCCTTTACACTTGTCTCCTTAAAAAACCCACCTTTTTCCTCAACTCAAATGGAGTTGCAAAAGCGATGATAATGAGGAGAGTAAGAGATAGAGATGAAAGCTGGGTCACCCTCCGCACCATCATCAGCTCTCTCTGTTTGCCATTCGTTTTTTTCTCCTTTAGTCATCAATGGAAATTTCCAAGATTTGATCGGTTCTGTTTGATTTTCTCTGTATATATGACATAAATTTTGACTTGCTGCAAGAGTTGGCTGACAGCCAGAGGAGCCAAATGTGTTCAAGACGACGATCGAGGTATGACTTGAAGGGATGGGAAGTTTAAATTGGGTTGATAAATTAAAAAATATCAATAATAATATTTAAATATAAAATAAAATAATTAATTTTAAAAATACTTATTAAAAAAATTAATTTTTAGTTTCGTTCATTTACGTTACTTTAATAATAATTTTTATAAAATTTTGGTAAATTGAGAAGAGACTTATCAAATTTTTTATAAATTGATTAAGAGCAGTTAGGTAATAATAGGAAGGGCGAAAAATAAGCATTAAGGGTGTGGAAGACAAAAATTAGGGGGCGATAGTTAAAAAAATGGTTTAAATGCAGTTTTGGTCCCCCATAATAGGAATAATTTCACTTTTAGTTCCTCTTATATTTTGAGTGACAATATTAGTCTTCATCCTTTTTTTTAGCAGATTTAGTTATTTTTTACGAAAAAATGTAGAAGATAATGAATTAACTCATTTGATCGCTAGTCAAACCTAATTTTTCTCAAAATAATTTGTACCATGATATTTTCAACTAATTTCATGATCCAGATGCTCATGCATGTTCAACCTAGATTTCGACTGTCATTTTGGATTGTGAGTCGATCTAAATGGGTTGAACATTCATGAGAAAACGAATCATCAAATGGATTAAAAATATTATGGTACAAATCATTTTGAAGAAAAAATTAGGTTTGACTAGCGATCAAATGAATTAATCCTTTATCTTCTAAACTTTTTCATAAAAAATGACTAAATCTGCTATAAAGAAAAGGATGGAGACTAATATTGCCACTTAAAATATAAGATGGACCAAAAGTAAAATTATCCCTATTATAAGGGACAAAAACTGCATTTAAGCCTAAAAAATTAAGGACTTTTTTGAAAAAGGGAAGCGATGAATAAGAAAAAAAAGCGAGATATAATTGTATAGATAAATATAAACAATTCCTCATAATTGTATTTATTATTTTATTTTAAGATAAATAAAGTATTTATTTAATTTTCAAAAAAATAAAGTATTTATTTATACTAGAAATTAAAATTTGAAGGTGGGCAACAAAAATATAAGTAGACTATGGAGGATCTAATTAATTACAATACTAAAATAGCATAGGATTACTTCAGACGATTTCTCACGATCTTCATTTCATGTAAAAAAATAACATAAAAAGTAAATATATCAAAATACGTAAAAAATGTAAGTATACATCCTTATAATATTCAATTACATCAAATAACTCATTATAATACGTCAAATAATGCATGAGACTACATCGTAATATTATACATCAAAATCACAGAGAAGCATACGTCAATTATAACGTCAGAATACATCAATTTATTTGTAGAAAACAAGTTAAATTACATGATCGAACACTCACCTTCACTCATATCTCTTCCAAAATTTGCAAATATCTTTCAAAATGACGATCTAAATAACAAAATTTCACAGAACACTTTCAAAAATCGATCACGAACAAAAAAAAAAAAAAAACCGATAAAAATGATGAACAATTGCTCTTCGTTTCAATTCCTTTACAAACGCCACTGCAAAATCCAATCAATGATTTGAATTTTTGAAAATCAATTCATCGGCTCCATAAGAGATTAGTTTTGGTTTTTTTTTATATATATAAAAAAAGGGGCTTATATACGTTGCAGTAAGCGTTTGAATAAGTCGTTGCAGCAAAAAAAAAAAAAAAAAAAAAAAAGGGTTTGATGGGTTGTCAGACTAATAAAAAATAAACATACTTTAGAAATTATTAAAAATAGTATAATGCGAGTATGATCGTATCTACAGGGAGCACCAAAGTGAAATAAATTTAATCAAAAGTGCGTAACCAAAATGGGGGGTTTGTTTTTAATTAAACTAATTAACAAAAATTAAATTAAATTAAAGACAGAAAATTTAACAATCTATAAAATCCAAATTTGGAAAATGTCTAGTCTGAAAGAAATTTGCCACATAGGATCTAGGTTTGCACTTGCTTGATTTACCACGCAACAAAAATTTATATTAAAGCGGAATCTTAGAAAAGTACATTTGAAGCGTGACTTGGGTGATTCTCCTGTATGCCTCAAGACTATGACTCCTTGTTGTGTGGGCAACAATCCAGAAGTCAATTAATCAGCTATCATCACAACAGGATTCGCTGGAAAAATCAGCAAACCCGCCTGCCTAGCGCGTGAACTTTACGCGCTGCCTGGCCTCGAGATAAAAACCAACACGCGCCGCCGCCTAAACTCTTAATATTGCCGCCGGAATTAATTGGAAAAATCAGGCCAAAAAAGGTATCAAGGCTGCCGCAATTTTGGTTAGAAAATCCGACTTTGAGAGTTTATCTATCTAGGATTGTATCTCTCTAGATTCTTGAATTATGAATCTATGAATTGTGTATCTTGAATGGCTAATCCCTTGTTTATTTATAGAGTTACAAGAGAGACCCCAAGTTGGTTTAGGATTGGTCTTCCTAATGGGTTTAGGTAATGAATTAGTTTCCAAATCCAATTAGGCAACCAATCTGATAGGATAAATCAAATCCTACTAGATTTCCTAATATCTAGGATTTCCTAATTGTAATTGAAACTTAAGACTTAATTAATTAATTAAATAGTTCCACTTTGTTAATTACTTAATTAACCCTTAGGAATTAATTAAATAATTCTACTTTGTTAATTACTGAATTAACCCTTAGGAATAATTAGCCAATTAATTAATCAAATCTACCTATTCAATTAACCCATTACAAAATTAATCGTACCACTAACGGATTAATTTTGGCACTACCATCCTTCACCAGAATTGCTTCCGGAACAACTTAATTAAATTATATTCATTAATCTCCCCACATCAAAGATATAGTGCTAGTTAATTAAATTAATTTACTGATAAATTAATTAATTAATTTCTTTAATTTTGAGACTAGTACTACTCGACCTTTTTACTATACCAGACATAAGTCCACCGGCCGGGTTTAGTATGATAAACATTTCGAGCTCATCTCGGGAGCACCATCACCCCGACGCACCGGTACATGATTTCCTTTCGACAAGCAGTAGCACACCAAGTAACTAAACATGCGCACCCAACCCACCAAGACTATTGGCCACATTTAACCTCACTCATTGGCAGATCAAAGTACACTATGTCTAATCCTCATGCCCACTCGAGTCTAGGGATTTAGAGATAGAATACAAGGATCGATTTGTCTGTTAAATCAGTACAAGACAAATCATTCCTAATGGTCAAGTTCAATATGCCCCGGGCATATCTATATGATTCAATTAGTTTAGACAAACTAATTATCTGAATCACATAATAACCTAGACCGACAGTTTATTCAAAGCTGTCTCGGTTACGAATCTCATTTATATATTATGTCTTTCAACCAATGATGAGATCTACTGTGTAACACCAGACACCTCATCATCTATTTACATAATATAAATGGACGATTAATGCACAACAAGATATGACTGAAACACAAATCGATATATTAAACTGGGAAAATGTACAACACAAGCATAGCTTATGTATTCAAATCCAACATAGTCAAGGGAATTGAACCACCTCGATGCACTAATCGATCCTTGATGCAAAAATGTATTAACTAACTACTGGTTACACCTGTTTTCATTGTTGGAACCTCCTAACAATTCAGTCCTATTAGTTTAAGTCAGCAATTAAGGAACCTCCGTTAATTGCGTCTATAATCGATGATCAATTCTGGAATCTCCTAGAACCTACATCACGATAGTCAAGGACCCAGTTCAACTACAATTAACCCAATTAGCTTAATTACAATTGATTATTTATTCTTTTCAACTCACTAATTACGTGCCACGTGATTAGTTTCATTGACTCTAAGAAATACCAAACCTCGTGTATTCTAGTGGATTGGATTACCTAGGAAAGTCTGTATGCTACTAGCTATACAAACAGTGCCAAATAATCCTCAAAAAGTGCACAAGAATAAATAAGAAAACCAGTAATCAATTAATATGAACACCAATTCGATCTCACGAATAAAGTAATATCGAGGAGTTTTTATTCCCTTGACTATACTAAGAAATTTAGCTACTCATAATTAAATTAAAATCAACAAATAAATTGCGCGATATAATTTAAAACTAAAAATTAAGACTAGAAATAGTACTAAATAATGGTAGTTGTCCGCAGGAGAGCCCCTCAAAATTCCCCAAAGGCTGCTGTCCCAACCTTTGGTGCTCAAATGGAGTCTCCCCCAAAATTGATGCCTTCTGCTCCTTAGCCGCCCCGCAGACCACTCCAGGCAAAAATAATGAATAATGGATTCTTCTTCTCTGCTCCCTTTTCCAACCTAATAAATTCTTCATTTTCATTAAACTGGGCCCACACTTTTGTTACCAAAATAAAACCCAAAATAAAATATTTAAAACTCAAACTAAAATATTTAAAACCCAATTTTAATTAAAAACATCCCTTTTAATGTAATTAAATCTCGGGTCTCAATATTCAGCCCAAATTCTTTGCCCTCATCACTCTTTCAATCCAGCCCATTAACTTTTCTTCCTCACAACTTCCACTTCTTCCAAAATCACCCAAAATAGCCCATTATGCTCCAAACTTAATCTCCGTTCTGCAAGTGCAAAAATAACTCATTAAACTCCTCAATGCCTCCAAATCGGTCCAAATTCACATGAAATATAGTTATGAATTTCAAACTCATCAGGACTCGTCTATAGATTTATTTCATGTTTATAAATTGTTGACATGTCATCTAATTAGTTTCTAAATATAGTAATAAGGTATACCATAAGTTATATATATATATATATACCCAGCGATATTGCATGAGAAATTTTTAGCTGTCAGAGCACAAGTTATTTTTCTTTCATATTACTCTTCTCTAGTCAAACACATTTGTTACTTCTTTTCTTCCTCACCTCTCCCAAAAAATCTATTCAGTCTCATGATTTACAATTTTATCTTTCTATATCATGATTGATCTCCTCTAAAATTTTATCAATTCTCTTTCAAAATAATAAATTAATTAGCTGCAAAATGTTTGGATTATATGCTTCATGATGTGGGGTGCAAAAGAGATTGATTAAACGTGCGTGGCTCTGAGAGGGGAATTGTTAAATTTTTGAAAGAGATCGATCATGATATAGAAAGATAAAACTATAAATTAAGAAAGTGAACGAATTTTGGGAGAGATAAGGAAGAGAAGTAACAAATATGTTTGACTAGATAATATAGTATGAAAAATAAAAACAATTTGTGCTCTGAAACTAAAAATTGCTTTCGTAATACGCTGGTACATATATATGTATATATATAAAGTGGTAATGATGTGGTATAAATACATCCACTTCCTTTGGGTGTTCCCCAAATATCAGGCAAACAAGCCTTTAGAACCGAATGGCGGGGTCAACGCACAAAGCTTTTATTCATCTTTAATCATCATCATTTTGGCTTCCCCCTTTTGGGAAACTTTAGTTGATTCGACATTCGCTATGCCTTTTTCAAACTTAATATATAAATATCTAAAACCTTTTAGATGAGAAAAATAAATTAGGTACGATTTCATAAATAAATATTTGAGATTAATCATTTTAATTACGGTATGTTATTCTAATTTACATGACAAAATTTAAATTTAATTTAAAGCTGAGGCTTTAAAAATTAGTTTAAATATGTTTTAAATCTTTCATCACATGAGTGATCTCACTTTTAATCATTCTTAAATATGACCACAAGACTAGTCTATTTTAATTATTTTATGTTACATTTTTTTTAACGAAAAAATTAAGAAAATAATCGTTTAATCGCTTTTAATTAATTTAGTATCTCATTTACAACTTTCTTAATACATCTTACATGCATAATGTCCAAATACGATGAAGATAATATTAGAATATATTTAAGTTTATGAATTTTATATATATATTGAAGCAATGACTTCTATATATGTATAATACTTATATACGAATATAAAATATATATAAGATAATATAATTTATAATTTTGGATAAATAAATAAATATAAAATAAGATCATGTCTTAAGAGCATGGAGGTACTAAATTCAAATAACATTAGCATGAAAATTTGAGTTCACACTAAAAATAGATTAATAAGTTTTAAATCTCTTTTGAATTCTTTTTTAAAATTCATGTGCATAAGAACCCTTGAATTTGGTTTATTGTATGGCTAAGTTTAGAATCTATTTGACCCAAGATTAAAATTCGCTTTTCCAATTCTTTTTCTAAATAAAATTCAGATTTTTTTTTTTTTTTTGCATTTCTACATTTAATATCTACCTTTTTACATAAAATATTATTATAAGATTAATATAAAAGGTATATCGCAAAGTGAGATATAATATTTTTGTAATAAATAGCATTTTTTTTTAAAAAAAACTTCTATTTAATATTAAAAATAATACACATTACAAAAAGTACTTTTTCTAAACATAAGTTGGCTCATACTGTTGTTGTACATGTGAAAATTAATGTGTGTATATTTTGCTCGTGCTGTTTAGTTGTAGTGGTGGTGGCGGTGGCCGGTGGCTGCTGGGCTGGGGTCATTAGCGCCGGCCATGTTGGACCGCCGGATCTATAAACAAAAGCATGTGAAAAATCTTTACCGAAAAATAAAATAAATATTATCCTCAACTTGTCAATGCTATTCAAGTTTATTTATATGCCAATACTGCAGCAGAAGAAGCCCTTTACTTGCAAATTTACTAGATATAACTACTCCATAATTTACTAGCGGTTTTTTGTGATATGATTTACCATTATAATATACTCTTATTTTATTTTTTTTGTGAGTTTTTTTTTTTTCCTTCTTCACGCACGTTTTTTCTCTACCCTTTGTTTTATTTTTTTTAACTTTATTAATTACCATCTGAATTTTTATCTTCTACTCTTTTAATTTAGACTAAAAATTCTTCAATCTCTTTGCCTTTCTTTCTTTTCCCTCCAAAGTAAAATGATAATTTTATTAAAATTAAGATAATAATACTTAACATTAAAGCGGTAATTAGTATTTTTTTTTTCTATTCGAAAGCTAATCAATCAAATGCTTTTTTTCTTTTCAATTTTTTTGAAGCATTTTTCTTTTCACTTTAATTTCTTGCAACTTCTTCTCTGGCAAAAATATACACTACTTCTAGAAGACTCTTGATTGTTCAAGGAATTAACTCGGTTGTTTCTTCCTCTCTGTCATGGGCTTCTGTTTTCTTTTCCTTCCTATCATTTTGTCTATTTCTGTTTTTCTTTTTTAGACTATCTCCCTTTTTCAGAACGGGGCCCGGACCAAATTAATACAAAATTTGGGGTGTGAATAAAAATATTTAGAATTTGATATGTGTGAACCATTTTTAGGCCTCTCAGATTTGTAAAATCTGAGTCTCTTAATCAATTTGAGATTCGGATTTCACAAATCCGATTTCTTAATCCAAAACGAATTCGGATTTTGGAAATCCAATTTCTGAAAAAAAAAAAATAGTATCACGTCCAGAACAACTAGCATCACGTCAAAAATAACTAGCACCGCGTCCAGAAACGTCTACATCCATGCATGTGAATTTAAGCTATTTTTTTCACAAATGCAACCCACCACGTCTCAGAACAACTAGATCCACGCCAAAAACAACTAGAACCACGTCTATAAACGTCTACATCCATGCGTGTGAATTTAAACTGATTTTTTCACAAAGACAGTCCACCACGTCTAGAACAACTAGTACTACGTCCAGAAACGTCTAGCACCATGCATGTGAATTTAAGCTATTTTTTTTCACAAAGACAGTCCACCACGTCTCAGACCAACTAACACCACGTCAAAAACAACTAGAACCACGCCCAGAAACGTCTACATCCATGTGTGTGAATTTAAACTGATTTTTTTCACAAAGATAGTCCACCACGTATCAGAACAACTAGAACCGCGTCAAAACAACTAGCACCACGTCCAGAAATGTCTACATCCATGTGTGTGAATTTAAACTGATTTTTTTCACAAAAACAGTTCACCACGTCTCAGAACAACTAGCATCACGTCAAAAACAACTAGCACCACGTCCAGAAATGTCTACATCCATGTATGTGAATTTAAACTGATTTTTTTCACAAAAACAGTTCACCACGTCTCAGAACAACTAGCACCACGTCCAGAAACGTCTACATCCATGTGTGTGAATTTAAACTGATTTTTTTCACAAAGACAGTCCACCACGTCTCAGAACAACTAGAACCACGTCAAAAACAACTAGCACCACGTCCAGAAATGTCTACATCCATGTGTGCGAATTTAAACTGATTTTTTTCACAAAGACAGTCCACCACGTCTCAGAACAACTAGAACCACGTCAAAAACAACTAGCACCACGTCCAAAAACGCCTACATCCATTCATGGAATATGGAATAGGTAGAATTGTGATTTTGAAGTTCATATTTGTGCTTTGATGAATTATTGATGTTTTGGTATATGAAATAGATAGAATTGTGATTTTGAAGTTCATATTTGTGTTTTGATGAGTTATTGATGTTTTTGTATATGGAATAGGTAGAATTGTGATTTTGATATTCATATTTGTGTTTTGAAGAGTTATTGATGTTTTGGTATATGGAATAGATAGAATTGTGATTTTGAAGTTCATATTTGTGTTTTGATGAGTTATTGATGTTTTGGTATATGGAATAGATAGAATTGTGATTTTGAAGTTCATATTTGTGTTTTGATGAGTTATTAATGTTTTGGTATATGGAATAGGTATAATTGTGATTTTTTTTTATTCGTATAATGAAAATCCAAATTAAAATTGAATTCAGATTTAGAAAATCCAAATTCAATTTAATTCGGACAATAAAATTCTGAATTTAAGTAATTCAGATTTCGCAAATCTGAATTAATTAATTAATTCGAATTTCACAAATCTGAATTACTATTAATTCATATATCCATCCAATCCGGTTTCGAATTTTGAAAATTCGAAACTGGATTTTTTTTCGTCAGCGGGACAAATCCCACCAAAATTCGGATTTGCAAAATCCGTATTCTCTCAATCCGAATTGGGAATTCGAATTCTACCCGAATTATAAAATCTCACCCCCCCCCCCTTTTTTTTCTTCTTCTTTCTTCTTTCTTCTCCCTCGCCGGATTTTTCAATTCCGACCAACCGGACATCCATTTAAAAATCTAAACCGATCAAAACATTCATCTCATATCAAGGAACAAAACCATACATTTCAATCCTTTTTTTTTTTGGGTTTTGTACATTTCCCAAAAAATCAAAACTCATTAAATTTTCGTAGATTTATGAAATTATGACCGGTGTTTTTATGATACAATAGCACCAACATATTCATCTTGTTGAACTCTACAAAACGAACTGATAGATTTTTGCTTTCGACACCGTAACGACTCCCGCCACCGACGGACCGCAAAGCTTGAACTACGTCCTGCACAGTTGGAACTACGTCCCGCAAAGCTGGAACTACGCCCCGCAAAGCTTGAACTTCGTCCCGCAAAACTGGAACTACGTCCCGCAAAGCTGCAACTACGTCCTGTACAGCTGGAACTACGTCCCGCAAAGCTGGAACTACGTCCACGCCTCATATCAATATAATTAATCTAATTAATTTTCCTTATTAATTTTTAATTAATTTTAAATTTAATTAGGGTTATTGATATTTCGAATTTTGAAAATCCGAATTTGGATGATTCGGATTTCCAAAATCCGATTTCGTCTCTATTCAGATTTTCAAAATCTGAGAGGCCTCTTTTAAGCCATAACTTCCAAATTTCATATTTTTTTGTCCACAAATTGATTTTGGAGATTTATTTGGTCAAAAACTCTTTTGGGAACACGTCAAAAAATATATTTTTGTGCCCATTAGAATTTACATCAAATTCAATATGTGAGTACAAATAAAGCATGCGTTTACATTAATTAAAATAAGAGATTACATCAAATACAACATGTATTTACATAAAATATAATATGCATGTTTACTTTCATCAAATATAACAGGTGTTTAAATAAAAAATAACATGTGTTTATATAAAGAACAATCCATGTTTATAAAATACAACATAGGGTTTCAAGGACAATAAGGGTTTCTTGAGACTAAACCAAAAAATACAAAACCTCAGTAGAAATCTCAATCCATCAAAAAAACAAAAACAGCAGTGAAAAAAAATAGATTCAAGTTTGACATCAGCGCAAGAGAATCACCACCTAAGACAGAGAAAGAGTTGTCATTAGTCATGAAAAAAGAACAATAGATTTTGATCGGATGGTGGAAAAGAGAAAGATTGTCGTAGTCGAACGAATAGTCTTCTTACATAACTGTTATAAAATCGACAGCGAGAATTTAAGTCGAATAAGTAAAGATTTCTGGTTTTGTCAGTTGGGGAAGATTGAATGAATTGATATGCTAATTTTTAAAATTTAGATGAGTTTATTAGGGGATGGGGGATGGGTAATTTTTGTGAGTTATTGTCATGACACGATCCAAATTTACAAAGTTTGAGATGTTAAATATTGTAGTAGGATCATAACTAATATAAGAATTGGACCACTATATGAAACTATAAGTCATAGTGAGGTAATACAACTTGAAATTCTATAATCGACTACGTGAGAATAACTCCAAAATTTAAACAATATTAATTATATTTATAATATTTGTTTTAATTAAAAAAAAATAAAAATAGATAAATAGTAGTAGTTTGTGGGATTTGTTTTTCTGAATTAGGATATTATTTTAAAATTATTGAATGTTCAAATTAATTAGACATTCAGATTTCTAAAATTTGAATGGTCTTTTTTCGATCCACACCCCCCAAAAATTAAATATTTCAATCTATACCTCTCATTTTGTAGATCTTTTGGTCTCGGCCGCCTTTTCAGGGGTGTTCCATTCTAATGGACCCCACCCCTCCTCCTCCTAACGGTCCAACAAAAAAATGATGGTACGGTTTCCAGCTATATATATCGTCCCATTATTTTGTTAAATCACATCAAAGCTTATGCTATGCTCCTTTCCTCTTTTTCCTGTTTGTGTCTCCACTCACTTGTCATCAACGCTGCCTTCCCTTCCCCCTTTTAGTCAAAAGGGTCACTCATAGTTTTACTCAATTCGAAGGCTTCATTCTAATTTTCTTAAACTATGAGACCCTAAATGTAATTTATCCTAAATTATAAGACCAGTATAAATGAAATTGCAATTAATAATAACTTTTGTTGAATAATATAGTAAAATTTTCTATGTAATGAATTTAAACTTATATTTAACTATAGATATTAACTCCCACGATTTAATTCATGTCATATATCTCACTTTTTAGTGAGAATTACTTTTTGTGAGAAAATAACCTGCTATATTTTAAATGGTAACTTCCATTTATGTGATGATTATTATGACTTCTATGATATTAATCAAATCATATATTAGATAAATATTAATATTAATTAGTTTTTTTTTAAAAAAAGATTGATGTATATTCCTATATTTTCTCCAATTAAGAATTTATTAGTTTCAAACTATTCAATTGAAACCTATTTATCTATTGATTAGTTAAACTTGCAATTAATTGGAAATATACAAGAGAAATAGATGAATGCACGTCTTATTTAAAATAAATTGGAATGACTTAATTACCAAAATAGTCCTCACGCTTCAAATAAATGAGATTCTAGTCCATTAAGTACAATTTTAATTCCTGAAATTCTCTTTGTAAAAATCTATCATTTTATGTATCTATCTATTGTATTGTGTTGATAGTAACTAAAATATAAATTCGAGGATGGATAAAATTATAAAGTATTTTCTTAAAAGAACAGATTGTAGTATTGAACAAAATTAAATCTTCACTTCAATTTTCACAATTATACAAAAATGAATGTAATTTATTTATAAGAAGGGTTCAATATAATGACAAAAATCCGTCATTAATTGTCTAAATAAAAATAACTAAAATTAAAAATTCATCATTTTATTTTAATTTTGAATACATGAAAAGGATTAAATTTTATTGGCTTTAAATTTAATAAACAACTAAAAAAGTTAAAATTTTTTTATGACATGAGACACTGTTGTTGGCGATTATAATTTTAATTATAATATTTAAATTAAAAGAAGAAGGAGAAGAAGAAGGAGAAGAAGTGATGATGATTATCCCGTATACGCTGCAATGATTGTACCTTTATTTAGGCCTTCTATCTATCTCACCAGTCTTTGGTTCACGCTTTGGAAACACTTGTACTTTGATTCAATCTTTAGACAAATGTAGCGTCATATCACTTAACTTTATTCACCAAATAATTTTTTGCTATCTTATCCTTTTAACCAATTTTTTTTTTAAACTTTTATATTTACAAAATATATTTTTTTTGTTAAGAAACGAGGTCGATTCTGTCTAAACTATTATCAACTTTATCATGTAAGTATTTTGTGACTTAAATTTTGAATCTTTCAATGTTTAAATTAATATTTAAATTGACAAGAGAATATAGGCCAGTGTAGACACTCCTGAATTAAAATAATAAATTTTGAGTTTAAATTATCTTTTTGTATAAAAAAAATTGTATAAAAATAAAAGATATAATATACAGAGCACAAGTTTAGGAATAAAAAAATAAAAAAGAGGTTTAGTGTGGTGGTTTCTGAATTTATGGAACATGCTCCAACCACAATTACTACTTGGAAAGTAGAAGCTTTATAGCTCAGCAATGGGTCCAGCCAAAGGCAAGAGCAGAACACAAATTCTGAACTGATGAAAAAAGGAAAAAAAAGTGTCATCATCGTCATCATTAACAAGATATCTATCTAAGCATGAAAGCAAGGCGCAGAAAGCTAGAAAACTCATCATTACTCACTTGTGTATTACACCATTTTGATGCAGAAGCAAGCAAATTAGCTACTGATCAAATTACCAAATGATCACATTAAGAAATCCCTCAAATTTTCAGGGTTCGCCGCTTTTTCGAGACTGGAGAAGGGTTTATACTGCTTGCTTTTTTGTTTGATATGTTCATTCAGTACCAATACAAACTAAAACTACACCAAAATTAAATGGAAGGGCCACTATGGAAGGTAGAAGTAGCTAAGACTATAGTAGTCGGCCTAACCAAAACGTCACGACAACATAAAAGTAGCTAATCTTAAGTAATCAAAGAGGCTGAGAGTAAGCGTAAGCTCGTGTTCATTTCCTGATACATCAAGCAGAACTTTGTACTAGTGCCACCATGCTTTAGAACACTACAGGAAGGCAGTACAATAGAGAGGGATACCTGAATACATTTGCCTGCGGTTTCTTTTCGCATTCATGGCAATCAAGAAGGGATGTGTATGGTAGCGAATTACTGATGCTTTCTTCCAACAGCTTGGCTAAATCTTTGATTTGTCTCCTTTTCTTTTTTAGATGATAAACCTAAGAAAGGAAAATAGATGTCAAGAACTCAGGACAACTTCGCTATGCGATGTACCATCTTCCATTCGAATCCATGACTTGAGAGAGAAAGGTTTCTCGGTTATCTCTAGAATTCTTGCTCCTCTGGGCCAGTTTCCATAACCTCCATAGCCAGTGTGGCGAGCGTAGCACAACCAAAGCTTCTTGTAGGGGCAGCACCAGTCCAAACCATGGTTATGACCTACAAAAACAGCCTGCACCGTACAGAGAATATTATGACTCAATAAGAACATAGAATTTGCTACGCGTTTAACTTGGCAAACGATCCAAATACCAAGAGTAAAGCATTTAACAATGTTCATTCATTTGTGCCACCTATAGGAAAGACCAGTTGAAGACACAGTGCATTTCACATGATCCATCAAGTTTATTTCTTATGATCATTTGATTATAAAAAGCAAGCATCCAATTTTGACAATTACGACACTTTCTGGATAACAATGAAAATGCTGAGTAACGGACACGTTTTGCTACCATTAAGAAACTACAAGATACTCACTAGTGCCTGCAGTTGAAGAAGCAAAGATTAGGAAGGGTAAACAGGGGTAACAAAAAGTTGCAGAAAGTTTCAGTTAGATGGAAATAATTAACGGTGTCAGGATACATGACCAGATTTCTTATGTGAAGTAAATTCCCTGTCGAGTTATTTGGGCAAGGTACTGCCACTTATCTTGATTTATAATGCATCATTACACATTTTTCATACACCTAAGAGAGCTAGGCAAAAGAAATGGTAACCAAATGGAGCAGTAACTCGTTTGAAATCTGTACTCAGATAATCTGAGAGGCAATGTTAAGTCTTCAAATAAACAGGAAAGGATACTTAATCAATATTTCCTTTAATACAACGCCCCATTAAGTCGAATCAGGTAAGTTCTTGAAGCATAGGAGAAAAATTATACAGAATGGATAAACCGGCTTCATCCAGGCTATTCAAAGAGCACAGCACAGAGCTAGTAACGTTTATATCACGTCAATAGTAACTGCATTCTCCCTTGTGTTGCACTAGAAAAGTTTGCATCCTACATATAAACATAACAGGTCCTAATATGCATAATTGTGGTACACAAGAGATTAGATTGAACAATTGTCTTCGTCTGTGTGAAAATGTAGCATCAGATGCATCCAAGAGTCAAGAGCATCTAATTACTTGTGGTTTCCAAAGTTGAGGAACATTGAATTGGATTTGCTTCATTCAAACAGAATGCGAGCAGTGATAGAATCAAGTCATATTTGTCCTTTCTTTAGCATACATTTAAGACGCAACAAAGAGATAGACAAGAGAAAGGAACAAATTTGAATGAGACATCTTCATTTTCAGTTACCTTAACTGAAGGCCTTGCTTCTAGAAGTTTCATGATACCTGTTTCTGCTTCTTGTGTAGCAACGGGCTCTTTAAACATTGAACCTACACAGTTTCGTTTCAAAGGCCATCTGGGAGCAACCTTCTTATAGGCCTTACTTGGAATGTGCCAAAATATTATCTCTGGAAAACTGTTGAATGCATCCATTAGTTACAAAGTTATGGAAACATTTCTCCCACTTAGCTCTATGGTTTTAACACACATGGCAAGAGAAAAAAAAGGTCAAGTCTAAACCTCAGCTAATGGTTATTCTAAACTTAAGTGTGAAGTTGTAAATCACAATTTCTGTCTTGCATTATTATCGAGACAAATAGCATGAAGAACTATGAGCCAGACAGCCCACCCACCCCCCAAACTGGTCATATCTGCCCCACAGGCAATTAGAAGAACTGATCAGAAGAATTTTGATCATTTCACAGATTCAGTTCTGAGTGTTACTACCTTGAGTTGGGGTTAACATCTTGAGACTTCTGCCGGAACCATTCTGCTTGTGCACTAGATAAAACCTCTGGATATGATCCACCACCAGAATCCAAAAAGTACATAAACGCCACTGGCAATTCAACGTCGCTTGATGATGAAAGTTTAAGAACATAGTTGGAAACACTCGGCCATAGCGTACTAGGACCACTCTTAGAGTATGACAATGAGTTAAGCTGGATCTCACTTCTCACTAGTTCCAAACGTGTTGTGCCCTTGAAGCTACAGGTTTTGCCTACCAAAACGAATTAATCAGAACTTCAGGACTTCTTCAAATCTGGATTATACCAAAAAAAAAAAAAAAAAAAAATTCATGTCATGCATAATTGCTTGAATCTTAGCTGCATGCGAACATGTAAGGTAAAAGTGCCTTTCGGCTGGTGTCAACCCAAGCAGAGTAATACTATACTTACATGAATAGTGTGCAAATACGTGACATGCCGAATACGTAATTATTCAACTCCCTAGATGGAAATAGAGTAAGATAGTCTGTTTTGTTGCTCAAATTTGCAGAAGTAAATATGTACATGTATTCTGTTGTACTTTAAGAGAGACACATAAATGAGTAACCAAAAGAAACCCACATATGTTTCACCATAAACTGCAAGCTATAGAATGAAGATACTGAAATGATCTTGACCATTTTTAAAGATCAATTTACGGGAATCCATGCACCCACTTCTCATTTCATTTGTAACTTCAGCATTACCTGAATCTGAAAAGTCGGCTGGAGGGCAATGATGCTCAGGAATTCCCGGGGATGAAAACCATTCTATTGGCCACTCGAATGGTGCATCGTCATGGTTTCCAAAGACCGTGGCAAAGGGTATACCCCGGCATCTTGTTGGAGAGATTGCTTGATCCCAATAAGAGCTTGCATTCTGTATTGGGATATTGTTGGCAGTGATAACATCTCCAAGATAAATCACGAAGTCTGCAAAATATTTGGACTAACTTCAGAAGTTAAGGGGTTTAAAGAAGAATTTTTAACCAATTCTCTTAGACTAAACTTTCCTGTGTGCATGTGAGCTCTGCAAGGACTTTTAAAAAATCATTTTACTCTGCCAAAAAAATTCAAGGATTGTTCTTCATTAAGCACAATATAAAACGTCTTGCCATAAACAATGCTATTGTAAAAATCTGTTACATAATCTTGTACATGGATATATTAAATGAGTACTTGAAGATTTTCTACTTTCTTCGAAGCGATTATGTGCCTAAATATGGAATAAGTACTAACTCCAAGCCAACAACAGGATCATATAAATTTTTTCAGTAACCCCAAAAAAGGGAATAGAAAGTTCACAAATTATGAAAATCAGGTTCACAGAGTACTCTTGTAAGTAACATACAAGAACACAGTTTTCATGTACATCCGATGACTCCAACCTTTTACTTAAGAACTTGTTTCATATGATCACTAAGCTAATTACAAGAAAAAAAAATTTGGGGGTGACCCTTAAGAGTTAAAATGGTGTTGCAGCCCTATATGCAGAAGCTGGACAATCTTTAGTTAGTGAGACCCTCAAATAGCAACTTGAACATTAATAATGCAACTAAGTAGAGCAGCAGAATGAAACAAGACGGCATGCAACAAATGTTTTAAGCTCTATAATAACAAACATGTAGTACTAATGCTCAACTCAAAGAAATCGAGCAGCGACAGATATTGCTCATCCACCAAAAGGAACAGATTAAGAAGACAATAATTATAATATCTACCCAGCAGATCATGCATAAAAAATTAGACCTTAAAATAATTCTTCAATTGTGTTGATTTCAACCAGGGCTTACAACCAGGGAACACAAAATTTTACATCCATAAACCACATACAGAAAGTGCAAATAACCACTTAGATATTTGAACCAAAAATCAAATTTCAGAGCACATTATAAGTAACTTCACCCCTTAATCACAGAAAGATTGGATTTTTACGTACAACCCTTGTTCGACTATGATAAAAGGAGAGTCCATCGTCATAAAATATCTGTTTTGAGAAAAAAATGTTGAGAAAATTGATGTTTCTTACCGGGTTGCTCTCGATCAAGAATAGTGGACATGACTTTAACAGAGTTCACATCTTGCTGAGGTCCCCAATCAACCCAGGCAGCCTCACCAAAATGCAAATCCGCAAAAAGGGCAACCTTGAATGGCGAATCTTGAGGTAGATGGAGATAATTCCATGCTGTGGTGGTCCGTAGATTGAGCGTCACTTGGGAATCATATGCACCAACGGTGAGGATGACGAGTTGGGCTAATAATCCTAAGGCAAAAAACTGATTATCCGTTAAAATATTTGAATTCTGGTTCGCCATTATCATTATGCTCTTCTCCTTTTTTTCTTACCCCAACCGCGTTCACACTCCAGGGCTCTTTAATGGAGCCTCAAACTTTTGGAACACTAAACCTGTGGGAATTTCTTTGCTTATTCCATTTGATGTCTGACATTTGGAATGGTTTTTTGGAAAGTTCGAATGAGACACTATGATTTGTAATCTCTAAGGCCAGAAAGGCAAATGAATTTTGACCCCTTTTGCGGACTAATCTTCAACTCAAGATCATAATATTTTCTTCCTGACTGTTCATGACATGCTTCAACCTGCACAAAACAGGACGGTGATACATCTCCATCCTCAACCTCTTCTAATTCCATATTATTTTATTTTAAAGAATATCCTCCTTATATTCCTTCACCTATTATTTTATATTTATTATTATAAAACTTATCAAATTATTTTATATATGCCCTATCCATTCCAAAATAGGGGTTGCAAAAGTGCCAAGAAGTAAAAATATGCAAATTATTTTTATGTTATATCTGATATTTTTTTTAAGCAATATGCGTACAAAAATATTATGTAAATTTATTAAAATCTTACAAAGTTGATACTCCGTCCTTGTCCAATAAAATTAATCTCCGTAAGCGAGGTGGCATATGATGTATAAGATCAAACTCAAGGGACTGACCTATCGATCCCATTGTTGCAAGGAAATTACCTGGATAATTAGCCTCTCGATATATATGATACATATTTATAACTATTTATTTAGGAATTTAATTTTAAATTATATTTTAAAATAATTAATAATAAAAATAATTTTTATAAAAATTAAATGTAATGAGAAATAATTAATATTGTGTTTTATTTTTTTAAATATTATCTTGCAATAATTTTGTATTATGTAACAAATTATATCTAATGTTATTTTATTATTTTTTAATGTCATTGTTGAATAATTTTATATTTACTTTATTTAATATATCATAGGATTCCTATTCCACCCACTTGACCTTGGAAAGACATGACAAGAAAAGTTCAAGAATATTTTGAATTATTTTGGACTCAAATTCAAGTATTTAACCTAAGAGAAGGACACAAAAATAACCCAATAGGCATTTGGGTTAAATGATGTCATTAAGCCTATTAAGAAAACTCCTCCAATAAGACAAGAACAATAAAACTGTTTTCAAATAATTTTTTTAAAATCAAAGGCATTTACTTTATGTTTTTGTTGAAGAATATTTCTGCCTCCATGTGTTCGGTTCGGCTTTGAATAATTTTGGCCCAATGTGTAGGCCTTGTTAATTTCGGCCATAGTAAATGTTCAGGGCCTTAGTTCAATTTAGTTTGTGAAGTAAACTAAAGGAGAGGAAACCCAGGCCATAGGAGTCTAGGGAATGACAAATGCGGCCATGACAAAGAAAATTGAAGGCTGAAATAAATCAAGGAGCAAGGCAAGTAAATCAACCAAGAATTGCTCAAAACAAACATCTAGGGTGTGTTTGACACATCAGAATTGGAATGAAGAAATCGACATTTGATTAATAGAGTATTTATTAAAGTAATTTGATTACTTTTGACTTGTTTGATAGACTCATTAAATGAATGATATTGCGTTTAACTTGTTTGATTTTTGTCTTAAAAGTTAATTATATAGTACAAGATTATCCTAACAAACAATCAAATTACTTTAGGTGGTTAACATATATCTCTAGTATTAATCCAATTGTCTTTGTCTTTGTATTACCGATAAAAAGATATAACAATCGGAATCATTTGCCAATTGCTCAATTCGCAATCCCCTATGTCAAACGCACCCCTAGAGTGTTCATATAAACATCTAGACTTGGTCAAGGGTGGACTCTCACAAACATTTTAGGTGTTCACACTAAAGGAAGATTCAGCCATCTTTCACACTATGATTTTGTAGCTTAAAGGTTCTTCCTACTTCTATAAATAGAAGAGTAGTTCAGCTATTGTAAAGCATGTTTGATTGGAATACAAACTTGAGTTTTCTCACTTTGAGCATCACCTTTATATTATCTTTAGGGTGTGCTTGTTTGGAAGCAATGTGAATGAGACAATCGTAAAAAGATTTCAATTATTACGTTTCCAAACATGTCAAAGGCAATCAGATTACTTTAATGATTGTTACGAAACAAGTCAAAGGTAATCAAATTCCTTTAATGAATGTTATGAAACTAGTCAAAGGCAGTTTGATTCCTTTAAAGCATGTTTGATTGGAATACAAACTAGAGTTTTCTCACTTTGAGCATCACCTTTATATTATCTTTAGGTTGTGTTTGTTTGGAAACAATGGGAATGAGACAATCGTAAAATGATTTCAATTATTACGTTCCTAAAGATATAAAAAACAATCAGATTACTTTAATAATTATTACGAAACAAGTCAAAGACAATCAAATTCCTTTAATGAATGTTACCAAACAAATCAAAGGCAATCAGATTCCTTTAATGATTGCTGATTATCAAATTTCGATTATCTTCAAACAAACGCACCCTTAGAGTTTATCAATAATAGGGTAATTACTATTATGGTCTCTTTCTACTGGCCTCCTTTTGAAGGCTAAATCCCACCACCACAATTTCCATCCTGGAGTTGTAAGAAAACACTAGATTAGAGAACTTTGGATATTTCAGCCACCCACTCTCATAACGCCAACATTCGAGAACAACCTTCATCCTTCTTAGAGGAAGGTTTGCCGAAATCATCCTAGCTTAGAGGGATCCTAACATTATTATTTATAAAAACAAAATTAAACAATTCTATATAAATCAAAGAAGACGGAATAGTTATGCTTTTCACTCTAATCATTAGAATTAAATATGGAGAAAATAACCAAGAAAAAGATAATAATACATAATATTTGCTAATTTATATGTATGTTATATGCAAATGATACATCTGTATTCACTACTTTTGAGTAAATAGAACCCTTATTAATTAACACTCGATAAATTAATAACCTCTTTAAAATAATATTTATTGCTATTTAAACTTGGGTCAATACAAATACAAATAATTTCAATAAATTAATAAAATAATTATTTTCAGAGAAACGGCTATATAAATATATTGTCCAAATAATATCATAAATCAATAATTTCTTAAAATTATTAAAAAAATCTAGCAAAAACTAGTAAAATATGAATCTAAATTTTTAAATATATATAATAATGAATAAAAGAAAAAAAGAAAGTGTAAAAAGTTGTCGGGGGTTGTGAATGATTGTTGTGATTTGCTTTAAAATCATTGAATCATCATCATCTTCTTCATCACCTCATAAGATTTTCAATCACAGCACACATATTTTCTTTCATATTTTTGACCTTCGTAAATTCTTAAGATTTTCAATTAATGCCTCATATGATTGAATTCCTTCTCCCCGATTTACTTCATTTTAATTCATTGCTTTATTATTATTATTATTATTATTTGGTACATAAATTCATTGCTTTATTAGTTGCCCTGATTTTGTAGTGTAAATTTTTTTTTTGCTATTATCTATTATTAAATATAGATTAAACAATCTATTTATGATCTGTTTATCTATAATTTATAATATATATTCTATTATATACTCCATCTCTAATCTTCTGTTTATAACTATATACTAAAAATAAAACCCAATAAAAAATTTAAAATATATAGGTATAGACATGAGCCAAAGGGATGTAGAAAATGGTCCACGTAAGATGATAGGTCTTGAATTTGAGTCACATTTGTATATACATGATATAATAATTATTATTAATAAATATTTATAATAGTTTGAGAATGTTATATATATTTTTAAATTATTTAAAAAAATATATGTTTTTAAATTATAATTGAGATTATATTATTTTTGTGAAAAAATAAAAAAAATTGTGATAAGATAAGATAACTGGTAAAAAAAAAAATGATTTTACTTAGGTGTCATTATGAGAAATTATTTCAACAAAATTTGTTTTATTAAATACTTATGATTTATGATTATAGACTATAGAGTAGATTATGATCTCATTAGTGACGGTGTGTAATAATGATTATTAAAAGATATTTTAATATAATTAAAAGATAATTTCAATTGATAAAAGATAAATGCATAATACAGATTCATCTGAACAACAATTTATACTTATTTAAATAAAAGATAAATAAAACAAACATAATAATTTGTATGGAGAGGAGATGATAGGATTGCAATAAAATTCTATATTTTTTGGTTGAGATTCTCTGGGATTTTATTTTATTATATGGTTACAGATAGATAGATTATAGATTTATTGTTCAAGCTAAAAAAAATTAATAACTTTTAAAATATTAAAATTTTCATATTAGATTATCCCAATTCAGTACCTTCTAAAATTCACTAAAATTTTATACGATAATACATTTTAATTAACTAATATCTCTCAAAAATCAATAAAATTTTGCAACCCCAACATTATTAATTTATAGAAAATAAAATATTTCTATGATTTTCCCATAAAATCTACATACTCATGATTGTATAAAAGTTTTCTGAAACATGTTTAAAAGTATGAAATAAAATATTGCTATACATTTCTCAAATGGTGCATATGATGAACACGTGACTATCCGACCTTCTTCGATTCTCTGTCCAATCCCTTTGATCCAAAAATATCCCGCATGATTTTTGCATTCTAGAAAGGGTGAATATGATAAATCTGACATATGGTTTAACACGTGATAAATATGAATATGATAACTTTAATCGATTATTTTTTTTATAAAATATGAGTACGATAATTCGGACATGTAATTTTTGTTTTTGAAAGAGATTATTTTTTAAATGAGAGGTTGTTTTTTAATTTATATTTTCGACTTTAAGAAATACTAGATCCCAAATTATATCATATAGCATAGTCGCATGTGCTATTGACAACTCTAACTGATGGTTTTTGTTTTTTAGAAGAGATGTTGTTTTTCAGTTTATATTTTCAGGTTGAAGTAAATAGGTGATAAATATAAACATGATGACTTTAATAGATGGTTTTTCTTTTTAGAGGCTAGGTTTTTTTTTTTTTTCAGATTCCCGAGGATAAAGGATTACACGATAATGATAATAGTTAATTTAGAAATTTTGCAAACTCCTTGGGGTAAATAAACATTTTATTAAAAGCTATAGGGACTATGTTGCAAATTTGAATAGTCGGTCTCAACTCTCTCTAGTCAGACTTTGATTATGACATTAGGGGTAAATCTTGGACAAAGTACAATACTTAGGTTACCTTCTATAATATCTCCAACTCCACACGCCATCAAATATAGCACTTTAATTAATTACCCACGCGCCAGATAAGCGTCTGATACCGCCTCCGTAAAGAAACGAATATAATTACGTAAAATTCGAGGGACTAAATAATCAAACGTTCGTCAACTTTTTTTTTGTGTGTTTTATCATTCAAACGATACAAACAAACGGCACCCCTTCCTATTTGTCTCTCCAAAACGTGTCGAAATAAAAAGGTTTCCTTTCTTGATCGCTTCAGGAAAACCCCGGTTTCTTCTGCCTTGTAAAACCAACAGCGAACCACCTCTTTAAATTGAGTACTAATTCTGAGAGATCCCTTCAATTTAAGACATCATCTGGGTATTCTCTGACAAGGGATTTAACGCTTCAGTAGAAGTTTCCCCTTTTTGAAACTTTTTTTTTTTTTTTTCTCCTTTTGTTGTTGCTGTAAAAACTCTTTCTTGGAGTCTGGGAGACAAAAAAGCCGTTTGCCGTTCCCGCTCTGTGCATTCGTCACTGTTTTTGGTGTCTTCTGCCGCTTCTGGTATATACCAGAAATCTATAGAACCCTCTTTCTTTTTCTTGTCGATTTCTTTGTTTTGAGTAATTTTTAAACCCAGTGTTCTTACAGTTCCATTTTTTGGGGGGTTTTTTTAAGAGTTTATTCGGGTGTGATCATGGAGAATAACCGAGGTGGGCAGAGAAGCGGCGTGTATTATAGTCAAGAGGGTTCAAGAAGAAGGTCATTCAACAAAAAGCCACCTCGTGGTATGGTTTTTCTTTCAATTTCGTATTAATTTTCAGTTTAATTTTTTTTTCCCTTTGTCCAGCTTTGATTTTTATGGGGGACTGGTTCATGTCTGATGTGGGTTTGTTGCTTGATTTCTGAAGAAGTTCTTAATTATTTTGATTGTTTTTTTCTGGTGAAGCGGTGGGTTTGTATGGTCGAGGCTTCTTAGTATCCTGTATTTACTCATGATGGTTTCATGATGATGATATAATTTCTCTAATTATGCTGATTTGGATGTTTTGTGTCATGTCCTTTTTTTTTTTTTTTTTTGGAGAAAGTTAAATGGTCCCCCCACACCCACCGCCACCCCCACCCCTTGCCTCCGCCCCACCACCACCACCACCACCACCACCACCGAAATAGAAGAGGACGATTGAGGGGTTTTTGTGTCTGCGTGCGTGTTTGTTTGTCCTCTTAAGGATCTTGCAATTTTAGGTTTCGTGCGTGTGGTTTATGTTAGTTGGGTTAATATGGTTTCTAATTTTGAACTGTGGTGTGCTTTATTTGTTGGAATGGAAGAAGTGGTGCACTCATGTTCTGTGAAATTCAGGGCAATCAGAGTCTTTGAATCTGATGATGGTATCATGAGAATGTTGTCATTCATTGCATTTTGCTTTCTTGGGGGGTTTATTTAAGAAGCCAGATTTGGAGAATGTTTGTCAGTACTGAGTTGGTAACCACGGGATTTCTACGAAGTTAATCAATGAGCATACCGTAAACTGCGGGTGATTGGATTTTTTGTTGTTGTAGGTTCAGAGATCTGGAAAGATCCTTGAAGAAGTGTCCTTTATTGATAGATATTTTGCTTTTTCTCCGTTTTCTTGCACTAGTATAGTGTGAACATCTTGATGTTTGCTTAGCTCCACATTTGGTCAAATTACTAGGTCATTGCATTCGTTTTTAATTTATTTACCATTATCGTGCCTCCCATGACTACCCTGTTTAATGCCCTGCTTTAGTTTTGTTGGTTTCAATTTGGTCGGCTGAGTTTGCATCATCAATTAATTTGCATTGTTTTTTCTCCTCTCTCCAGGTAGTTCATGGCAGCCTGCTGTGCCGTCATGGGAGAAGACTTTCTGCAAAGTGATTGGTTCCCTTGATTGGGAGACATTTGTGGACACAAAGAAGTTTGTGCATCTTTATGACAATGTGGTGAAGTGGGATGACTCTGCTGGTGAAGAAGCTTTCCAGAATGCTAAGAAGCGATTCTTGGCAAATATGCATGGTCTGCCTTGTGAAATTTCAATGCCCGATCCCGATATGTACATTGATGAGGTTGATTGGGATTCTGAAGTTGATCTGGATATGCTATTGGACCTTGAATTCAGAGATTCGGTTCCTGTCACCACTCCAAATAATGAACCAGTTGTGATTTTTGGCGATAGTCTTCTCAGGAGCCAAGGTTTCTCAGCTCCAGGTTGGGGCGACTTTGAGGAGGATTTAAAAGCTACTCCCAACACAAATCTCGATAATTACAATAATTCATGGGAGAGAAGTCTTTGCAAGAGCAAAGAAGCTGCAGAAGAGAATAATGGATGGGGAGAGAGTGATAATAACGCAACTGCACCAAATGTCGATGGTGGAGCCATGGGAGGAGCTCCTGGATGGCCGGTTGATGGTGGTGGAGCCATGGGAGCTACCGGATGGCCAGGCAGTAGGGAGAATATCTCATCATGGAATCAATCTGAAAATCAAAAGTTCAGAAACAGGAGGAAGAATCACGCCAGCCGGCAAATGTCAAGCTACAGAAATTCTTCAAGGTTCCATGACGACGAGCAAACTGCTGATAGTCATAATAAGTGGAGGAATGGGATCAGCCAAAAGAGGGCTGCTTGTTTCTGAGACCGCCTCATGGACAGAACACCTCATGAAGGTATCTGATTTTTGCATATTTCCATTGAACTAGTCATTGGAAAGTTGGTAGGACTGATGGCAGTCGAAAAAGCCCGATAGCCAGCCGCCTTCCGTATATGAAACAATTTTGGAGAAACATTCTTTTTGAAGATTTAAACATAGTTGAATTTGCAGAGGATGATGGGGAGAGTATAATAGAATTGTTGTAGTTTGTAGCTGCTGGCAGCTTTGTTCTTGTTGTATAGGTTTTGGTATAATAATGAGATATTGTGGCATTCATGTGCGTTTTCTCCAACTGCTATATTGTATTGATTGGATTATTTTGTTCTTTTATTAAATTTGTATACGATGATGTACAGTATTTTACTAGAATTGACATCAGGAGATCTGCAGCACCTGCGCTGAATATCAGCTTTTCTGTGTAGTCAACTTTTGAACGATTAATTCCTAAATTTTTAAGAGTTTTTGTGGTCCTTGTGGATGTGCCATTCTGTGTTGTGTTTGAAACCTAGTACGGTACTAGTCATTGCCTTAGTGTGGTTGTGCTTGGTTTGGTTGTTTTTTCCCTTCCAAATACAACTAATTCATTATGCTGATATGAAAGTTCATTATATGGGTGATATGAAGTTTATCGAAAAAGATATCATATTTAATTAACCATAACCAAGCGTTATAGTGTTTGTTTGAATGCTCATTTTTTGTTTTGATATTTCGTTTCTTTCTTCTCGATTCACTCTTTATTAACTATTGAATTTTAGGGGGTTTTGTTTGGTACATGAGCTCCCATTATTGCTAGTAGGATTCAAGTATGGAATGTTTATATTTTTCCTATTTTTTGTTTATACTTATACAATCGTTTAAACTAATTTAATTACCTTCAGTTTGACATAAATTTGTTGAGCATAGGTTTTTGTTGTGATTAGAATAACTTGTATTTATTTATAGTGATTTGGTACTTATTTTGGCGGATAGGGTTTTAAAAGTGGATAGAAAATAGTAGGAAAGTTGGTGAATAATATTAAAGGGGTGGAATTGCCAAAAATCTTGTATACATATGTTTTATGCATATCTCTAGTACCAATCATTTATAAGTAGATAAAATTTATACTATACATATGTGTCTTGTACATATGTATCATTTATTGAGTCCATTTATGGTGGGCTTATAGGAGTAAGATGAATTTTACTCCTACTGTAGCGCTACAGTTACGCGCTATAACTTTTTTTTAAAAAATAATAATACAGTAGACATCAGATCAATAGACTATAGATATCACATAAAAAATATAAAAGAAATCATACAATAAAATTAAAACATACTTAACAAGGGAGATCAGATCAGGATTATATAGACATCAGATCAGCGAATACTTGACATCAGATCAAAAGACTATAGATATCAGATCAAGAATATAAAAGAAATCATACAGTAGAACTAAAACATACTTAACAAGGGAGATCAGATCAGGATTATATAGACATCAGATCAGCGAATACTTGACATCAGATCAACAGACTATAGATATCAGATCAAGATTATAAAAGAAATCATACAATAGAACTAAAACATATTTAACAAGGGAGATCATATCAGGATTATATAGACATCAGATCAGCGAATACTTGACATCAGATCAAAAGACTATAGATATCAGATCAAGAATATAAAAGAAATCATACAGTAGAACTAAAACATACTTAACAAGGGAGATCACATCAGGATTATATAGACATCAGATCAGCGAATACTTGACATCAGATCAACAAACTATAGATATCAGATCAAGAATATAAAAGAAATCATACAATAGAACTAAAACATACTTAACAAAAGAGATCACATCAGGATTATATAGACATTAGATCAGCGAATACTTGACATCAGATCAAAAGACTATAGATATCAGATCAAGAATATAAAAGAAATCATACAATAGAACTAAAACATACTTAACAAGGGAGATCAGATCAGGATTATATAGACATCAGATCAACGAATACTTGACATAAGATCAACAGACTATAGATATCAGATCAAGAATATAAAAGAAATCATACAATAGAACTAAAGAATACTTAACAAGGGAGATCACATCAGGATTATATAGACATCAGATCAGAGAATACTAGACATCAGATCAACAGACTATAGATATCAGATCAAGAATATAAAAATAAATCATACAATAAAATCAAAACATACTTAACAAGGGGGATCACATCAGGAATATATAGACATCAGATCAGAGAATAATAGACATCAGATCAACAGACTATAGATATCAGATCAAGAATATAAAAAGAAATCATACAATAAAATCAAAACATACTTAACAAGGGAGATCACATCAGGAATATATAGACATCAGATCAGAGAATAATAGACATCAGATCAACAGACTATAGATATCAAATCAAGAATATAAAAAGAAATCATACAATAAAATCAAAACATACTTAACAAGGGAGATCACATCATGATTGTATAGACATCAGATCAGAGAATAATAGACATCAGATCAAAAGACTATAGATATCAGATCAAGAATATAAAAGAAATCATACAGTAGAACTAAAACATACTTAACAAGGGAGATCACATCAGGATTATATAGACATCAAATCAGCGAATACTTGACATCAGATCAACAGACTATAGATATCTGATCAAGAATATAAAAGAAATCATACAATAGAACTAAAACATACTTAACAAGGGAGATCACATCAGGATTATATAGACATCAGATCAGCGAATACTTGACATCAGATCAAAAGACTATAGATATCAGATCAAGAATATAAAAGAAATCATACAATAGAACTAAAACATACTTAACAAGGGAGATCAGATCAGGATTATATAGACATCAGATCAACGAATACTTAACATCAGATCAACAGACTATAGATATCAGATCAAGAATATAAAAGAAATCATACAATAGAACTAAAGAATACTTAACAAGGGAGATCACATCAGGATTATATAGACATCAGATCAGAGAATACTAGACATCAGATCAACAGACTATAGATATCAGATCAAGAATATAAAAAGAAAGCATACAATAAAATCAAAACATACTTAACAAGGGAGATCACATCAGGAATATATAGACATCAGATCAGAGAATAATAGACATCAGATCAACAGACTATAGATATCAGATCAAGAATATAAAAAGAAATCATACAATAAAATCAAAACATACTTAACAAGGGAGATCACATCAGGAATATATAGACATCAGATCAGAGAATAATAGACATCAGATCAACAGACTATAGATATCAGATCAATAATATAAAAAGAAATCATACAATAAAATCAAAACATACTTAACAAGGGAGATCACATCATGATTGTATAGACATCAGATCAGAGAATAATAGACATCAGATCAACAGACTATAGATATCAGATCAAGAATATAAAAGAAATCATACAGTAGAACTAAAACATACTTAACAAGGGAGATCACATCAGGATTATATAGACATCAGATCAGCGAATACTTGACATCAGATCAACAGAATATAAATATCAGATCAAGAATATAAAAGAAATCATACAATAGAACTAAAACATACTTAATAAGGGAGATCACATCAGGATTATATAGACATCAGATCAGAGAATACTAGACATCAGATCACAGACTATAGATATCAGATCAAGAATATAAAAAAAATCATACAATAGAACTAAAACATACTTAAAAAAAATATTTTTTTATAAAATTCAAAAACATTAAAAAAAATATTGAATTGTTTAGAAAAAAAAATGGACGGAAAAAAGTCTCAAGGAGGAAGACAGAAAAATAAAATAAAAAATAGCCAAAAATAACAAAAGAAAGGAAGGTACTGTAGCGCGTTACTGTAGCGCGCACTACAGTAGGTAGGAGTAAAATTGCATAGTGGTCCTATAGGACCACCATATAAATTACCCCATTTATTTTTTTTGGGTAGTGACGTGTACAATTATAGTATATCATTCTTTTTGGATGATTTTGCTTTTAGTATAATTTTTTAAAAGCTTAAATTTATTTTTGATCTCTCATAATATAGGTTATTCTAATTTTAGTCTCTCTTTTGTTTTAGTCACCAATACTAGTTTTACTTAATTTTTTTTTTCATTTTTGATCATTTTTTTTATGAAAATAACCTTTGACTAACCCTCGCCGTCATCGCCTCACCACCACCCACTACCACCACCTCGCATCTGTTGGAGACGGCCTGAAAAATATGTTGGGATTTGGTCAAAATTTTCACCAGTGAAGATATTCCGGCAACCTTGATTTCAAAGGATTTTAAATCCATTTTTCCTTGGTTTTCTTGCCGAATTTTGGGGCATCTTGACCGGAATTATTCCAGAATTGTTTTCGTTTTCAAAAATTCTTGTATTGGTTGAAAAATCATTAGATTTGGGTTGTTCCTTGTTCGTCCAAAAAACGCGGTCGCCGAGAAAACGCGTTCCTTGTTTTCTCCGTCGCCGTAACATCGGATCCGGTCCTTGTGTCTATCGAAGCAACGACGAAACGTCGCCGTTACAACCTTCATCGGTCTGGGCTTCGTCCTTGACCAGGGTTGGTCTTTGCTCGACCCCAGGAATTAGATCGGGCCGCTTCTCCTTTTTTAGATCGGGATTCTCGCGAATTAGGTTTGCGTTTTCGAAGTTGGATCTCACTTGGATCGGGGCTAGAAAGGTTATGACCACCGAGAGAGGAGATTGGCACTGCAATCGCAACGCCGGGAGGGAGAGAACGGCGTCGGAGAAGACGCCGGAGAGAAGCTGGGAAATGAACGGTGGAGAGAGCGGCAGGGAGAGAGAAGAGGGGCATGGGCGGCGGTTAGGGTTAGTCAAAGAATATTTTTGTAAAAAATGATCAAAAATGAAAAAAAAATTTAAGTGGGACTAATATTGGTGACTAAAACAAAAGAGGGACCAAAATTGGAATAACTTATATTATGAATGACTAAAAATGAATTTAAATCTTTTTCAAAAGAATTTTCTTGCTTTGACCGAATTTTTTTTTTTGTCCCTGAAATTTTCGTTTGGTTGTCTAAATGGTATCGAAATATTTGTTTGGCCATCCCATATGACGATTGAAGAACAATTTTTATAGTCGTTCTAAGGGATGATTGAAATTTTTGCTTGGTCATCCCTTTGAAAGATCAAAAAAATATTAAAAAATATATTTTTATTCTCTCTTCCCTTCTCCCTCTCCTCTGTCCTCCCTCTCCTCTCTCCTTTCTCCTCTCCTCTCTCTCTCCCCTCTGCCAGTCGGCACGCACCGCCCCCTCCCCCACCGGAAAACGCAGCACCACCACCACCACCACCACCAATTTCCCTTTACCTATCTCCCTCGCCGTCACCCCCACCATTCTCGTTGCCGCCGATCTCCCTCCCCTCTGTCCTCCTCCACCTCCAGCCACCTCTGCCCTCCTCCTCATTCTCTCCCCCTGAAATTATTTTACTCCGGTGAGCCTCATTTTTACGGTGAAAGCAAAACAAAAACAAAAAATCCCAAGAAATCTCCTGCAGAAGCTCGACCAAAACCATTTTGATGTAGTGAAATCAAAAAATCCCCTGAAATTATTAGCTGGACGTAGCACCACTTCCAGCTACGTCTCGTTACGTCTATCTTCTTCTCATAACACCTTTTACCACATCCAGCAGCGGGGAGGAATCAGAAGCAACCCATTTCACATGAAAGTGTCAATACCTTACGAAAAACATTTATATATCATATTTCAGAGTAATAGAACATTATTTAAATAAGAAAACACGAATATAACATCATTAATACATTACCTAACATGAAATCGTGAAAATAAGGTTTCGTAAATTCATCAAATGCAGTTCATACTTTATGATGTAGTGATAGGATTATCCCTTGCCCTGAAATTCTTCAGCTTTGGAGATGGTTATTCTAACTAAATGCTTCTTCTTTCGTTCTTCTTGATATTGTGTTTTATAAATCTATGATGATAATCATGCCATGGGTTTTGATTTTTTTTGCAATAAACGAAGTCCCACAATGGTTCTGGGGATTGGGTTTTTATTTTTTTTGCAATAAACAAAGTCCCACAATGGTTCCAGGGATTTTGTTGGATTCAAAATGGTTTTGGTCGAGCTTCTACCGGAGATTTCTTGGGATTTTTTTGTTTTTGTTTTGCTTCCACCGTAAAAACGAGGCTCGCCGGAGTAAAATAATTTCAGGGTGAGAGAATGAAGAGAAGGGCAGAGGCGGTGGGAGGAGGAGGAGGACAGAGGGGGGAGGGGGAGATCGACGGCAACGAGAAGGGTGGGGGTGACGACGAGGGAGATAGGTAAAGCGAAATTGGTGGTGGTAGTGGTGGTGCTGCATTTTCTGGCGGGGGAGGGGGGCGGAGTGAGGCGACAGGCAGAGGGAAGAGAGAGAGGAGAGGAGAAATGAGAGAGGAGAGGGAGGAGAGAGAGGAGAAGGGAAGAGAGAATAAAAAAATATTTTTTAATATTTTATAATTTTTAATTATTAAAATTATTGGAATTGAGCAGTAAATTTTTTTAATATTTTATTAATTTCAGTCGGTTAAAAAAATTTTCATTAAGACCAAAATGCCCCTGATCAAGACAGGCAAAAGTGAGTTTTGGATCAAAATTTTTAAAAAACATGATGTAGTGGACTAAGAAAGTAATTTTTTTTTATTTTGAATCAAAATAATAGTTTCGCTATATATAATAGACCATTTTTAGAGTTTAGTCAAATAATTTCTAATTTTTACAATTTAAAAACTAACATAATTGCAGTTGATTGTCGTTCTCAAGTTAAGACGACCAAATCAAAATCTATCAAAATACTATGACGTTTCAGGTCTTAGCAAGTACAATATTTTGATGTACGATAATTGTTTGATTTTTTTACCTTATTTATTTATGAGATGGGTATTTATATGGATCTTCCATTTATGTAGTTTTAATTTGGGAGAACTGGTAAGAGTCTGATGTCACAAGTCATAGGAATTCTATTTTTGGTTATTGATGATCCCAATAACAAGTGGGCCTTTTAGTTCTTCCTTTTATGCCTTATATTCCCATTATTTTATCATCTGGTATTGCTCCCATGATTTTTGCAATTTGTGCCATGACACAAATAGCAAGTTCCAAAAAAGTCCTTGAAGGCTTGTGTCCAAGTATTAAAAAATTTCACTAAATTCAATACAAATTATACCACTAATCATACACATTAGTTTAATTATAATCATATATTTAAATAATAATAAAAATTAATAATTAAAAAAAAAAAGAAAGTTGACGCCTTGAGAATGCGCTAACTCCCGGTCAAGTGTGCCTCCACTAGGCGAGCGGCCGTAGATTAGAGCGCCTAATGAAGGTGCTTGACCAAACGGCCACACGCCTAATGAAAGTGTGGGCTTACCACGGTCACAAATTGGCCGCGCACCTTATGTACGCCATCGTCCGACTAACACGTTTTTTAAGGCCTGCGGCCGTAAAAATGGCCCGATCGAAGAAATTTCAGTCCAAAATTTATAACCAAAATTCAAAAATTTTTTAAAAAGTTTAAGATTCTTTTAAAATTAACCTTTTAATAAGTAAAAATCTCACGATAAAACTTACGAAAATGCGCCCGTTCCATAGATCGGGAGCGCATATAAAAGCGCTCCACCGCTGGTAGAATCTCACATAAATGCGCTCCGTCCAATGGTAAAGCACTTTTCGTGAAATTTTACTAGTGACGAAACGCTTTTTCTTGAATTTTTTTCTAATATCGAGCGTTTTCTTATAAGTTCTCCTCTTAGTAGTACTGCTTTTTTGTGAGTTTTTAGTCCATCCAATATTTGTTTTCTTTTTTAGGGTAATTTTGTTCGAGTGCACAAATAGCAAAAATCATGTGACAAATACTAATGGAGAAGTTTTTGCTAATCATTTTAGGCCCTTTTTTAGTAAGCATTTTGCTTCCCAAATTGTTGAAGGACCAAGAAAGATCTTATCAAATTAGGAATTATTAAAGAATTTAAAATTTTTGGAAACAACCTTAATATACACTATAAAATTTAAACAACATATACAATAGTTAATTTAGCCGAATTATGAGTTGGGTTATCTTTGAATTTTACTATCTAACAAATATTATAACTATTAAATTTAGACTTAAAAAATTACAAATGTTGAAGATTTCCATGAATATATTATGTGGGTTGTTAATAGCATTGATCAATTTTTGATAACATGAGTGTAGTGCATCTTAAAATGCAAGTAGGCATTTAATAGAACACACCAGTTCCCTCCTGATATTCATTGTCCAAATGACCAATGCAAAATCAGAAAGGAGAAAAGTATGATTTTATCTCTTGATCATTGTCAACATTTTCTGCCATTTGGGGCTCTGCTCCATTTGTGTTAAAGACTTAAAACCTCGTGTTCCCAGATGAATGAACAAATTGTCTTTTGCACAAAAGACCCCTTTTACTAGTTACTGCTCCACTTCTTACTCTCTATCGTCCCAATTTAAACTAAAATAAGGACAATTTTATCAAAAAATTATGAACTACCCCCACAAAAACTGAGACGGTAACTAGTAACCCTCTTCTACCGAATCAATACACTGAGAAACTCATGATGAATCACATATTTGGTAGTAAATATGTTCTACCAGTGCAACAAGTCCACATATACTGGTAAAGTAACCTGTTGTTAGGCTCATTTTCTTCCCAAAAAATAATCTGTCAAAGTCTAATTGCAATCGACTTAGTTTCTACTGGATTACAACAAAACATGCATTTGCTTAGTGTACTGAAATCAACATTTCCAAGAACCCGAAATCTTAACTAAACCTAAACAAGACAACTAAAATGCCAAAAATGTAAAATGTATCCGAGGTGCTCAACACATGATCTATGTCTCCGGGGGACTAAAAGTTTCAGATGAAGCTGTTCTTTTCCCAATTCAAAGAATCAGGACGGAAAGATGTAACCAGCTTGACATTCAGGTCTCCAACACGCGTCCTGCTGTGGGATTGTGTTTTGTAATTCAATCTTTACAAGATGGTCTTTGTATCGGACTTGTGCAGTAACATTTATGTGGCTTTGAAGCTTATTTATACCAGCCAGTGAGAATCCATCTCAGGAAAAAGCAGAAGAGGCAACAAATAACCTGTAGCAGAATGGAGTGAAGAAAGTTCAACAAAAGCTGAATGGGAAAGCAATAGAGTTTCCTAACAAAACCAAAATGTTAGTAGCCGAACATGCTCTCCAATTAGTTAATGCTGTCATGTAATTGTTACCAGGAAACATTGGGTAATTTACATAAACAAAACAAACTTCTGTTCTCTAGAACCAAACTCATCATTTCCTTCAATCCTAAACCAAAGAAGACAAAGTAAGAAAATTTCCCAGAATAGTTCTTGGATTTAAATGGAATCAAGAGGGCCATACCAACCTCTTGCTGCTTAACCTTTTTCTTTTAATTCATTGGGTAAATCAGGCCACGGAAGAAATATACATGACTTGACAATTTCATTCAGAAGAGAGCATCCAGTATATGTTTTAACCTGAAGCTCATCGAGGTCTATAGAAGTTCAAATACGAGTTGTAAATCTATGAGGCAAATTCTAAAATGCCAATTTAGAAAAGAAAAAAAGTGAGGAGCCAGGTTTAGTTCCTGAAAAGAGGAAAGAAGAAAAAATAACAAATACCTGGAAACCAAGAAGCAGAATACAAAGGGACCTTTCCGACCTTCTGCCAAATAGTCTTAAAAATATATTCACAAGTGTTCCGTCCTTCGTCCCTGTTAGTAAGCCACTCTGAGGGTCAAACCTGCAACGTTGGTTACAGTACTCAGCTTCGTTTAAGATGTTAATTTTGAAATCCATAAGTCAATCCCTCCTGGAGAGTATAGTAGCCTACCTAGGCAATCGATGTCGTGGACAAAATACAATACCAGCCAGCTAGTGGGGAAAGAAAAATAGACTTGTCAAATGTAAGTAGATATTTCAAATTAAAGTTGTTTGTGCGTCTATGTGTGTGTGACAGAGAAAAACAGGGAGAGACAAGAGAGACAGACAGAGAGACAGATAGAGAGAACAAACCTGAGGTAGGGATGCCAAGAAATTTAGAACTTGAGGAGTGAAAAATATTAGAAGCGTCTCACTGAAATAGATTTATAGATTTCAAAATTATAAACATATCCAAATAAGCATAAAAGACTTCACACTATAAACATATGCAAATAAGCATTAAATCTTTCTCCCCCAAAAAAATTCAATTAGCTAATCAAAGTTTAAGCTTCATAATGACATCGGTAAGATTTTTGATACCCAAAAATGTTAACTCCTCTTATTAGTGTAGCAGAACCCTTGAGAAGACAGAACAGGAAATTCAATCACCACCATATGACTTAATAATGTTCTCCATATTTCAGAAATTACAACAAATTAACTTAAAGCTTATGAATTTTCATTTCCCCTATTCCAATTTAGATCTTAACCCTGAACACACAATAATACCCGTCTACATTTGTATTAAATAGTGTATATCATTTTCAAATCAACCATTCAAATGCATGGAAACAAATACTTCAAGAATATTAGTCATGCTTGCAATTATGCCAGAGGTAATATGATAACTTGGTAGTATCTCAGATCCAATTATTAGTGGGAAAAGAATCAAACAGCCCTAAAATCAGTTTTCACCTCCTCTTTAAAAATCGACCTTTCTTGCACTCATCTTTTATTACCTGATTTATAGCTATGGGTAAACCAGGAACAAAATAGTTTTCCCGTCTTGATTACGTCAATATCTTTCAGTGAAAAAAATGAGAACTAAAGCCAAGCAAGGGATCAATTGATAACGTGATTGCAGTAATTCAATGCCCAACACTTTGGAGAAAATTAGAATGGCATCAGCATGAAAAAAATCTACACTAAAAAATTCATTAAGCCAGAAACACTGCCAATGAAGCACTCATAATGTGCTGGAAACAAGCAGCAAATCACAAGAGTTTGACACAAGCTAAATAAATTCGACCTACATTCTCATCAACAGTCACAAGTGCAAAGCACTTCAAAGGCAAGGTATATTCTACCCCCAATTAACATATTTTTTTCCGAAGCCTGAAATTTTACCAAAATTATTTCCACGAAGAAGTGACCGAGAAAGGAGGCTACAAACCTAAAATGGCCCAAGATGCCGATGACTGCCATAGTCATTCCAGCAAAGTATGTAAATGTGTCACCAACAAAAACAGATGATGGATACCTGAAACGCAAGGACAAAATAAACTATAATGCAACACCAATAATCATTTGCTAAGAAATGCATGACACAATCAGTACCAGTTATAAGAAAACAAGGCCAATGAAGTGGCAATCAATGGTTGAACAAGATATAAGGAGAATGCATGGGCTTGTTTGTACTCAGGGTCTCCACTTGAACCTCCAATTTGCATGACATTATGTGCCAAGATCTGTTGATAATAATCACCATCATCACTTTAGTTCCAAATCAGATCCAATAAGGACAAATAAATGAAAAACAAAAGTGCTTACAGCACAAGCAATAACAACTGTCTGCCCAACTTCAAGGCCATTGATGCCAGCATGAATATTGATTGAATTGGTGCAGAATACCGCCAAAAGACCCATATATAGTTTGTAAATCCATCCTGAACAAAATGATGTTATATAATGGACATAAGAAACAAATTTGCATATAAGATTATAAAGTAACATAATCAGGAACCAGGGTTCAAAAAACTTGTTAGGTTAATCTGTTTAATGTGGCACTACAGAAGTTTGTGAAACAGAAAAAAGTTACCTAGATCAATACTCTCTCCAAAATATTGAATAAGGGGCTTTGGAATAATGATGGTTGTGTGCCCGGCATATGCCATCAATAAAGGAAGGGCTGCAACAGATGGCAATAGTAATTTCCTGCCGTCAAATGAAATATAAGTGATTAAGGAATTGTAAGATATCTAGCAGGAGAAGTTACTGAAGTCAAAGCGCTTCTGCAAATGAAAAGCTCTAACATAACAGAAAACTCACACTCTCCAGGGTACATCCAGGACATCATCTACAAACCCAAGCAGGATCATGAAACATATGCATGCTAGTGCAGCATTGTACTCAACCAGCCACTTTCAAATAAATGAGAAATATTAGATACCTAACTGTGGTGAAGTAGGAGTCAAAGAATCAAAGGAACTGAAAATATTAAAAAAAATTATACAAATTAGGTAACTTAGTTTAACAAAGTATTAAACAAAAAACAAGCTTAAATTTCCTATATACAGTGTAACAAGATTAATTAACGGCAATCTTCTAGGAGCTAAAAAACTAAAAGCAACAATTGGAAGTGATGTTAAACCCTCCAGTGCATAGTCTCCAATGATTTAAGTTTCCTTCAGTTCTCTTTTCTCCCTTCCTCCCTCTCCCTAGCAGCCCCCCTCCCCTTCCAATTTAATTGCATAGCTGACAGGTAATTCTGATGCTATATCAAGAGTTGTTGTTGGGTTCTAGAACGATAACTCATATGTTATAGGAAAATAACTTCAAGAACTAAGATTCAAGTAGTATAAGGAGCAATTTAACAAGATATACAAAATAGTAAACATTTTAACATGGCCATTGAATTTTGTAAAATTTAAATGATAATAAACTGTCCTTACATTTGAATCTGCTGTGAAGTTAAAATACTGAAATAAGATTGCCAACACTAGAAATACAATCCCCACAACGATTCCGAGTGACTCCGGCCTGCCAAGATGTTTAGCAAACTGTAATAATTCCTCAAGAAACACTAATAAATCCTATCGAAATCCACATCTATGTCACATATGACAAACAAAATATACAACCGTTCACTTTTCAACCACAAAGATAGCTGAACTCAGCTTCAGAAATAATAAGCCATAAAAAATTCATGAATCAGAAGTTTAACATCCGAGTCCACAATCTAATCACAACTGAAATCAATGTCTTCTGACAAAGCAATTCCAAGAACTTCCTTTTAAAAAAAACCCCGCGATTTTGCATTAAAGCACAAATCACGCTACCTTTTAACAAAAATTGCAGAAGCAACTTACACTTTCACGGTACCCTGGGGTGTGCCCTTCTTATTAATGTCATACCCAAATAAATTCCTCCTCGAGACGTACTTTGCTGCAACTGGGATCAGCCTTTGGGTCAAAAAGAACCCAACAAAGCTGAGAATGGCATTAATGAGAATTGGGCGTTTGAGCTCATATTCGATATCATAATACCAGAAGATTGCCGCACAGTATGGGATTAATACAGCCAGTGAAATTGTCAAGATGGGAAGAACTTTCGGTGGTGCGATCGGCGGGTCTTCGCTGACGGGTTTGGGATTTGTCGGGGCGGTGGTACGGGTCGGCTCAGCTACTTGAGCAGCTGGTTTTCTCCGAGAAGCCATGGCTACTGTGTGTTTGTGTGTGCTGCGCCTGAACCGGAGAGAGTGGTGTGCCTTCTGTTATTCGGGCCGTTGAGTGAGCTGGGCTAATGATATGTGCCCACGTCGGATGAAGTTGTCACAACTGGTACAAGGTTTCTGACGTGGAAAAACTGATCGGAACTCGGAGTCCGGTTTCAATTTTGCGATTTTTTCATTTGGCAGCTACCTGACCTGATAGGCAAATTATACAGTTTACACCCATGCGCATATAATACCGTGCACTATTGTAAAAATTTAAATTGATTGATTTTTATTTTTGACTCATTCACGTTTTAAATATATTCAATTTAGACAAAAAAATATATATTATAATTATTTTTTGTTCTTTCCATATTTTCATAAAATTAAACTCTCTCCACTTCAACAACACTTACAAGATTAGGAGAATAGTGTGACAATTAGTAAATAGGAATACTAAATAGCATCCTTTATGTATGATTTATCTATTAAATTAAATATTTACATGCAAGCCATTTTGTTGGCAATTTTTTTCCTACAACTAGGAGTACAAATAGGATGATACTAATAGGAGAATTTGTGTACAAAATATCTCATTAAATGATGTTTCCCAATTTTCCTCTTCTATACTCTCACCACGCGCCTAATTTTTGTTTGCAAAACCCTCATTTCCACTTTCTTCTCTTTCTTCTTTCTCCAGCCGTTTTTTTGCCTTGAAAATTGTCCCACATTCATGATGTTATTTGCTCCTATTTTCCAGATTTCTCCACTCTACATTTTCCAGATTTTTTCAGGTGCTCTGATGGAGAAGACTAAGGGTTGTGTTGGATTTTGCAGAAGACTTCATGGGTTTGTCGCCTCTGTTTTTTTCATTTTTCTTCCTGAGATTCGTGCTCTTAGTGGGCTGTCGTGATGGTAAATTGCTATAGTTGATGGAATATGTATTGTTCTTTTGATCGATCATATTTTCCATCATAGTTCAGGATTTACCATCAATTTTACCATATAAAACTTTCAAACGCAAGATACAAAACTTTAAAGCAAACGCAATTATAAGTTGTACAAGGAATATCACATCATGATTATATAGAGATCAGATCAGCGAATACTTGACATCAGATCAACAGACTATAGATATCAGATCAAGAATATAAAAGAAATCATACAATAGAACTAAAATATACTTAACAAGGGAGATCACATCATGATTATATAGACATCAGATCAGAGAATACTAGACATCAGATCAAAAGACTATAGATATCAGATCAAGAATATAAAAGAAATCATACATATAACTAAAATATATTTAACAAGGGAGATCACATCATGATTATATAGACATCAGATCAGGGAATACTAGACATCAGATCAACAGACTATAGATATCAGATCAAGATTAAAAAAGAAATCATACAGTAGAACTAAAACATACTTAACAAGGGAGATCACATCAGAATTATATAGACATCAGATCAGCGAATACTTGACATCAGATTAACAGATTATAGATATCAGATCAAGAATAAAAAAGAAATTATACAATAGAACTAAAACATACTTAATAAGGGAGATCACATCAGGCTTATATAGACATCATATCAGCGAATATTTGACATCAGATCAACATACTATAGATATCAGATCAAGAATATAAAAGAAATCATGCAATAGAACTAAAACATACTTAACAAGGGAGATCACATCATGATTGTATAGACATCAGATCAGCGAATACTTGGCATCAGATCAACAGACTATAGATATCAGATCAAGAATATAAAAGAAATCATACAATAGAACTAAAACATACTTAACATGGGAGATCACATCATGATTATATAGACATAAGATCAGAGAATACTACACATCAGATCAACAGATTATAGATATCAGATCAAGAATACAAAATACAGAACCAAAGCATCTTAACATTTACCATCAACATCTTCACATGTACCATCACCATTTTCACATTTACCATCACCAACATCATAATATCGAAAACACAAAATACAGAACCAAAGCATCTTAACATTTACCATCAACATCTTCACATTTACCATCACCAACATCATAATATCGAAAACACAAAATACAGAACCAAAGCATGGTCACATTTACTATCACCATTTTCACATTTACCATCACCAACTTCACATTTACCATCACCAACATCATATTTACCATCACCATATCGAAAAAAAAATTGATGACAACATACCTTCATTCTGGGGCTGTTGCTGCATTTTCGCATTTTCCTCACCCGTTGATGCATTTTTTGTTCTCATTTTTCCTCCCTTTCGATTGAGTTTTGTCGTCGCGTTTATGTTTTTTGCTGCTACTTGTTCTTCAAAGAATGTTGTTGCGCCTCTGTTCGGACGTGGGCAGTTTGCGGCGTTTCGACGGCAGTTTGTGGCGAATCGACAGCAGCAGTTTGGCCTCATCAACCGACGATGATGATGGAATTGATGGATGGAGGGTTTTATTCTCCATTGATGGAAGAAATTAATTTGTGCAATTTCCGAGGAGTGAATAATTGTTTTGTGTTGGAACATGCTGATGGAGAAAAATTTAGGCGGCTGTGTTTTGATAGTTTTCAAGGAGCGTGAATACACACTCCTACCCACTTAATTTACACATTTTATTTTTGTTTTAATTTTTACTATGTGTACAGATTTTTATGGTACACTTAGTTGTACTATATAAGTATTGCATTTTGTTTGCGTTTTCATCTCTATCCAATATCTTGCAATGTAGTCTAGAAGTACCATATACAGATTGGTGATGAGAATATGTTGAATGAAGTAAATTATACCATATACCCTTATGTATACCTATTACTATTATTTTTGAAAATAAAGTGATACAATAAGAATAATTTTTATTTAAAAAATTATTGAATTATCATGATTTTATTTCTAAATATAGTAATAGTTACATATACCTTGATATATATCATAATTTCTCCTTCAATGAAGGATGCATACCATCTAATTGGTTGTTGATAAACTCCATCCACGCATATATAAGTTCACTTTTTGAACCTTTCGCCGGAATTCCCACACCCCTACCGACATCAAGAAACAAAATAACAAAAACCCACTAAGCACAATATAGCACTAATGCTTTGCTTGAGACCTAACAAATTTTCAATCAATCTTAGGTGTTAAGGTCAGCATTCTAGAGTAGTCAAGAATCTCAGGACAACAAAATCTAAGGAGAGGCATTGTCTAATCTGGAACTGCAAAAAAATATTAAAGAATAGTATGTGATAAGTATTCATACGTTATTGAACTACATCAATTTCTTTATTTTCTTTTATATTTATATAATAGTTAGTGATATTTTTCCTTCAAAAATATTCAAGGATTAATTGTTATTATTTTCTCAATAAAAAATAATGTTATCTTTATTTTTTATTATAATTATTTAAAAAATATATATATATTTCACTTATATTTTATTAAAATTTTACTAAAGTAATTTCAAAATATATTAAAAGTATAAAATATAATATAAAATAACTCTCAAAATTATGTAAAAATAACATGAGTATATTTTATACCGCATTCATTTTATAAAAATAATTGAATTTTTTAAAAATTAAACTTAATATTTATGTTACATAAAATTAAAAAATAAATATAATATATTCTATTAATTTTTTAAAATTAAATTATTTTAAAAAATAATTACTTATTTTAGGGTTGACAATTACTGACATGACACGATAAGAAATCGACATGAAAAAGAAAAAAGTGGGTTAGGGTTGAAATTTTCAACCCGTATAATAAACGGATCGGGTTCCGATTGATATGTTTGAACACATAGGGTTAACCCGTTAAAAAAAAAAAACTCATTATATATAATATATATTATAATTTTCCCACTTCAAACTTTATCTATTTCAAAGCGACCGTTACTTTTCAACATTTTCTTTCTTTTAGCCGCATTATTCCTTCCTTGCAGGCAACAGCTCTCTCTAACTGACGTCAGTCGAGCAATCAAGCAACCCCTTCCTTCCTTCCTTCCTTCCAATCGAAGCATTCGAGCATTCCCCTTTCCTTCTTTCAATCGAAGCACCTTGTACGGTAGACTATTCATTTTTTAATTTTCATGCTGTCTCCTTGAACGGAATGACATAAAACTATCAACACATTTTAACTTCAGCATATTTCTTGAAACTCTTCAGTTTGGGTCATTGAAAAGCAAAAATTTTGGGAGAATTGGATTTCGATTGTATTATGAAGAATTTGAATTGATGAAATTTAGGTTGATGGTGTAAGCGTGTTATGGTTAAACTTAAATTGATGGATTTGAATTTGTTTGATTCAAATTATAGATTGTGTTATAGGTAAAAGTGTATATTATGATTTTTATTATAATTGATCTAAAAATAGTTTCAAATGCATGTTATATAGAAAAATGATGGATTAGGTTAATATATATATATATATGTATATATATATATATGTTTTAACCAATTTTAAATTTAATTGGGTTGGTGGGTTAATGGGTTGGCAGGTTGACGATTGACCTATTTAATTAAACGAGTTACACGAGTTAGGTTAATGATGACCTATTTATAGACAGGTCGAGTTATGGTTAGAATTATCAACCTATTTAACTAAATGGGTTGAGTTAGGTTGGGGAGTTTTAACCCAGCAACTCGCCAACTCAAACTGTCAATCCAGACATGACATGAATTGTTAGCCTACTTAATTTACTGGGCACCGCGCAACGCACAATTACCTCTTCTAGTTATTATTCAATGAGGGAATATTATGACATTTGTTTTAAAATAATAATTTTGTCAATTGTATATTTTTATTACATATAAAAATAATATTATGAGACTGGAAATAGTATTTTATAAAACTTACAGATAAATTCTGATTAATTTGGGGATTCTTGATTAGATTTTAATTATCGAGTTGATCCGTCTGACTTGAGTATCAAGTTGGAGTGCTCCGAAAGCGGTAGGCCTGGAGGATTTTGTTTTGGATGTAAGGAGGATCGAACCAAATAAAGCCTTTTCTTAGGAATCTTCCATGTTCTTCCCGCACTGCGTCAATTGTTTTGCAATCATTTTTTAGGGTTTTTAATAATTTCTGCACTGGTCTCCGATCCTTGTCCATTGAAGCACGTCTGTTATGTTTTTCTTCCACAGCTACTTTTCTTTCTTTTTCACCGTCTTCTTCATAGGGCTAGTCCAACCTCTTCACCAAATTTCGAAATCTATGTAGCTCTTTCCCCTCAATTTTGAAGACCGCAAAGGGGGGGGGGGGGAGGAAATTATGCCGTCCCCGTGCTCCAAAAGACTTTCAGTCCGAATGTGTGCAGTAGTGCCCTTGGGTGGTACCAATCATCACTCACCTTTCCGACCACGGTTTGCTTAACACCCCCTAGTTTTAGTTTTAGTATACAACGGATCACATCTCCCTTGACCACATCCCCATCGTAAATTTTTCCAGATCTGTCAAATTTGCTGTCGGGATATTTTGCCATCATCACTGGGTCTCCTAAAGTCAGTGACGCCCTTGTGCAGTAGAGTCTTTTAAGTAACTCCCTTTTTGTGGAGGAGAGGTACAATAATCTTGAACCAATGATTAAATGTTGATGTCTCGAAAAAGGGAACTACATCCATTTCTGTGCATCAGCGTAGAAACACATACATGCAAATGAACATGAATATGGTTAAAGATTTGAATCCTTAAATTTGGCTTATGAGGGTTAAGATAGATTGAATGCTTTTTCAATTTTTCTGAAGTGTAAAATCTCGAAACAATGAGAGCGACGATAGCATCATTGACCTTCAGCTTCATAGCCCAAATATGTTCTACAAATCTCGTTAATCTAAAAGGTGTGGTTGATGAGCTACCAAACTCACGAATTTGAGCTCGAGCTCGAGCCAAACTTGAGTCGAGGCATACATATCGAGCTCGAGCTCGAGCTCGACTCGTGATCTACCGAGCTCGCGAGTTGAGTTTGATTTTAAGTATTTATTATATTATATAATATAAATATTTATTATTATGTTATTTTTGAAATAATATTATTATATTATTAAATATATAAATTAATGTACATGGTCAATAGGCTTACGAACCTATCGAACTTGTACACTATAAGCTCTAACTCAACTTGTTACCTTTAACGAGTCGGTTCGAGTTCGGTCAATTTCAAATTCAAATGGAGTTTTGACCAAACTGTTCACGAGTGACTTGGTTCATTTACACCCTAAGTAGGATTAGATAACATGATAGTTCTATAAGATCATAATAAAATAATTGACTAATTATGTTTTATTTACATTCTACACACCGTAACTATGGGATTATGTCAACAATTATCTAATATAAGAAGTAATAATTCAAAAAATAGATATATTTATATATAATCAAATATCAACATCTACAATAACAGATCATAGTCGACGACAATAATTAATCTCTTTATTTAACCATATATGGTTAGATAGCCTATTCAAATATCTAAAACTATTTCATGGGCAGACATCATTAATCCACTAGTATCTTAATAAAGGAAATCAGACAAAAAAAAAAAAAAAGTCAAAATCTTTGTATTCTTCTATGTAGAGCCGCCACTGTTTCTCCTCCTTTCATGTTCTGTATTTTTCCAGCAACATCTTTTAAAAACTAATGGATGAGTTGTTTATGTAGGATTCCATCTTCTTTTCCTTTCCCCATTACAGCAAGAAGCCAAGAACTAACAAAACAATCAATAAATTCATATGGGTGAGAATATGTTACTAGCTTTGAAATGCCATGCCAATATTGAGCATTCAAAATAGTTAATTTTGTCCAAGAATCCTTTACACCATAATCCTTCATTATCCACAAATCAAAACCCGCAACTCTAGATCTCATAACACGAAAGTAAATATAGCTATCCAAAATCCCCACACTATAATTCTCACAATTCTCTTCATTAGGAAAATCAGGACATGGAACAAATGTTACTTTTCGGTTCTCAAGTCGAGAGCAGATATTGCCCTTTTACTATTGTGATAAGGCGAACCAAGATAACTGTCTTTCCTCTCATACGCCAACCAATGTAGAGCATTGTTGATAAATGCAATGCCAGTACCACAAAAGAGGGAGATGTAATACCGACAACATGGAAGAGTCTTCCAAAGAGGGAGATAGCATTGTGGATAACTTCTTCTATGTAGAATTATGTGGAATGGACACTAATCATGATGTTTTCAAAAACTCTTACCACCTTATAATCATCGGAAAGCTGATCGTAGCCAAGGCCGTACTTAAACACAAAGGCACCATTAGGATCTACTACATGGGATGGCAATTTACAATACTTGTGAGTACTTTGATTCCATAACACCACACTTTCATCATTACTTTTTATACGTATACAAACCAATCCATTACTTTTTATACATATACAAAGCAATCCATTGCAAGAACCTTAGAATTGCATGGTCGAATAGCTCATGAGCTCGAAAAGGGTAGTGGAGCTCCACCTAGGTAGCTTTAATCTTCTGGAATGTATCGAATTCTGCAGAATAATATTTGGTTACAAATCCGGTTGCAAATCCCGACATAGGGAATATTTCTTGGAAAATATTAACTGCTTGTTGTGTCCCTTCGTCGCCCGTGATTGACAGTGGCTCAGGTGCAACTTTATGAAATATTTTTCATCAATTAGAGATTTTCATGATTTTAAAACGAGTCGAAAATTCAATAGTAATTTCGCAGGTGCAAGCAGATTTTCAAGAAGATCATCTAACATTTTGGTTGAATTCTTCAAAAACTAAATTCAAATCAAACTTTGAAGCCAACCAAATTAAGTAACTCATTGATGAAAGTAATTTGATCAACCAACAATAAACAATTTTATCAATGCATCCCGCGCCTTTCGTTGTAAAACAAAGCCACCAATTTCGCCAAAGACAAACCAAAGCCCCGGATCTGTTTCTGTTGTTTGTTTGTACAAAATACGGATGTAGGCATGTCTATTTATAGATTAAATATTCTTTTCTAAATCAAAATAGGAAATCAATGGTAATTCGATTCTAAAATCAATTCTCTATTATAAATTGATTATTAATTACATTAACATAAATAAATTATAATAGGAATATAACTAAAACCAACTCTAAATAGGAAATCAATTGTAATTCTATTAGGTAAATTAGTCTAAAAATTAATTTAGTATTAACACGTTCTATTCTACTTTATATTAAGAGTAAATTCCAAAATTGGTCATCATACTATGGTCAGTTTCCAGTTTTGGTCATCATACTTTCAAAACTATTTTTAAGGTCATCATACTTTCATTTTATTTTCAAAAAAGGTCACTCCGTTCATATTGGCCGTTAACCCTCTTAACGGAGCCTTTTTTTGAGGGCATTTATGTCATTTTTATTTATTTTGCTTTCCAATTTCCATCCAACTGCTGCCGGTTAAATTGAGCGGGCTACAGTTCGCTACAGTACGCGCTATAGTTGCGCGCTACACTTGCGCTACATCGGTCTGATGTCTAGTATTCTCTGATCTGATGTCTATAGTCTGTTGATCTGATGTTTAATATTCTCTGATCTGATGTCTATAGTCTGTTGATCTGATGTCTAGTATTCTCTGATCTGATGTCTATAGTCTGTTGATCTGATGTCTAGTATTCTCTGATCTGATGTCTATAGTCTGTTGATCTGATGTCTAGTATTCTCTGATCTGATGTCTATACAATCATGATGTGATCTCCCTTGTTAAGTATGTTTTAGTTCTATTGTATGATTTCTTTTATATTCTTGATCTGATATCTATAGTCTGTTGATCTGATGTCTAGTATTCTCTGATCTTATGTCTATATAATCATTATGTGATCCCCCTTGTTAAGTATGTATTAGTTATATTGTCTGATTTCTTTTATATTATTGATCTGATATCTATAGTATATTGATTTGATATCTAATGTCTTATTATTTTTTTAAAAAAATTATTTTTTTAAAAAAAATTATTTTTTTAAAAAAAGTATTTTTTTAAAAAAAAGGTGTGCGTCAAAAAAAAAAAAAATTGTAGCGCAACTGTAGCGCGTACTGTAGCCCGCTCAATTTAACCGGCAGCAGTTGGATGGAAATTGAAAAGCAAAATAAATAAGAATAACATAAATGCCCAAAAAAAAAAGGCTCCGTTAAGAGGGTTAACGGCCAATATGGACGGAGTGACCTTTTTTTAAAATAAAATGAAAGTATGATGATCTTAAAAATAGTTTTGAGAGTATGATGACCAAAACTAGAAACTGACCATAGTATGATGACCAATTTTGGAATTTACTCTTATATTAAACTTAAATATTTTGTTAGGCAAATGAGTCAAATCTAATTTAACTATTTATAAATATAGATTATTTTGTATATGAAACAATTGATTGTATTCCTTAAATAAAATTTCTCTCTTTCTAAGTATAAATTACCTTATTAACATCAACGTTATCATATCCAACCTTAATTTGTTTTGTTAACGCAACCTTTTATTCTTCGCATATCTGATGTCAAAACCTAACAGCGCACAACATCACCGGCGGTAATCCTCAGAGTTTTAAAGGCGTCGACGTCGCTGCTATTCATCCTTCCGACCAAGGCATCCGAATCTTTCTGGTATCGAATTACAAGTATTTTGAGACAGATTAGGAGAATGGCAAGATATAGTTAAAAGAAGGAAGAACATCACCGGCGGTAATCCTCAGAGTTTTAAAGGCGTCAACGTCGCTGCTATTCATCCTTCTGACCAAGCCATCCGAATGTTTCTGGTATCGAATTACAAGTATTTTGAGACAGATGAGGTGAATGGCAAGATATAGTTAAAAGAAGGAAGAACAAGAACAGGAAATTGCAGGTATTGATTGAAAAAGAGATGGAGACTTCTGGGGTCTGCAAGGGATGCAAGAGAAGAACCCTCCTGGTGGAAGATGCTGACACTGGAAAATTGGTGTGTTCTTCATGTGGGCATGTGCAAAATCGTGACAATTTTCAAGCGCATATTGGTGGTATTAGTGGCCCTTCCGGGACTAATGTCGGATTAGGCACTGTTGGTTCGGGCACTGTTTATAGTTACAAACAGACTAAAGTTTATGATGCCCAGAAGATAATTCAAGATATTATGTTTAAATTAGGATTGGAATCAACATTTAATGAAGTGAAGGCCATGGTGGAGACTGTTACAGAGGGTGAATATGGTAGCGGAAGATGGTTTCCCATATTTGTGGGCGCCTGTGCTTATGTTGTGACGAGGAAAGACGTGACGAGGAAAAACAAGAAGGCGTTATTGTCAGTATTGTCAGTTGTGGAGGTGGCTGATTTGGTTGGCTGTGATTGCAGCGAGTTAGGGCGGATGATCAATCGAGTTGTGGATTTTCTGGACTTGAAGTTGCCGGAATTTGACATCGTTAACTCTTTTCAACGTGCAGTTCGGAATTCTCCTAGTCTTAAAGGGCTTTCTGAGGATTTAATTGGAACAATGTTAAAGCAAGGTGTGTTCTTGATTCAGTGTTCAATGAAATGGTATTTGACTACAGGGAGGAGACCTATGCCTATTGTCGCCGCTATTTTGGTTTTTGTTGCTCAACTGAATCAAGTCAGATCAGTAAAGATGGAGGCAGTTGTGAAGGAATTGCATGTGGCTTTGTCTACAAGCAAAAAGAGGTACAATGAGCTGCTGGAAAAGCTTGTTAAAGTTGCAAAGGTGGCCTTACCTTGGGGAAAAGATGTCACTGTGAAAAATATTATGAATAATGCACCATCTGTAATGCAGTATATGGAGTTGAAGGCCTCATCATCATCAAATGGGAAGGAGAAGAAGAGTAGTTTAGAGGATGATGTTGGATTTGACATGGAAGATTTAGTTTCTGATTCTTTGAAAACAGAAAGGGCTATGATTAGTAGTGTTGATGAACATGAGTTACAGTATTTTGATGTTAAAAATCCTTCAAATATGATAACTGATCTTCGTCAAGATGAACTACTACAGATCTCACCTATGTCTATGTCTACGTCACTGGCTATGATTCATTCAAAGCTTTTGGATGAGGTTTCTACAGTTGAGTCATCGTCTGCGCCGAAGCCAAAGCGAAGGAAGGATGATTGGAGGACGACACTAACATGGAACAGGGAGTGGTGGACTGGTAAATCAGAGATGAGCAAGAAGCTGTTGCTGAATCAAATAGTAGAGAAAAATGTTGGATTTGATGCTGATCCTCCATCTTTTGACAAAGGGAAGTTGGCATATCAAAAGAGGAAAGAAAAGATAAAAGCTGCTAAGTTAAGAATACAGAAAACTATGCATCCATATCCATCTGAACCAGCTCCAGCTCCTCCTGATGATGAAGAAGTTGGAATTAGCAGCTGTGGTAAGAAAAGAAAAAGGGTAAATGGTGGAATGGATTTGGATTGGGATTGGGAAGATTCTATTATTGAAACACTTCTTCTTCATCAGGTGAAAGAGGAGGAGATTGAAAAGGGACACTACAAGGTGTTGTTGGACTTGCATGTTTTTCATCATTTGGTCTGAAATGGCCGCCATTGACTCCATTGTTGTTGCAGAGGTTACAAGATTAAGGGCACTCCAATTTGTTACCATACTGGAAATTTTGATCGTTTTGCCTCTGTACAAAATGCATATAAAGATGATTTTTTTTCTTCAGATTTTTCTAATTTTTTGCTTTATACTGCGTTCATCCATTATCTATCTCATAACATGGATCAATCATTTTTGGAATACTTCTTTTCTGAAATTTTACTGATTTACACGATGAATTTTGAAGATCAGAATCTACTGATGCGACCAAATATGCTTTGAAATGTCAAAGACATTAATACATTAGCTGAATTGATAAAGATTCAAGAGCAGAACTGATAACAAGTGATTTAGGACAAAAATGGCTTACATCAAAAGAAAGTTGATCATGTAACGCCCTTCACAAAACAACTGTCGTTCTTCCATGAATCAGGAGTCAGGTGTCAATCAGCAACAAAATATCATAATTACATTGTGCTTTCAAATGATACAATCCTCCCGGATCCGCCCGATATCCTGACCAAACGAAGATGGATTATAATGAGAAAAACTCACCCATCGAGCTCTCTCTTATGGATGATGTATGACCATAAAGGGCTTCAGACAGCGAGAAGGTTTCTCCGGTCTCACCTACATTGCAGCATTGCAACTATGATACAAGTGCGGGATGATGACGCAAATCTGAAAGACTCTCTTCCAAGTCTACAGTTTAACTACAAGACCGATGGGACAATGATCACTGCCAGCAACATCCGGAAGAATATACGAGTCATGAACCTTGTCTGCCATACTCTCTGAGACGAGGAAGTAGTCCAACCTCCATCCTGTGTATTATTTCAAAGAAAAGTAACAAGAATGCAGCATTTCGTACCCGAATTTATGAGCAAATCACTACTCATTCAAAGAAATATAGAATCCAAGTCAACTTTTCTTTGACGCAAACAAAATATTGCAAAGACAAAATGGTAATGCCCTCCCAGAATAACAATTTAATGGAGGCTTCAAGGCAAAACCACATCCATCCAAAATGAAGGGTATATGAAGTCAGAGGACTACCCATCCCCTAGAAGAGACACAAGAAGGAGGTCCTATCCTCTTTTGGGAGAGTGGGGACAGATCTAAAACTAAGGAAATAAGTTGTCATGTCTTGGATGGGAAGGTACCTAGTAAATATACTGTCAGCGGGTAAGTTCAACTCTGTTGAAATGAAAACTAGAGCATGATGACATAAACCAGGTACTGCAAAAGTCCAAATTAGCTCTGCAAACTACTAGTGAAATCATGATATAATTTCAATGGAGTTAAGGGCAGTCATGAGAGCTAGCATATATTTGTCAGACAGTAATCAGTTAAAAAGTTCAAAAAGTAAGTTATGTGTTTATACATTTTATACAATGGTTAGTAAAAAGTTTAATTTTCAACAAGTTCCCCGCTGATATGACAGACAATGGTAAAACCAAAAGAGGTAGAGGGGAATGGTCCAGATGTTGAGAAGGAAATAGTAAGTAAATATTTATTTCAATAAAGACATACCCAAGACTTTCTTTTAACATGTTTTTTTACACTCTGATGGCGTTCAAAGTACCAAATAAATAATTTAAGATACTGGTAATATGCTTGCAAGTGGACAAATATAATAATTTTCTACCAGAAGTTGTACAAGCACCAGGTGGAAGAAAATCCCACTTGTGTCAACCTTATATGTGAATTTCTTTCGATAAGAACAAGCACAGAAGTCAAAAATTTGTGAGCACTTTCCAAGGTTATCAGTAACAGAAGCATCATAAAGAAGCACCTACTGCTGCATGAAATTATGAATACCTTTATTTGTCTTGCGTCCACCATGCCTGTACCCCCAATAAGTATACCCAATAACACCCGGATGCTGCCTCCTGAAGGTATCAACAAAACCCTTATTTAAGAAGTTTGACTCAAAGGATTGTCTTTCTTCAGCAGTGAACCCGGCACTTCTCTTATTTCCCTATAAAATAATGCACCAAATTAAAATCACAATAAACTGACTAGTGACTACTGACAAACAAAAATAGCAACATCCTTTCAGCATCTAAAATTTTTGGTTTTCAAGGTCTCTAATCCTTATTGTCGTAAAGAAGTGGAAACTGGCTACAATCCCCCCACCCCCCAAAAAAAAAAGCTACATCATAAACAGCTCATAAAATTTTCGTTTTAAAGATCGATACTTTCACGCTTGCTAAGCCTTACCAGCAAAGATTGATTCCCAAGACCAGGGAACCAAATCAACGAAACAAGAAAAACTTACATAGGAGTGACAGAATCAGCTCAACACAATGAGCCACTTTGCAAGAAGCATGACATGAGACGAAAAATTTTTAATGTCAATTTCTTAAAAGTGAATAATCAGCAAAACTTGTCTAAAGGACTCATTTTATCAGATTATAGAACTAAATATATTCAGACTTTTTATCCAAATTCCAGAAAGTCTTTAGCTATTCAAATCTACCAGATGCAGAATTTATAGTTTGAGATTACTTAGTTCTAGTCAGGAGTTATTTCTTCCAAAGAATAGATGAAATATACTCAAAGTACATCAAAGAATTTTTTACGACTAGCTACAAATGATTGCAACGATATTCTCTATAAAATGAAGACAGAACTATCCAAGAAAAGTACATAGTATGGACAGAACTAATTACATACCCAGATTGACCATGTTCCTCTCAATATTAATGTAAAGATAAAGCTTTCTGAAATATGTTCAGTCTGTCAAAAAAGTCTGATTAAATGATTATCTGCTGCATCTTATTTAGAAGGAATTGTCTATATATGACCTTTTCACTTGTGTAGGTTAGTTGATATATGAAAATTTTCTCACCAGTTAGGTACTAAATCAAAATAATCCAAACTTGTCCATCAAAAGATAAACCCAATCCTCGCATTTCTCTCTTTTTCTCTCTCCCCCCCCCTGATTTGAAACCGGGTAGGACTCAAATGATTTATAGAATCATCCTTGAATGATCCAGTGCAAAACACTGATCTCAATGAACCCAACAACAACATTGGTGCTCATCACTCTCCCTCTACCACTCTTATTTTCTTGTCTTTTCCACTTCTGGGGCACCAAATTCATTTTGATTTCTTACTATTAAGGTTTTGTTCTAAATATCTTTTTCTTGCATATCATTTTAAGTATTTGTTGATTCTTCTGCATATTTTTAAGAAAGCTAACACCAATTAATCTAACAAATTAATTTGATATTTTTGTTTCTATTGCTGTCATGGGTTTTGTGATCCATATGTGTCAGGAGCTTTTTACATGAATCAACAAATACTCAAATTGTATGAAAGAAATATATATTAAGAATAAAATCTCACAGAGATGACAGTTGAACTAAACTCCCCTTGAAAAACTAAAATCTCATTTGGTTCCTGACTTAAGTCAAAGTAAATGACTGATTGAAAAAGAGTTACTTACAGCAGGATTGTAAATGTCAATCTCTTGGTGAGCACAATTCAGATCACCAGTCAAAATAACAGGCTTAGTCCTTTCGAGTTCCTGCAACCAAAAAAAACAAAACTGAACCATTCAGTTCAGTAAGAAAATTAACAGCTATTATCTTTTGCATATTGATTGTGATCCCAAACCACAAAAGACAAGACGTAAAAGTTTGTCCACAAACCAAATTCACCTCATAAATTTTAAATAAGGAATGAGATCGGATTACTGGTTTATAATTCCAAGAAAGTACAATGTTCATAGGAAAATAAAAAATTTAAGGATTTTCTGTCCTTATGGTAAAAACAAATGGTAAAAGGAAAACTAAAAGTCTAGTACATCTTTCCTAGAGAGCATGTCAATCTCTTCTGATAAGACTCGAATCAAGGAAAGATGACAATCAAAGAGAAGAGATGCAAAACATAATAAGCACTTCAAATATGACAAGATTGAGCATTTGTTGATTGATTCTCAACTGTTCTGTGTTCCCAATGACAAGAAGATAAATGCTTATATCACAAGAACATTCAATAGGAATCACATTTCGATCATGAGATACAATTTCCTTTTCTATATACCCCCTTAAGGATCTGGCCTATACATGTATAGCGTTTTGCTGCTAGAATAAATTTGGAGTGATGCTGTTAAAATTAGAATCGCCATTTTCAATCCATTGACCCCAGGCATTGATCAGTTTTTTTGGATCTTGTTTGTCTCCTATCTTCAACCAAGTGATCACGAAACAGAAAAATATTTAAACATAAGTTTGCAGAAGATAGGATGGCCAAGATGCTTACTTTCAAGTAGTTGCTGAGAGAGGGATCCCACTGTGTTACTCTGTATGACTGGAAGAATAGCCAATCCAACTTCAATTAACTGGCATACTAAAAATATAGCAAGGAACAGCTCAAGAATTAATTACCAATCGTTTCAAACCATCACCAGAATTAGGAACATATCCGCTTATCAAATAGAAGTTGTCAAACTCTGCAGTGACAAGGCGCCCTTCATTATCATGATCTGATATGTTCATTCCATATCTGACAGAAAGTGGTTTTATCTGTCAGATGGGAAGAGAACAGGAGAGACAAAATCTTGTTAGCAAGATGGAGTACAGAAATTTGCATGGATTAAAAACCAAAGGTTATCCTATTTCGACAATTAAAGATGAAGCATATGTCGCATTATGATGTCCTAAAGGAACATGCAGCTTCCGCACTCATACCAAAACAGCAACAGAAGCATACAAAGAAATTAGGAGTTCAACAATTAGACAAAGAGTGTCAACGAAATCAGAGTGATGCAGATTACAATGCAAATTGCCAACAATTGTTGAGAAGCAACAAAACATTAGAATGTTAACAACTAAAAAAGACTTCAGACATAGAAATCAGGAGGCATGTAAAGAAAGAGGGATCAAAAAGGCAAGGGAAAAACAAAAATGAAGCATACCCGTGAAATAATTGCTGCTCCAGAATATCCAAGTTTCCCAATACTACAAGTCCAAAAGCTATTATCGTAACCTTCAAGAAGAGCCTGAACTGCCTCTACATCTTTCTCCTATTTTCATGCAACAACACGTAATTACTATTCAAGTCTAATCCCACCACTTCAAGCAATACGCCATAGTCTATAAATGGTAATAGAACATTGTCAAACAGTCATCATTGGAGAAAATTAAAGAGCTGCTCTATTAAAGAATACAAACACTGGTCAGAGATATTCAAAGTTCTGTTCTTTGCAATTAGGGATGTTTCCGAACCTATTGAACAAGAGTTATTTGAGAGCCTTAATTACAGTTTCAAACACATTTACCTAGCATTAAAAAAAATAAGGATCATTTAAGTGAACTTGTATGCATTAAGAATTACTCATTACGAGGGCATCCAGAATAAGCTAAAGAGCATTCAAGACATCTAGAGATGGGAAAAAAAAATTGAAAGGAGTAATTTCACTTAATTAACAAAAATACACTATTAGATTGAGCTGATTTCCACTAACTAAAAGTACGTACGCAATAACTTGCCTGGAGTTTAGTCTCTTGCAAGCACAGCACATCAAAACCTTCTCTTTGGGCAAGTTGAAGGGCAGAGAAGCTCTCTAACTTTAGTAGAGCTCTTAGACCATTTACATTCCAGGACATTAGTTTGACATGTGCAATATCACCAGTAAGTGGGGGTGGCCTCATAGTTCTGGGATTGTATGCCACCCACCCATTTTGAGGCTTCTTGTGAGCAAGGATTGTCCAAGGTTCTCCAGAAGAATGAAGAGATGGAGATTCTTCAAGCCTTGTGGGAGTAATTTCTAATGAGGTCTTCACCTTTTTCTGAATTGATTTTTTGCCTATATGCATCATGGTTATTTAATTTGATCAGTCCCAGTGAATTGACTGAATAACAACCTAAATGTCCACTTTTATAGATCTTATAACAAAGAGAAAGGCTAATGAAAACACCTCTCAGGTCAGAATATTCAACAGATTGCTCTTGCTGCATGATGGATTGCCTTTCCTTCATTTGAACATTCTCATCCCCAACAAGGGCTTCTTTTACCTTTCTCTTACTCCGTTTGATTAGAGAGAGCTCCGAAACAGGTGCTTTCTCTGGAACACTTTCTGCATTCCCCAATCTTCCACCATTCCTTTCAAGATCATTTTTAATTGGCATCTCTGGAGATGGTATGTGATGTTCTAGCCCTAAAGAACCTATTGCAGGGGTTAGCAAAAAGTTTACACATCAGAAATTGCTACAAAAAATCAAAGGCCATGGAAAATAAAGGGCAAGAAAAAGAGATGTCAGAGAACATACTGATGGGGATATGTTCAATGAAAGATGCATACCATCTAATTGGCTGTTCATGAACTTCATCCAGGCAGAGATAAGCTCACTTTTTGAACCTTTCGCCGGAATTCCCACACCCCTACAGACATCAAGAAAGAAAATAACAAAAACCCACTAAGCACACTATAGCTCTGGGTAATGAGTGCTCTACTGCAGGCCCCAAGTCCAGAAAGAGGAAGGATGCAATAATTTTTTAAAGGAACTTGATTGGTGAAACATGCAGAAAGTTGCTCTTATTTCACAATTAATTCAACAAAGAAACTAAATGCAGAAGTTACTCTCAGTACAGCCATAAATCAGGATGGGCATGTAAACATATTTGTTGAGATTTTAATTTTCCTCCCATTTAGTGTAGCAGGCATGGGATAAACAGATACAAATAAAACTTCATTTTTCGAAGCCCAAGTTCAGAGAGATCTCGTGCAACAGACATATACAAGACAAATCAAAGCCTATTATCTTTGGCTATAATTCTGCATTGTATCCCCTTCTCTCTCTGTCTCTCAGTTTTGGCCACACATAAACAAAACATACTAAACCGTAGCATCTACCCACACAAATGCCGCAAGAAGTATATGACATAACCATAAACAGGCAGAGCAGGGATCTGTGGCATTAGTTCACCCATCCTATTCAACTTTACAAAAAATAAAACAAACTATAATCAAGTAGGTTATCTGCTACCCATTCCAGCAGAAAAGCAAAATTACAAATGCACCTTGCTTCCTTCAGTTTGCTAAAATATACACCTATCATCAAATACTTCTTAAGCACCTACTGATTCCTGAATAGGCTGTCATAGGGTGACAACCAATACCATAAAAATGCTTTTTTCTCTCAGAGATGGAAGCCATCAAAACATAGCCACAATTAATCAATAGTTTTCAGCGTCCATCAAGCAAGACAACTACGTGCCAGAGAAAGTAAATCCTTTAATTTATCTCAAGTTTCAATTGCAAGTTTTAAAGGCTCAAAAGACAAACACTATCTAAAACTAAAATTTGTCTCCATTTCCTCAAATAACCAACTAGTAGCTATGCAAGGTATACCTTAATTTAACTCGAAGTTGTTGGACTGTCATTTTTCCTACTTCATCCGAATCCATCTTGAGGATCTCTTTTGGACCTTCCCTAACTTTTACATCACTTCCCTACATTAAACACAGAAAAAAAAAAAGGGGCAAACTTCAATCAGTAACAAAACATTGCTTAAACATTGATGTAAATTTCTAAAAATTTTCACTAGTTCATCCACTTAATTCATTTCTTCAATCATTACCAACATCAACTGGTCAGTTTCATTGATAATCCAAAGGGGCACTATAAAGTCAGTTTACATGCTTAATGGCACACACAAAATAAAAAAAGCCAAACAAAAAATTGAACTTGGAAGCATGCATTGAGCCACTACTTTAAGCTTACAGGTTCACTCAATTTGGGTACAGGAGATGATGACGCTGACGATTTTGAGTGGAGCTTTCTGGACCCCATCGTTGTTAACCTCAAACAACTAAAGCCCACAACTTTGGAACCCACCTTTAAATTCACTGCAAAACTATCACAATTAACAGTAACCAAAATCAGGGGTGATCGAATTCAACTGTATATACACTTCTTGAAAGAAATATAAATGAATAAAACAAATGATTAACATACAAATTCATGCACGTTGAAGATGTACGTGTATATATATACCTTCTGAGACGTGGGAAATTTAGAACTCGATCTGCGAAGGCAGAATGTAACATCTAATAGAGGCTATTCTGATGTTGGTTTTCGATATTGTGGTGGGCTACTGTGGGGAGGCAGGAGGGAACTGATTAGCAATAGCCAAAACCGCCAAATATTGGGCAATAGACCAAGGGAAATTTTACTATGCGATTATTTGTAGCATAAATTTACTGTGTGTAACACAAAAAAAAAAAAAAAAAAAAAAAGGTGAAATTCCAAAAATATCCTTTAAGGCTGGAAAATACAGAATGCAATAAAAAATCGGACCTATTAAGCGAGAATTTGGAGTAAAATCGCACCAAAATAGCAATGCATATATGAAAAATCGCACATAAAAGGTGAGTGAACATAAAAAAATCGCATATTACAAGTGATTTTACCTATAAAAATTGCCCCACTTATGCGATTTTTAATGTAAAAATCGCCACACTTATGCGATTTTTAAATCGCATAAGTGTGGCGATTTTTGTCCCTAAAAATCGCAAATAATATGCATTCCGTTGGGAGAAAATCGCACATAAAGGGTGATTTTTCACATGAAAATCACTCTGAATGGATGATTTTCATATGAAAAATCGCCACTACTAGGTAATCCGTCGGGAGAAAATCGCACATAAAGGGTGATTTTTCACGGAATTCTCGCACACAAGGTGCGAGAATTATATAAAAAATCACCCTCAATGTACAAGTACTCCGTGACATATCGCCAATTGAAGGTGAATGGATTACTCGCACGCATTTTGCGAGTATTTCATAGAGAATCGCCTCCAAAAATCACGCATTTTGTGCAATTTTTATTGACTTACTCGCTAATTGTGGGCGATTATTCCAATAAAAATCGCCAAATATGTGCGATTTTTGTGGACTTTCGAGTTGTTGTGAATGATTTTTGAAGTTTTTAACTTTTTTACACTAAGGACATTTTAAAAAATTTGCTAATTTTTTTACTACAAATAGTAATTGTGTGCTACAAATAGATGCGATAATTAACATTCTATGTCCTATAAAAAGAATTAAAATTGCTTTTTATCTCATAAAATATTATATTTTTTAGAATCAATACATATAATTTTAATTTTAGTATTTAAATCAACATGACTATACATAATGAGTAAATTCCAAAATTGATCATCAACTATATTCAGTTTTTAGTTTTGGTCTTCATACTTTGAAAACTCTAATTTAGGTCATCATACTTTACTTTTGTTTTCAAAAATGGTCACTCCTTCAGTTTTTTCCATTAAAACACTAACCATCCACTTTTAATAGGGTTATTTTTGTCTTTTTATTGCCTCAAAGTAATAAGAGGGTAAGAATTAAAGGAGTTAAATAAAATTGGGCTGATAGTGCAATTTTAAAAACTAAACCCTAGCAGTTATCTCCTTCTTCCCCTCTTCTCCGGCGCCTTCTTCCTCTTTTCTCCAGCGGCGACCGCCTCTCTCCCTCCCTCTCTTCCTTCACCCCCTCCAGCTAATGACAGTTTCATCGATCTGCGAGAACGACGAAACCCTTGTCGATCTTGTTTCTCGTCTATCCGATCGACGAGAAAACAAACCATATTCCTCTTCGGCGAATCGACGATGTTTGTCTTCTCGTCGTCGGATTGAAGAGGGTTCTTCTTCCTCGTCGATCCGATCGACGAGATCGACCTCTCCCCACGAACTCCCGACCTTCACCCCCGCGCTCTCGATCTCGTCTTCCCCTTCACCCCACCTTCATGTCTTTATCTTCCTTCGATGCGGGACCTTTTTCGATGAGATCGACGTCAAGCTTTCTTCTTCTACAGGAGGGTTCGTCAAGGCCGAGGTCCTGTGGTGAAGAGGTCCGTGGCGAGGGAAGGAGGGAGGAGGTCCTGCAATCGGAGGGAGGTCAGGGTCGCCGAAGTCTGAGGGTGTTGGGAAGGAGATCAGGAGAGTAGATATAGGTAGGGTGTGGGTAGATCCGGCTCGAGGGGGAAGGCGGGAGGCGGCGGTGGCGGTGGAGGGAGGGAGGGAGGGAGGCGGCTGCTCAACCTAATGGAATTATGATTTTTTTAATCGTTTTTATTTAAGGAGGAATCAAAAAGACAAAAATAACCCCCAAAAAAGGTCGTTAGTGTATTTAACCCCCAAACTTGACGGAGTGCCCATTTTTTAAAATAAAAGTAAATTATGATGACCTTAAAAATAGTTTTCAAAGTATGATGACCAAAATCAGAAAGTGACTATAGTATAGTGACCAATTTTGAAATTCACTCATATATAATTTACAACTAAAATATAAAATTACACCAAAAAATTTTAATAATATGCAAGTTAAACTAACATAGAGATTTTTTTCCTTTTTTTTTCTTTTCATTTTTAATTACTTAATTACTCATCTTCCTTTGAAATAAATAATACGGGTATTTAAATGAGTTAACACGTACCTAGTGCACATGCACCTAGCAATTATTCACCACTCTCACTATAAGAAAGTGAGACTCACGCTCTCTTCTTCTTCTTTTTTTCAAAAACCCACTTTCTTCTTCTTCAAAAATCACTTCTTATTCTTCTTCGTCGCACTCTATTCGAAATCGCATTCAATCAAATTTTCATCCAAACACAGATTCAACGGAGATCGGTGATTGTATTTTCCGACAAACAACACCAAATACAATGGAAAAATCACTTCTTCTTCAAAAATCACGTCTTCCTCTTCAAAAAGCACTTCTTCTTCTTAAAAAATCACCACATCATAAAGTATGAACTGCATTTGATGAATTTACGAAACTTTATTTTCACGATTTGATATTGGGTAATGTATTAATGATGTTATATTTGTGTTTTCTTTTTCAAATAATGCTCTATTACTCTGAATATAATATATAAATGTTTTTTCGTTAGATATTGAAACTTTCATATGAAATGGGTTGCTTCTGATTCCTCCCCTCTATTGGACGTTGCGGTAGTTGTTTCTGGACATATGGGGACGTTGCGGCAGTGTTAGGAGACGTGGTGGAAGGTGTTATGTGAAAAAATTCAACTTAAATTCACATGTCTGAATGTAGACATTAAACGTGGTGGAAGGTGTTATGTGAAAAATTCAGCTTAAATTCACATGTCTGGATGTAGACGTTGCGGCAACTGTTTCTGGACGTATGGGGACGTTGCGGCAGTATTAGGAGACGTGGTAGAAGGTGTTATGTGAAAAATTCAGCTTAAATTCACATGTCTGGATATAGACGTTGCGGTAGTTGTTTCTAGACGTATGGGGACGTTGCGGAGTGTTAGGAGACGTGGTGGAATGTGTTATTTGAAAAATTCAACTTAAATTCACATGTCTGGATGTAGACATTGCGATAGTTGTTTCTGGACGTATGGGGACATTGCGGCAGTGTTAGAAGACGTGGTGGGTTCAGCGAGGGAAAAAAAAAAAAAAAAAGACACACATGTCGGTGAAACTTATTATATTTAATAAGTGTAGAGCTGTCATGCGAAACTTACTATCTATTAGGTACAGGGTATAATTTCTGCATAAATAACTACTTTTGTTTGATTAACTTGTGTAATTTTTTCAACTCACCCTATATTTTTTTTAAAGGAAAACACCAAGTATGTCATTTCCTACCCCGTACATTTTGGGCATTTTAATCATAATATATATTATGTCTTTTTTAAAATAATAATTTTATTTATTATATTATTTAATTTAAAAATAGAATTATTTTTTAAAATGAAAAAATATTTAAATATGTATATTTTTAAAATATTTTTTTAATATGTGTAATTTTTTTTTTTTTACAAACTTGAGATTCGAACTATGACTCATGTTATAAACCCCAACTCATATCATTTCTCCAAACCCTCCCACCCCTTGTATAGTAGTTAATGACGGATAACTCTATCTTTAAGAAGAGTTTTGTTAAGAATATTTTTTAATTTAAGTCATTTAAGAAAAGGAATTTATGTCCTGAGAATCAAATATTCGTCTTAAAAAGGAATTAAATGTAAATTAGTCTTCTAAATTAAATACATAATTGATTTTTAAATGTGTTCCATTCACCTTTCTTCCCATAGAGATTTTCTTCTTTGGCAAAACCATTAATAAACAATATCTATGATGCATTTGCCAATAAATATTAAAAAAACAGTAAGTATAGGTATGGAAGGAAAAACTAAATACTTAATATTGGAAAAAGTATTTAATATTATATTTATTTTTTCATTTACATATTTATATTTTAATTTTAAATAACACATAATTATCTTCAATAAAATATAGGTATTAAAGGAAAAACTACATACTCAGGGTGTGCTTATTTGGTGGCAATGAGAATGAGACAATCGTAAAATAATTAAGATTATTACTTTTTCAAACATATCAAATTCAATCAAATTCCTTTAATGATTGTTACGAAACAAGTCAAACGTAATCAAATTTCTTTAATGAATGTTACAAAATAAGTCAAAAGTAATCATATTTTTTTAATAAATGTTATAAAAGAAATGCAATCTGATTTCTTTAATGAATATTACTAAACAAGTCAAAAACAATTAAATTACTTTAATAATGATTGAATTATCATGGGCAATCTCACCCTCAATATATGCTTTTCAACCTTAGTGGAACTCATTTTTGTGACATTGGGCCGGTCACTATCATCTTTAGTGTTGGACCAGACGTAGTAAATACAAATAGTAGTCCAAGAAAGTGTTTCTTCTGGTTTTTTTTTTTTTTTTTTTCGGCTTAGTGGGCCGAGAAAAAATCGTGTGAAATCTTTCAAATTTTAGTACATTTTATATTTTGACCAATAATAGTTCTATTTAAATTTTTTTATTAACAATTATAATTATTTTTAACAAAAACATTAAGCAATTAACGGATTGAACAACGTATTAATTGAACACATGGGATCATTGTGTTCTCATGTGTGAAAAACTCCAATATAACACTTGAGATTACAGTGTTAATTGAGTTAAAAAAAAAACTTTCAAAGTGTTTCTTATTCCTTTCCTCTATTGGACGTTGCGGTAGTTGTTTCTGGACGTATGGAATAGAGGGTTCCTTTCCTCTATTGGACGTTGCGGTAGTTATTTCTGGACGTATGGAATAGAGGGGAGGAATCAGAAGAAACACTTTGAAAGTTTTTTTTTAACTCAATTAACACTGTAATCTCAAGTGTTATATTGGAGTTTTTCACACATGAGAACACAATGATCCCATGTGTTCAATTAATACGTTGGTCAATCCGTTAATTGCTTAATGTTTTTATTAAAAATAATTATAATTGTTAATAAAAAATTTAAATAGAACTATTATTATCGGTCAAAATATAAAATCTACTAAAATTAGAATAAGGAGAGACAAAAATAGATTTATACTGGAGTTTTTCAGACATGGGAACACAATGATGGGAGGAATTAGGAATTAGTTTCGTAGGTCTCCATGATTTTAGGGTTTATGAGTGAGAACGTTGTTTGGAATCACCTTCTGCAAATTATTCTCACATGTCCACTGAGACAACTTATAAGGTTTTGCCAAGGCTAATAAGCAATTTCCTAAACCATCTCTAAACATTCCTCCTTCTTATTCTCAAAATGCAAACGATAGATTTGCTCGCCTCCAAGAATTTTGATCGATATCCGTCTTTTATATCGCTGTAATTTTATCTCTTATAAATTTAAAATTTGTGTCGCCCTACTTATGAAACAGACATTAATATTTCAGTAGTGCATGCAGTCATGCAGCCCTGCTGCTTCCAACAATGGCCTGAATTCAAGACGCGACTTACTCTCCAAGAGTATCCTCCACTCCACATCTAAGTCTGCTCCAACACTGCAACTCAGCGTAATATATACTCCCCACTTGCATGCATTCAAATGGACAGCCAATGAACAGAGCAGCAGCACCACGAAAAGTCTTCTGCCATGATTCCATCCTTAATCTTTCCACTACATTACTTCATTATTATTAAATTCATCACATCACAACATTCATTCGTAGTCAACATCGTTAGAGCAAGACTATTCTGAAGCCTATAGTATATTATAATTTAAAGGATATGCTGAGTACTCTGGGAAACTAGTGGAGGTATAAATTGTAAATCTAATGAGGATTTGGAAAAAACCCTAGATGATGGGCTACCAACCCCATCAAAGTGCCTATAGGCGTACCCTATAGGCGTATTTGAATTCATGTTGACCAACTAGAAGGTCGTTGGGTCAGTTACATTCTCATCCATATCCATTTTTTATACTAAAATCCCAATTGGTGGGAATTTTGTTTGAGAAGATAGTGACAACAGCTTATGGTTATCAAGAAGTTACGGGGAAGATCTAATTTTGGGTGATTTTTTATTAATAATTACTAGTTACCGCCTCAGTTACCGCCTTAGTTTGGACAATAATACCCTTAACAATACACTAAATACCTTCATGAATATTTAAATTAATAAATACTATAATACTTCAAATACTCCGCATACAAATGTTTATCCTGATTAATCTGACTGAGTGGGATAAATCTAATTAAATGGGATAAACCTCATAAATCATGATTAAGTGGAATAAATCGGATTGAGTGTTTATTAATTAAATTTTCATTTTCTTAAATAATAAAAATAATTATAATTAATAATATTATTATTTCATATTATTAAAAATTTCTAAACTCTGTATAATTCTTAATATTAGTTATATTTATTTTTATTATTTAATATTTAATATTTTAATAAAATTACTATTTTAATATTTATATTTTAATATTTTAATTATTTTAATATAATATTTGAAGGTTATATTAATAAATTAACTTAGGGCGATAAATAAGAATTGGAAATTAGAACGATAATTAGTAAAAATTACAAGACTACCACCCCAAGTTTTGAGGCGGTAACTAATAATCCCTTTTTTGATTGTTGGGTTTGATTTTCAGGGATAGAGATTGGTAATCTGGTATCAACGTCATCTTTATGAATTCTGGATATGGACAAAGAAAAGATGAAATGGGAAAAGAAATTACTAGTTATTATCTTTTTTTTTTTTTTATCATCTCAATTTAGATTAAAATATCCCTTACAATATTCTCTTTCTTTTTTTTATGTAAAAAATATTTTTATTAAAATTTATGGACTATCGCTCTTAAAAGTGAGGCGATAACTAATAACCTCGGCATATCCAACTTGGAAGTAAAAGGTGTTTTTGTCTTAAAAATTTTGGCTGGTAATTATAGGGTTAATTTCATCTGTTCAGTCAATAAAATTGCTAACATTAATTATTTTATTCACTTTTTCATCAAATAGAGGACTATTTGTTACTAATTTGAATAGTCTAAAGCCTAGTTATAATTGTCAAGGGTTTGAAAGATATTGATAATTTAACTAAACCCTAAATCGTAATTATCACTATTTTATATTCGAAACCGTTTATTTTTTATTAATGTACCAAAAATACTTATATTTTCATACGTAACAGACATTTTTCAGGGTTTATATATTTTCAAAAAATTATAATGTACACCATCTGGATATACACCATTATATTAAAATAATTAATTAACATTAAATTATAAATTGTTATTCTGGGCTACTAAGAGCAGATTAAATGAATAAAAAAATATTATGGACGGACGGAAAGGATGGAAGAAGAAGACTGGGGACATAATTGAAAAAGGAAAAGGCAGAAACTGTAGAATATAACTAAAACGAAAGACTGGGGGCATCGCCAAAATACTATATTTTTCAAATCAAAAGGCCTTAAATGCTATGTTTGTAAGCTTTGTTATTTTAAATACGTACATATATTTATTATTATATTTAAAAATAAACTAATGATAATTTAATATGAAATAAATTTTAATTTAATAAATTAATCATTACCTTTTAAATATATGGTATAATTTATGAGAAAAATAAGCCTTATTCTTTCATTCATACCCCCTAGTTGTAATATATATTTTGACCTATGATTCAAGGGATTAAATTTGTAATGACTTCATTACTTTTTCAATTATTTTTTATGATATGCAAACTTAGAAAGACTAATTGTAAAGACTTATGAATATCAAGTTGGAGAGAATTCGAGCCCCACAAATCTGGCATTTTATGAGCAATTAGGAAAGATATTTGAGGAATTGATTTTGGCCTGGGCTATCGAGGGGCTGTTTTTCTCCATCATCCAACATGAGAAACGCAGCTTTTTCATCTTCTTTTCACTATGTTCTGTTCCTGTCCGTCAAATTTTCCCTGATGAACTCATTAGCTTCAGCAGTTCATGTTCGTCCCAACATTAATTACTTGGAAAAGGGTGCCTCTTTATCCGTTGAAGATGATACCAGATTCATCACATCCCCAGATGATTCATTTGCTTTTGGCTTTTACGAAATCGGAACCAATGCTTATTCCTTGGCAATCTGGTTCTTGCATTCAAGAGACAAAACTCCAGTTTGGATGGCTAACAGAGACAGACCCGTTAACGGCCACGGTTCCAAGGTGTCCCTCGAGAAGAATGGAGCACTGGTCTTGACAGATATCGACGGCGCCGTTGCATGGCAGAGCAACACCATTCCTGCGGTGGAGGTTGCGGTTGCGGTTGCGCGAGCTGAGCTTCTTAATTCAGGGAACCTCGTTCTCCGAAGCTCCGCCGGTGATGTACTCTGGCAGAGCTTTGATTATCCCACGGATACTCTGTTGCCTACTCAAACCTTCACCAAGAGTAAGAGGTTAGTGTCCTCATCAAGGAAAGGCAGTTATGAATCTGGCTATTTTAACTTGATTTTCGACAGTGACAACATTTTAAGGATGATTTATGATGGACCTGAGATCTCCAGCATATATTGGCCTAACCCTGATGAAAGAACCTACCAAAATGGAAGAACAAACTACAACAGCAGCAGAATTGCTGTTCTTGATCATATGGGTCGATTTTCCTCAAGCGACGGGCTCAACGTCCAGGTAATCGATACGGGTTTTGGGATCAAAAGAAGGATGACACTTGACTACGATGGGAATTTGAGAGTCCACAGCTTGATCAATTCGACTGGGTTGTGGCAGGTTTCATGGCAAGCTCTGGCACACCCTTGCTCTGTTCGTGGGCTGTGCGGAAGAAATGGGATTTGCATTTATTCCCCTGAAGCGCCTACATGTTCATGTCCTCCGGGCTTTGTGGTTACAGATCCCGGTGACTGGAACAAGGGCTGCCGGCCGACATTCAATCCTAGATCATCATTCAATCAGGCGGTGAAATTTGTGAAGATACCCCATGTAGATTACTATGGTTTTGATCTCAATTACACCCAGTCCGTTTCATTGGAAAATTGCAAGAAAAGTTGCCAGGATGATCCCAAATGCCAAGCATTTAACTATAGGATGACAGGGTCCGGAGAATGTTACCCAAAAAGTGCACTTTTCAATGGCTATGAATCTGAGGAAACCATATTCCTCAAAGTTCCTCAAAATCTGTCAATTTCAGAACCGGTGATTCTTCAGGGCTCCCCTGCAAGATGTGGATCCACTGTGGAAGAAATAGTAATGGGCTCCTCATCCATGTATGGTAGATTGGGTGGAAGGGTGAGATGGATTTATATTTATTCCTTCGGCTTCACCCTTTTGGCTATTGAATTTCTGCTTGTCATTCTGGGCTGGTTTTTCCTGTTCAGGAAAAATGATATTTCGGATTCTGTTGAGACCGGATATCACATGATCGCCAGTTTATTTAGAAGATTTAGCTATGATGAACTGGTGAAGGCAACCAAGAACTTCAAGGAAGAGCTGGGGAGAGGAGGATCAGGAGTTGTTTATAAGGGCGTGTTGGCAGATGGCAGGGCGGTCGGAGTAAAGAGATTAGGAGATGTTCTTCAGGCCGGGGAAGAATTCTGGGCAGAGATGAACATTATAGGAAAAATCAACCACATGAATCTAGTTAGAACGTGGGGTTATTGTGCTGAAAAGAAACGCAGGCTTTTGGTCATGGAATACCTAGAGAATTCTTCGCTGGACAAGCATTTGTTCAGCTCACAATCTCTGGAATGGAAGCAAAGATTTGCAGTGGCTTTAGGAACAGCCAAAGGTCTAGCTTACCTTCACGATGAATGTCTGGAATGGGTGATCCACTGTGACATAAAGCCGGAAAACATACTCTTGGACGGTGATCTTCTGCCCAAGATTGCTGATTTTGGTCTTGCAAAGCTGTTCCAGAGAGGAGGAGGAGGAGGACCTGGGTCGGAGCTGACCAGAATTCGAGGGACAAAAGGTTATATGGCACCAGAATGGACTCTGAACCAACCCATTACTGCAAAAGTTGATGTTTATAGCTATGGAGTTGTGATCCTGGAAATCGTCAGAGGAATTCGGCTTTCGAACTTGAGGATGATGGATGATGGGAATACAGAACAAGAACAAGAAACAGAGATGACGAAGTTGATGAGGACAATCAGGGATCTAGAAGAAGAATCCTGGATGGAGACTGTTGTGGATCCAAGATTGGAAGGAAAGTTTAGCAAGAAACAAGCTATGACATTGATCAAAGTTGGTTTTTCTTGCATTCATGAGGACAGAAACAAGCGGCCGAGGATGGCTAACGTTGTTGAGACTCTCCTCCAATCTGAATCTAGTGAAGACGACCACACCTGATGATTTTGACTATCAAGGGAGGACGGAATTACAGCGATATGAGGGCGGATATCGGTCGAAATTTGGTCAAAATGAGAAAATTTTGGTCTTTTCGGAGAGGAGCGCCCTTCCTATCCATAGTATATGTCCGGCCCTGTTGACTATATCATCTAATCCTCACTCTCTCAACTGTCATAAAATTTTCGTATTGAATGAAATAATCAAGAACTTGGTTTGTTACAACTAGATTATGGCATATCATATTATCGCTGCTAGTGAAATAATATGAGATTTGATAATGGCATGCTTATTACTATGAATGAATTAAATAATGGCATGGTTTTTTAATTACTAGTGAAATAATTTTAATATTTTTTTAAAATTTTGGGTGGAATGGATTTCGTTCTTCTGATTTTTATATGTTATGAATTATACCTTTTTTCACAAATCAAACCGAATCTAATTCAACAAAAAAGAGTGTAATTTAATCTATTTAGGATTAAAGTAAAACAGACATACGGAGTTTCAGAGTTTTAAATTCAAGAGCCTGCTTTTAACTTTAACTAAACACATTTTATTGTCTTCAACCTTCTATTTGTGTTTTTTTCTTTTCTGCTATCACCCTTCTTCCATGAAATCTCTCTCTCTCATTTAGTTTTTTTTTTTTTTTTTTTTAAATACAAAGAGGTGACTTGAACTTATTTAGTTTTGTAAAAAATTATTATGTAATTAAATTCTCAAATTCATGATAAAATTGTAATTGAAGTTTTATGTATCTTTATTGACAAAATTTAGTATAATTATTATTTCAAAAAAAATTAATATAATTAAATTAAGATTAAATTCATTTTTGATCCCTTTAATAAGGATTATTTTAATTTTGGTTACTCTTTTATTTTAATCACCTATACTATTATTGGTGACCAAACTAGAAAAGAAATCAAAATCAAAATAACCTTATTAAAAGGAACAAAAATAAATTTAAGCCCTTAAATTAATACAATTGTTAAAAAATAAATATATATTTTGGTATGAATTGACGAAATGGTAGAAAACGTATGTTCAAACTTTCATATTTGTAATATTATCGAACAGTTAGCCTCATTTTAGATTCAATCATGCAGTTAAAAGGCGACAAATTTATATCATAAGTATCTACGAATGAGTAGAAAGCATATACTTCAGAAACTGAAAAACTAGAAACTGAGTAATGGCTTTAACGCTACAGTTCTACGTGTGGCAACCTTAAGCGGGGAGCAAATGTAGCAGGCTGCTTCCCTTCCCTCTCCAAACAGATTTCCTAGTTCTATTTCTTTCAAATCTAGCCCTTTGATCCTCTTCTCTCTTCCCTAATAGATTTGGATTTTCTAAACAATTATAGAATGAAGATGCACTGATGGATAACTAAAAGCTGATGGCCACAATTTTTTACATGGGAAGTTTCAAATCATCTATACGAGGAGGTGATTGTGGAGGAATAGCAAAAGATTCATTTCCAGCAAATGACAAAATCTTTCTTTCTGTATCTTGAGAAGAGCCCATATAGCCAAATTTCCTTGAAGAAATTTCCTGGGATTCAGATGAAGACTTGTGTTTCGATTGTTTTCGCCAAGCTGATGCAATTACATCACCAAAAATGCCAGATTCCTTCAGTCCTTGCACAATGACCTGCATGAAAGCAGCGAATGAAGACGGTTTCGTCAAAACGCTTCAATGCAAAGATCTTGATGCATCGATTCGAAGAATCGACCTACCTGGGGCGCATAAATTCTTTCCAAGATGCCTGCACGTCGAAGTTTAGTATTCAGCTCTGTATCAGTCCATACAACACGGTCGCGGTACCTGATTCAAAGTGGTGCAGAAGTTACTTATCAAAGCAAACAGAATAACACATAACTGACTCTTCAAGAAATTTGGTTAACCATGACTTCAAGAAATTTCAAAAAGAAGAAATGATTCCTCAATCCTCAACAACTAGTATCATGTTAACAGTGCGGCATCCTGCAAAATATAATTCGACATGCTAGCGACAGAATAATCCTTCTCTGGAAGAATGTTGAAGATTACTCAGTACATCTTTTTGCGGCAACTTTCTACCATTCTCATTTGCAAATTGATGACTCATTTCTAAAATTTAAGCATTAAGGCAACTTTGTCGATCAGTTGATTTTTGCTGCATCTCAAAACAGTGCAAAATTGTGCAGCAGTTAAACCCTTTGACAACTCAAAACCAGTATATATCAGTAATTCTTTACCAGTGAAGTTTCTCATAGAAAATATTTTCAGTTAAACTATTCTGCTTCCAATCAGATCAGCATCAAATTGCATCTTTCAAAAATGGAAAATGTATCACCTGCAGTAAAGAGATCCTACTCTTTATATTAAACCTTGGACGATATGGATATTCAGGATTAAACAATACCATGAATCAAATATGATTCCACCAAAGTGAAACCAAAGATAAGCAGAACAGAAGTTAAATGCACAAAGTTCAGGGTCTAGCACAAGTATTACCATTGAAGCATTTCCCCCTCTGTTGAAGTTGAAGCAATTATAAATGCATCTCTATCAAAATCCAACATGAAGCATCGTTTGACATCTTCTCTTGTGGGCTTACAAGCACAACGGTTGCGCCTAGAAGTCAAATCTGAGAACTTGGTATACGTGTAGTGTAGAACAGCAGCCTCTTCAAACTTCATCTCATTTGGCACCTTCATGTAGTTATACCATCTGTGAGCGCCATTGGGACGAAGACCATCTTGAATGCGGGCAGCTGATTTCCCATTTCCATAAGTCAGGAAGTAGTTAGCATTTTCCCGCGTTGCCTCCTTGTAATGTGCAAAGTAATGTTCTTTCCACAAATGATCATAATTCTTCTTGAACATTGAGACCTGCATTAATGCCAAGATCAATGATTTTCTTACAAAGCCGCCACGCATAGACAACGAATTTGAACCGCACAACTTTAATCTTGCAAGTTCACTCATCCAATGAATGAAAATAGATCTCACCTCACTAAAAGGCTCAATTATATCATCTCTTTCAACGCAACTCTCCTGAATTAGAAACACATTTTTTTCCCAAAAAAAAAAAAAAGTAGAATCAATCAGATACCACCAAAGATTGAAAGTGGCTTTAGTAGACAACTTATCAATCAATACTATAAAACTCTAACAATAAGAAACAAGAAATTGGCTCACATAATTTGGAAAGACCACCGTATCAATATCTTCATGCACATCAGATAGCAGCTCTTTAATAGAGTAATGCCTGGTGCCAACAGGATGCAATAACTCATCTGTATCAAGATGAATAATCCAATCCATTCCAGCCTCCTAGAACAAATTAGAGGTACAGTAACGTATAACGAGGCAGTGATGCAAAAGAAGATATTCATTTGCAAAACAGTGGAAAGAGAGAAAAGGGAGATAAAGAAAAAAGCCGTACCCTTGCCATGACAATTGCCATTTCCATGTTGAGTGATTGCTTGACAAATAACTCATAGTTGCATGGTTTGTAGAAGAATTTTTCCAACCAAGTTTCATTCCAAACACGGCTACAAACATTGAAAGACTGTTAACAAATATTAATGCAAGTGCTCACGGCAATTATGGCTGTCAAACTAAAGCATAAACAGAATAAGAGCAATGCAATTCCAGGCAATTAATTATTGTCATACCAATAGAGCTAGCTAGCCGATAAGATATGGTAAAGGTTAGTCACTTCTTTCACATTAACATCAAAGTTTCCCATATAGTTTTGATTGTATGAAACAACACTAACCTTTGGGCTTGCTGCTCCTCTAATTCTTTTGTCCTGTATCTAACCTTCACTCCCTGGAGAAAAGCACCACTGTTATTTCAACAAACAAAGATTTTAGGGGGTGGGGAATCCAAACTATCAATATGGAGGAAGAACCAAGATTGACAAGAATGCGAATCTTACGACTTACAGGAATGGACTCTAGCACTCTGGATACTTTATTTGTTGCAGCTTTCCCCTCCACAAATAGGAAAAACTCTGTGATTCCAATAACCTTATGATAAAATATCCAAGGCAATGTCTGCTCTAAGCCAGCAGAAGTGCTGGTAGTAATGCAAATCTGGCATAACACATAAGCTTTGATGTTATTCAGATCTATTCAAGTTCAAGAAGTCCCACAAGCCCACAAACATCTTCTAGCTACATTAGGAACAAAGTGGTACAAAATTTGTTGCAAATTTGAATTAAAATCTCAATTATTGATGCTACTTTTGTCACATGGCAAATGTCAAAAAATCAAAAACACCAAAGTTAAAAACTGAACATTAGTACCTTTAAATAATGCATTTCTTCTTTCCTCAATTAAGGTATTAAACATGAAAAATTAACTGAAATTCTTGAACAGCAATAAGAATACCTGTAGTTATTGAGCAATTTATATTACTTCTGCCCCAAAAATAATTAAATGTTGTTCATCCAACGCAGATATTCTAATCTTATTACAAAATATTAGGAACCAGAACAGAAAACTCCCACCAATTACATGCATGCAGATTGAATGGTACGTAAAAATGTTCATGCATTGATAGATTTATACAAATGGAAAGCTCAAGAGGTGGAAGAACGGTCAATCCAAATGGAATTTCCACATGTTTCTGTGATCCAAGAACAAGACAGCTCTTTTAAGGGAAAATTTAAAATAAAATCCCTACATACCTTCGGCCCATGATCGGATCTGGATTCGGGTCCTACACCGAAATTCATGTCTTTGTAATACGGAAATGACGGCGCGCTACTTTGTCCGAGAATATCGGCACAATCAACTGAGGAAGACGATAGTTTACCGGTTCCGACCATGGTCATGGCCGGAAAACCATAAGGGTCGATCTCATTGGGCCCTCCTTCAGTCGGGTCGGGCAACTCGCCACGCCATTGGAGAGCAAAAGCAAAGGCGGCGAGAGAGAGCGAGAGGACTGTGAGAAACAGGACAAGGCGTGAATGTGAAGAAGAGGAAGACGATGATATAGGATTGTAAGAGGAAAAAGCGGGTCTTAGAAACTTGGTGAGACCCGCCATTAAATCATTCAAAGAAAAAACCAAACTTTTTTTTTTTTTGGTATGACGAATAAACTTGGGACATTTAAGGTTTGTTTTCGTTTCATTTCGAGTTTCAGTTTTATCAGCAGGAGTTTATTACACCGAAATAATCGACTGAGGTTGTCCATAAAGATTAATCATTAGTACTGACTTTTATTAATTAAATATTAATTATTGTGCATCTTAGATGACTCCAAATTAAACATATTACTCATAGGTCACAAATTAATAGACGCATTAGGGGTTAGAAGTTATCTATTTATAATTGACGCTTTACTATTATCACGATAATTTTTTTAATTTTTCTTATTTTAACTCCCTCAACATACATTTGTGAGAGTATTGAATCTACTACCCAACTGCCTATTTTATTAGTAATTTTCTTTCGAAATTACGGTAAAAAAGAGAAAATTTATTTGAATAAATCATTAATTATTATTTTTTGTATAAGAGTGAAATCTCTAAAAGCGGTGAAAATCATTAGATACGTATATTTTGTCATTTAAAATTTTAATATTAAAAGTGGAGTAAAAAAATTAACCTACGTTTTATAACTCTCAATCTTGTAATTTTAATAAAAGAACATATATTATTAAATTATATTTATAGTTTGGGAAGATTAGATATTTTTTCAAATTATAATTAAATTAATATTTAAAATTTTTAAAAGAAATTTTAAAAAAATATTGTGATAAGATAAGATAATCAATATATTTTAATTAATTTAAAAATTACAACAAAAAGTAAAAAATTGACAAACATGATAGAAATTGTTTCAGTTTCTGAAACTCTCGCTAAATGAAAAGCAGTTTCATGGTAGCTTGAGTTCGCTGAACGGATAAGTTACATGAAAAACAGTTTTCTCTCAGAATCAAATCTAAAATGGCGGCGCCATTTCTCCGCAGCCTCCGGATCTTCCTTCAGAGGCTCTACTTTCGTCGCTCAACAATTGGTGCACTTACTCTCGGCCGCCCATGGAGCACCTTGACGGAGTCCGGCCGACCCGATGACAGTGCTGCTACTCCCACAACCCACAATGTTCCAGTAGTTAGCTCCAAAGACCCGCCAAAACATCCGAGATTTGACATTAAAGCTGTAACTTCCCGCGTCAAAGATATTCTCCATTCTACAAGATACATGGATGGTGAAAGGTTGAGTGCGGATGATGAGAAAATGGTTGTAGAAAGACTTGTTGTTTATCACCCCAATTCCGAAGATAAAATTGGGTGCGGAATTGATTCAATCATGGTGGATCGGCATCCCCAATTGAAAAGCTCAAGGTGCCTCTTTGTTGTGAGATCTGATGGTGGATGGATTGACTTCTCCTACAAGAAATGTCTCAGGGCCTACAAGCTAAGCAGGGGCGGCAGAGTGATTTCGAGGGCGAAACGGCCGGAATCCTCCCTAGTAAAATTATTCAGGCCAATGTCTGTTCGCTGCAATTCTACCCCTTAGTTAAATATCCTACTTATGCGGAAAGATTCATTAAAAAATATTTCAAGCGCGTAAGGTAGTTATTAGAGGATTACTAGTTACCCTCTCAGTTTTAATTGTTATCTACTTAATTTTAATAAAATTACTTTTTTATTTCAAATGGCGGAAGAAGCAAAGGAAGGTACATTTTCTTGGTTACAATTGTCAAAGTGGTAATGTTTTAGTTGTTTCCCGGGCTTCTTATGTTTGGTTTTTAAGCGGGACAAGAGACCGATTAGAGCTGTTTCTCATTTTCCAAAAAAAAAAAACAGAAATTGTTTCAGTTTTCTCTATTTGGCTTTTGTTTTAATATAAATTATGAATATGATATGATTGATTGATGATTGATTCATTTTTTTAAAATAAAAAATATATATTAATTTATTAAAAAATATAAAAAATTTTAATTCTAACAACAATAATTATGTTAACGACCTCGCCACGTGGCACTAGGTTTTGGGCATATAGTATTGATGATGATTGATTGATTCATAATTATTGATGATTATTTTTTTCTAAAGCAAATTATTGATGATTATTGATTATTGATAATAAATAATAGATAGATAAATAGTACAAATAATAGATTATTGTTGTTATGGCGTGACGTATATTAATTACACTGGTACTCAAACCTATTAATTAGTAAATATATTTTTGAAATAATAATAATTAATTTACCTAAAATAAAAAAAAAAAAACTTATATTTTAATGTGCCTCCAAATTTAAAAAGAGTTACTATAACTTGAAAGGGATGGAGTATACTTGAGGATGAAACTAAACATTTATGCCACTAAATTTGAAACAAATAAAAGTAATTATGTGAATAATACCATTTGTAAACAACAAAGCCATTATGGACTGTAGAGGCTGCCATATATGAATAATTATTACCAATTACTCCCTTTCTCTCAATTTTGGAGTGTTAATTAAGGTTTTACACACCTGTTAAAAAGTTCATTACTTTTTTTTTTTTTTTTTTTGAGCGTTAAAAAGTTCATTACTAATATATTTAATTAATTTTTAGTTTTAATTTGTTATTCTTAAATAATATTGTATTAGAATATTGAAATGATAATTATTTCATTGAAAATAGAAAATATAACAAGGATAATGTTGAGGAAAAAAAATAATTAATATTAGATTGGAATTGTAAATTGATAATGAAAAAAAAAACACACAAAATTATAAAACGACCGAGGATGACATTTGAAGGGAGAGTTTTTAATTTTGAAAGAAAGTTATGCAATGTTATTAATTCAGTTTCTTTATTGGGAATTGATTGTTTTACATTCAAGTACTTTTAAATAATAATTTCTTTTTAATTTTCAAAAAAAAATAATAATTTTTTAATTAATTATATATAAATTATATTTTTTTTAATACAAATTTTATATTTATTAAATAAAGTCTCTTTATATTTTTCTTTAATAAAAAAAGAGTTTACTCGGGGGTAACCCCTTAATTCCCCTCAAAATATTTTCATGAAGTCCCTCATTTTTTTGTTTCCGAGATCCTGGGAGAATTTCTGAGTGTGATCCATAGTATTCTTTTGACATATTGAAAAGTATTTGATAGTCAAACCAAAGAATTTAAAAATCAAACAGGTGAGATAGGATTTCTTAGGCACAACAAAGCTACAATTTGAGCTGGACAGCCTGAATTCACTACAAACACAACACCACAACCCTCAATCCTCCATGTTTCTTTTCAGCCAAAAATAAATGAATGATGAATGGAGTTCTTGATTTCACCGGCTCTGACATTGCATCCTGCCGTCACCTTCGTAGCAATTTCAGCACGTCGCCAACCAAATGCAGTGAGCCGGTGACAAGAACCTGCACTTTTCACATAATTCAAGGGTGTCACAGATAGTTTGGCAGTCGCAGACGGCAAATTATATGGTACAACTGGAAGTACATACTCCTAGTAGTGTTGGCCCAATGAAAATAAGTTATTTAATACAGTGACCCCTTAAATTTGCCTCTTTTTTTTCCTTAACTAATGCTTCTATACTATTTGTCAAAAATGCACATGGCATTGTATTATTAGTTGTACTATATAACTACTGGTCGAGATCTATTGATGAATGAACAGAGAAGAGAAGTTGCACAAAGAAAAAACACAGTTGGGAGAACAGTATCCAGGTTGAGTCAAATTTGGCATGGAAGCTGAGGGAATTGTTTTAGTAATTCAATGCAGAAATGGAAGGTTAAGTTCAGAAGTTCAGATTTAGGATGTTCAAGAGATCTGTACCTTAATCCTAAGACTTGGGTTTTCTTTAACACAATGCCTTAACCAATTTATTGTCTGCGGCAGCGAAGAAGCTACAGTACTGCATGCAAAATGTCCTTCTGCGGGATTGCAATCAGAAGCATCCTCATGAAGGAACTTGCTCGTCGGAAAACACTCGAGATTTTCTTTCTTATGTGTCTTCTCAGGAAAATCTGCATGAACAGAGAAAAAGGTACATCAGAAGTCCAAATACTTGTCATCAACTTACATTGATCTTATAAACTCAGCAGCTAACACTATGACCAATATTTTCAATCAGGAAAGGAAAGAAAAAAATTATACTCTTTGATCACAGTACCAATGGACGCGTCATACTCTAGTCTTCCCTTGTACCAGAAGAAGAATCGTATTAACATTTTCTTAAATTGTACTTTGAAATTTAGAATAAGTTACACATTTTCAGAATTGGACTCGGACAGAGTGAGTTATCTTATCAACTATCTCGCAAAAAAATAGTCAGATGTAACTTATCTGAAGAAGAGCAAGATATGCATAACTAAAGCCAACCATCAACAAGATGGTGTATAAAACTTGTGCTACTCTTCACTAGCTTACGAGTGTATAGCACCATGACATTCTCCTACAAGTAAGCAGAAAATAGGTATTCTCTTTCACACGTATCTAAATTAAACGGAGAGAGGAATAACTGTTCATGCTTCTGAAAATGTAAACAAATTTAACCTTTTCCGTGTATAATCTTTTCCCATATTCTCTGGAGATTGAATTGCCATGTTAAGTCCTTCGCAGGTGAATCAAAGGGAATAATCGATGCACCAGAAGTGACCTTGTTATACGTTGAGATACTCGGGACAAAAATGGCTTTCGAGAAGTGGGTGCCTGCAAATGAAGCATAACAATATTCATTATAGCTGAAAAGGTTCCACAATCATATGTTAAATAAATGACCAAGTCACTAGGCTTAAAAAATTTACAGACAGGTAAAGCGATTCGAGGAAACTATGTCAATGGTGTGAAAAGGACTAATGAGGGGATCATAAGGGCACCTAACTCCAGCAGATACAAAATTTACTCAAATGTGGCACACAAATTCTCATATCAACTGTAACATTCTGACCTATTGCTCAAGAACAAAGAAGAGCCACTATCAACAAAAACTGAAACTGGTAGTTCAAGAATCTTTCCATCTCTGATCTTTTAAGTTTCAAAAATGACCGACATTTAGTTTAAGGGCTCTCCATTAGCTTTTAAAGTTTGAACTGTCGAATCTGATACAGCTATGCCGAAGTAAGTCAACTAACTAAAAAGATTCACGCAAAAAAAAAAGGCAACATGCTGATAATATATAATGAGCACGAACAATTCCACGCTTAGTACCAGAGGAAGCACAGGTATGAACAAGCTGTGGAAGGAGAACTTGTGGGTCTCTTACATCCATGCAGTTGAACAAAAGAATCTGTAACAATAGAGCATTATACTCTGTGCTAAGGGCGGGGGAGAAAACAATCAATACATGGCAGTTGAAGTTTGAAATTGCTCAATATGCCATTACAGAATAATTGAATATGAATTAAAAGAAAGAAAGAAAAGAAAATTTTCACCTGCTTTGAAATCTTGTTTGAAGGTTGGTTTCCATGATTCGCGAAACCATTTCCCCATAATTCCTTCCCAATTCCAGAATCCAAACAAGAATATGGAAATGACTGACCTTTGTCATCTTTCACAACACTGGAAAACCATCTCCCGCAGGCTTCGATACTTTCAGGACTGTGAGCTCCATCTAAATAGAAGATCAAATCTCCAGAGGTCCCTACATTCGTCATGGACAAACTAGACGAGCTAGAAGAGTCATAAACAATCTGAGCTCTTCCAGATAGGCGTGCAGTTGAAAGACCCCTCAGAAATGGTTCTGGCAAACCATCTTTCTCGTTGCCCTGATTAGAAGGGCCATTTAATTTAATGGAAAAGCATTTGAAAAATTTGTCAACAAAAGGAGAAATATTCCCTTCCAATTTCCCCCACATTCACTCAAAAAACTGTCCTTTATGTCCCGACTAGAAACAAAGCACCAGAAAGCAAAATTTAAAAACTAAAGAGGTGAAGGACCCAATTCCAAAAGAAAAATCACCACATTTATCACTGTTGGTTAGAAACCAAACTTCTTACATATTTCACAGCTTGTCAGAGTTTCATTGGTCTCTATGGACTAAAAGATTCTCATTCTTTTCCTTTCATAAATATTGGATTGTTGGAGCTTTTCCCATTATTTTGGAAGAAAGAAAGCAACAGCTAAATGCATACATACAGCGAATTCAACGTGGAGGAATCAGTCTATCATTAAATAGTACCTTATCTTCACAAGATCAAAATTCTCTTCCAAAATTTCATATTCTGAAACTTTTATACTAAAATACAAAAAAACAGATAGATACTATGATCTAACTACAATTTTTTCAATAAGTTTGGCGGCTTGGTATATGTATGGGCTTGCATGCTTGCACATACAGAACTATAACCAATGAACAAGAGTATGCAGAATTGGACTAACATGTTGAAAAACCTTTTCCCAGTTTCCTGTAGTTTGAAGCCAACTTTTACACAGAGAGACAGCAAGTGCAGCATTGATGTACTGGTGATCACCTGCCAAACTCAGCTTTATCCCGTTGACCTTTTCACAATCAAGTGGTTCAACAACTTCTAGAGGAACCTAGACAAAGCAAGGAAAGATTAACTACAAAAAAAAAAAAAATCACACGAATGCAAGCACGATTAACTACAATTTGCACAAGAAAGTATTTTCTTGCTTTCCCAGTTTAATTTCCAATATGAGCATGCAGATATTCATGTTGACGCAGAGCCATATATGGAATGAGTAAAGTCAATTCTTTGATATGTTCACTCTTCTGAATGTTCTTATTATAGTATTGCAAAAGATACTCTGGTTTCACTCTGCTTTCATATGCTTATTCTGCAGAACTAGCTACATCACTGTGGATGACAAAAGACAAAAGAAAATATCCAACAAATGTCTGGCAGGGAAGTGACTATTGGTGGTGCTGGAAAGATATTGGCAAGGGAAGTTCATGTCAAAATATCATCCGTTCCAGAAAATGTAGAGAAAAAATCAACTGAATAACAAGTTACCATACAATGGTTATTTAGAAGAAGAAAGAAAACAGAAATACCATCAGTTCATTGGCCCTCTCATGGAGAACATCCATTGCCTCAGAGAGTTGAGGTACAGAGAATGCTGGGACTTGAGGCTTCAGAAGCAGGAAAGATATCAACCCAATTCAGAAATTACTTGAAAATGAAAACTGCCAATTTGAATATGAAGAGACTTTTGCCATAAATAATTCAATATTGACAAGGTAAGACTTTCCAGTTCGACGACGTGTAATAAAATTGTACCTTGAAAATTCCAGCTTTATGAGAAGCAATTTCTCCAAGTGTATCTCCTGCATATATTTCATTGGAAAATAAGGACTGCATCATTATCATTATTCCTACTTCAATTACCACAGCCAGAAAAGAGCAAATGCCGAAGACTTTAACAAAAGTCATGTGCATGAAATTAAGTACCAACAAGTGGATAGGTGTCAGACGACAACAAACAAGTAAAAGCACTAGCAGGTCAACAGATTATATCACAGAGGTCATAGAATTGGATAAGAAGACACGAGAATAACACATGTCAGACAAGGAAATGAAATAGAGAGTATCAATTTTAAAAGCACGCACCCAATGTTTCCATGTGATCCATACCAAGAGAAGCAATGCCACAAACAACAGGTTTCTTGATCTGCATAACACTAGGTGTGTTATACTCTTCGCACTTGATATTACATCATTGTAAATAGTGAACAATGATGGGCATTTGCATTTTTGGACTCAATGTTCTATGTGATTGCAGCAAATTAAGTGAAAGTCTTTTAAATTAATGGATAAGAGTTTCAGAAGCTGAGATGACTTACCACGTTTGTAGAGTCGTTTCTCCCTCCAAGACCAACTTCAATAATAGCAACCTCTACCTGGAAAACAGAATAAAAAATTTCAAACCTGCTCAATTATTAAAGAAACTGGCAGCTAGCAGGATTTCTTTTTTCCTTGTTGTGTGTGTGTGTCGGTGTGGTGTGGGTGGGTGGGTGGGTTGGGGGGGGGGAAGTGGGGGAAGCAGGTATTAGACGACAAACTTCAAAAGAAATACTCTACCTTTTCTTCTACAAAAACTTTAAGTGCCAATACAGTAAGGAACTGGAAGAGTGGTGGCATGGGCAAGCCATCTACAACATTTTCCTGCAACTGAAGTTGGAGAATAAAGTCAAACAACTCATAGTTAAGGCTAACTTCTAACATCAAGGGACAAAGATGAAAGTTTGGAGATTCTATATTTAGGGGGTCAAAGTCATTTGTTTAAGTAAAATTTACCAACCACAAGACACTGTTCTCACAACCTGGAACACAAATGACAAAAACATGAATAATTCACTTCTTAAGATAGTCAGCGCGAGAACTATTACCAACATTGATTTAACTATTACACCAGTCCACGTTCAGTTCTCTTAAAAAATCTGGACCAGGATTTTGTTCCGATAATTATTTTCATCGGTTTTATATCTCTGACGGGCAAGGCAATGATTAATTAGATACTTCAATATTGTTCTTTGTTAATGAAAGTACTCATGCTGCATTAAAAAAAATAAAGATATATCATACAAAGGAATTCAGGCTAAAAATATGTGAACAAAGAAGTCAGTTTGTAAACACCACATAAAGATATAAATATACCTTTACCTGATTCCAACAATCCCAGAAGTATAGTAAGAACTTGTCCTCTGTTATGTCAAATCTACATATTCAGTCAAAGACAAATCAGAACCTGTCAACTAATCAAATCCTGCTACAATTACATAATTATGGCATTTTACTCTGAGTAGTGTTCTTTCGTTCACATGTTATAGCATTTCTTCAAAATAGAAGTTGTTATTTACTACCTAGAGCATTAATGTATGAACTACAAAAAGATGTTTCCAGCCACTCTCAGAACAAGATTAAGCAAGATGTAAAGACAATCACTCACCCATTGATACGAAATCTTTCTCTGACATCTATCAAGTGAGGAGAAGTAAAAAGTCCAGTTCTGAAACCACTCTCCCTCATTATAGCCTCACAAAAGGCACAAGTTGAACCCTAATTGGGAATTTCATCAAAGAGATGGCCATAAAAATTAGAAAGCTTAGTTTAAAACTTCTTATACAGAAGGAAATTACAAATCTTGCAAGTTTGCATGGCATAATACAGATGAATTTATAGATAACTGGAATCTCATTCCTCAGAGTCTAACCTCTTCCTAAGTAAAATTTCTAATGACAGAAAATAAGCTAAGAATATGAAATTCTGCACTGAAATTTTAAATTCACACGAATTACAATGCCAATAAAAGATTGAGCTATGTGTGGGTTAACCATTTTTAACAAATATTTGTGAAATTAATGATCAACATAAGCACATATAAAAAATGCTTAGGCTCCAAAGCAACATAAAGGATACTGAATTCCTAACCTTAAAGTGAAACAGGTTTGCATATGAACATCTAAAACTCAAATCAAGAACCGCAAGAACTCCAACCAGTGAGTTAAAGCAGCTATACAGTGTCCTCTGCATCCCATTTAATCAGACTTTCTCTAGATTGAATATCTGACTGGAAGCATTAGGCTTCTGTTCACCATTCTTTTGCATACAACCATATCTTTAAGAGTGAATATCCCAAAGACCATAGGTACAAATATCCCAAACCTTAGATTCAAAAGAATATAGAATTCACTAAAGTATATATTCCATCAGTTCTCGAGCCCCTTGTGATCATGGTACAAACGCACTAGAGAAAAAATTATTACATGTCAAAGTGTTAAGCTACAACATTGAACTAATATCTCCAACAGTTTTGGTCAGCACAGCATTTTTGTTTCCCTTTTCCTATCTGTTTATTTGTCTTGCAGAACATAACAGACCCCTGAATATTCTGTGGCAGAAACTAGATAAGCACAATTCACTTTCTTTTTCTTCTGCGAGAAACTGAACTTAAAAAAACAAGCACCAGATATGAAGATGCTCAGCAGCAAAATCTCATATAGGACATTATCAACTGTAAATGTAAAGCCATTCTTGAACTTACAGATAAACTGCAAATACCTTTCCTTTAGTTCCCGCTACATGGACGATTTTAAGACCAGCAAGATGTTCTTCTAACTTTAAAATCTGAAAAAGGGTAACATTTCCTTCTAACAATTACTAACTCCCATTTTCTACTGGAAACAAAAATTTTCTATCAGATGAGTGCAAATAATAATTTCACTCTTTAGACAGCTCTAACAAACTGAACCTGGTGATGATTCAAGGAATATCAAAAGCAGATGTGCGCAATCATAATGACAATTGAAAAAAGGAAGTTTAGTTTTTTTTATCCCATGTGTTTGATTTCCACAAAGTTAATTTCAGCATCCTGTGTTTCTTATCGTCAAATTTGCAGGACTCTTGCCGAAAAAATTGTAACTATTTACTCAGTGCAAATTTCCAAATTTCCAAGTTCAAAAAAAAAAAAAAGACTGCAAGTACCCCGTACCATTCCCTTTGCAGCCAAGCAGGTTCAATACATCTTTGGATCGGGAAGAAACAACTTCCTAATACAAAACAAATCACTAAAAAGAGTTTTTTGTCCCGTTATCACTTAAAACAGTATGGTGATTGTTCTCTTGTTTTCCTTTGACAGGGTACAATTGCTATGATGATGAAAAGTGTTGATATTTTACCACAGAAAAAAATACTGCCAACATTTAATAAGAGCACAACTCCACAGTTTAGTGTTCCTTTCAATCAATTGCGACTCCAGTAACCTACAATCCCAACTTCCAGGGATGGAAAAGAGAACAAAATCATGTGTCTCTGAATTGGAAACATCTCAGCTTTACCATATACAATATAGATACATGTGAACAACTCCTATCATACAAGAATATCTCAACCTAATGGTGCCATATTATTTATGTTTGGTATTCAATTCCCAGCAAAAAAGTGAAGTGAATTACCTGGATATATTTTAACATCCTGTCCAATTTCTTATATTTACCACCTATATTCGATTGATCTCCACGTTTTTGACGAGTGATAAGAGAAGAAAGTGCATCCATGGCAGACTCATATGCAGGTGAAGTCATAAACTTGGCTGAGTCTTCCTCAGCCATCATACCGCTCTCTGACATTTCCACTGTTTGAGTTGACAACTTGCTAACACTAAAGCCTAAACCACAAAACCAGACAACAATTGAGAATCTCAAACTCATTAATTAGAAATTAAAATAAAACACCCCTCTAACTATACTCTATCAACATTTCAATTTGCATAAACTTCTCTCAACTAAAAAGGTGAGAGGAAATTCAAGCTGAATAAAGGAAAGGTTTGTTTTGATTTTTCAAACAAAGAGCACTGAGAGGGGTTTTATTTTTCAATTACACAGTGGAAAGGAGCTATATAACTCATGTGATTGGACTTTTACATGCTGCTACTTTCTTCACTAGCTCTTCCGAAACATAAAACCATATCATGCACATTTAGCAATCTTAAATGAAATGGATCAAAAGAAAACACCAAAAGTAAGATGCAACATATGCAGGTCATAGGTACCTTGGTGCCTGAAAATCATTCGAGATTGCAGCTTTCGAACCCCAGAAAGATGAAGGGTTTCACTGAAAGCAGGCAGCCGTGGAGGTTTCCAAGTTAATGTGTAAGGAAGTTGGCAATCCTTTGCATGGAAAAATAAACTGCCAAGCGGGTTCTGCCTCTGATAAGGCTTTAGTTGTACAAGCATTGGCAACTGGAATCCTACATCTGACAGAAATTGATAACTATCAGGAAGACTTTCATAGTTTTGGAAGAAATAATATGGAATTCTCCTCGACAATGATAGAAGGCTGATGCATAACTGGCTAAGAATTTGAGATAAAGAAGAAAAGTAAAAGAAGAATGTTTCATACTTTTTAAAGCATGGTTTCAGTTTGTGATCCAAATTTACTTTCTGAAGACCAGTAATATGTAACATCTACAATGCCAAATACATTGACCAGATGCATTTAAACCAATGTTCAACCCCACTTTTTCCAGAAGATCTCCATTCCCAAGGCTCCATACTTATATTTCCTCCCCCACACATGCACTCACTCTCACTGGACGCAAGATTTCATTTGAACTTCACAACAACAGATTTACAGAAATCTAAGTAATTGTGTATGATAATTAAAAAAAAATCAAGAATCTAATCTAAGAAATATAAGCCTGCATAAGAGTGCAGGATCAATCATAACTGTAATCAATAAATCACTCAAATGAAACATTGGTTTCAAACAGAACAGGGTCTAACTGAGCAGAAGTGTTGCCTTAGTTTCTCTTATTCTTTCTTCATAACAATTTGATTCATTGATTCCATTTTCTAAATTTATGCATCAATCTCACCAGCAATTTTCTTTTTCTGCCTTAAAAACTGTGAAATAAATTTCTTGAGCTCATAGACTATGAAACTAGAACTAATGACAGTCTGTCCCAAACAAAGGCTCCAGAAAAGATCAGGAATCTGGCTTTTAAGTTTACAAACAGAAAACTTCAACAAACAGAATTGGGCTAGCTTCACGTCCTAAATTAAGACCCTATCTGATCTCGTACATGCATGATTCTAACAACCCCACCAATTTCGAAATTCATTTTAACGTAATTTCCACATTTTCTCTACATACCCTTAAACATTAGCAGACCTTACGCAATTAAGTATCAACATAAACGCATTCAGCAAACTACAAAAAGTAACACAAGACTTCCAGAAGCGCCACCAATTGAAATCACTTCAAGTGCTTGTCCTAAAACCAACATAAAGTTCACTACTTTATTGTATTTAGCTTCTTTCTCATTCAAATGGAAATCCCAGTTCTTAAAATTAGTCCCAAGTTCAAAAATTTATTATACTTTGTTCTTTTTCTTCTTCATAGAGGCATCCCAGCAACAACACCAACTTCTTATATTCGTGGAGCCAGGAAATCCAAGGCATTTATGAACTTCTTTCTTCCAAGTAGACAAAAAAGTAAAGATTTGGGAAAGAAGGAAACAAAAAACCTTAAAATATATAGATGTAAGAACGAGTTCAGAAAGATTACTTAAGTAGAGACCTTGGAGATGGCACTTGGTGAAGTTGCCGGTGGCGAAGCCATCTTTGCTTTATCCTTCCTCCCTACAACGAATATTGGTGGGAATAGTGATAAGGTAGGACTAATAGTTTATACTTCCGTATATACATAGGCCTTTGTCGGCGGGTAAAAAGTAAAAAGTAAAAACTACATGTATTGTCTTTGCGTTGACCTTGGGTATTCGACAATTGGGTATTCCTTGGGTATTTGACAATTGGGTATTCCTATTTATATGGTTTTTTATGAAATTTTATATCATAATCTATTAATTATCATGTAAAATAGTTCATTATATATAATTTATAATTATTTTAATATTATGAACCATTGAATACTTATTATTTTTTTATAATTAATATAATCGTTTAATAAACTATCTACAATATAGTTTTTTGGACTACTATTTACATATTACTTTTTTATTAGGACAGCCACACCTATGTCATTTTGTCGCAAAAAAAAAATAAAAAATTAATAGAAGGAAATTAGTCTGGATACCAAAAAGAACCCAGGAATAGTACTATCAGAAAGATATTAAATTAAAACTAAGGAAAGTGAATAAAGTAAACATAGAAACAGAGAATTAGTTAATGTAAAGAAATCTCAAATGCTGCATGCTAAATATTTGACGTTATTCTGAATATTATTAATATTTTGCAAATTCTTGTAAAAAGATTATATTAAGAGTTGATAATAGATAACTGAAATGATTACAAAGAGAGAATACAACAGAGAAGTTCCAAAGAAGCGAAAGTTTGGCTCTACCGAAAGATATTGAATGCATGTTGAGAACTTCACGTGAAATATGGTCCCGTTTTCACATGAAAATATTCATCTAACTTTTCTTCAATAGCTGAAATTCAATTCGTTATATAAGGCTGACTGGTTGCATGTGATATTATTCTTTCTGAATATATTTCTTAGCTTTATATCTTGACATGCTACTGTTTACCTCTTTATATCCTGACATGCTATTGTTTGTCTTCCTTTTAAACTATTTTCACTTCTGCTTTATGCTTTGCACTATTATTCTTCAATATTCTGCTGCTTTAGTCTAAAAATCAATATTATGTATTCACGTACTCATTATCACCGTCTTGTTCATATCCTGATGAATAACTTTCTAATTCCTATGCATTCAATGGATCATATGGGTAAATACATAACTCAATTTTTGATAGTTGTCCATCCTCATTAAATTTCTGTACTAAAAATTTGGTAATAGAAATTTTTTTTTTTTTTTTTCATTCTCTTCATTCGCACACCTAGTGTTTGTTTTCCTACCTCCTACAATTAATAAGAAATGCTCCTACAAGTTACAACTAATAAAGAATATTTATTTGTACCAAAAAAAAAGAATATTTATCAAGATAACTTCCATAACTCCTACAATTAATAAAGAATATTTATCATAATAAGATAACTTTCATTTTAATTAAGATTCTCCAAATAATGAATATTTATCATGATAACATAATTTCCATTTTAATTAAGATTCCTCACAACTTCAACAATTATAGGCGTTATTCATGAAACAAGCCATGCATTCTCTTTCGTTTGTTATTTATTTATTTTTTTTAATGAGATGAGATAATATCTGCAATAACACTAAGTTTGCGTTTGATGCAATAGAAAGGCAATGAAGCAATCAAAATTTTATTAACTCAATAATCATTAAAGGAATCTGATTGTCTTTGACTCGTTTGGTAAATTAACAGGACATTAATGAAAAGAATTTGATTATTTCATTAAAGTAATTTGATCGTTTCATTAAAATAATTTGATTACCTTTGCATTTACTTTATTAACCAAAAAAGGTAACAATCGAAATTATTTTTCATTTGCCCTATTATCTTTGCGCTGTATCAAACGCATCATAGGATTTTCAACATACACAATTAATGTTTGCCCACATCTTCATTTCTTCAAGATTCAATTTGTAAGCCACTTATTTCAATTGTTGATATATGTTGTTAGTGTTGAAAACATACCATATATGTTATTTTAACTGTAAAATTTGTTAATGTCACTGAAAATACAAAGTTTAGACATGCACTATATTCGACATCAATATGTATGGAAGGTTTAAAAAGGAGGATTATAATTTTGTAAAATAAAATAAATATTAATAATCAAAATAAAAAAGGGACAAAAATAGATTTAAGCAGCTTTTTATTCTTTTTTAAATTAAGAGATGTAATAGCAAGAACATGGCGCTTTTAACCCCCGTTAAAACCCTGGGTTCTTGCTATCTAACTGTGTTTTTAAAAATAGGGCTCTCATGGCAGCCATCGCCGCTAGGACTATGATCGGTTCCGCCACAACATACGCTCGGTCTGCGGCAGCAAGAGTAGCTAGTGGAATTAACTCTAAGCCGACCACCCGCTCCCCCTTTCGAATCTCCGCTCAGAAACCCCTCTCTGCTCGCATTTTTAGGTAAAGTGAACTACCCACTTTCATTTGGTTTTTATTAGTTTCCAACAATAGTAGTATGTGAGTTGGAAAGAGATTTTGTTCTGGATAGCAGGTCCCCTGTTGAGTTGAGCAGTGTTTGCGTCGAATCGAGGCTTCCCTATCACACTGCTACAGCGTCTGCATTGCTTACTTCTATGCTCTCTGTTTCTCCTGGCTCCTATGGTTGGACTCTTGAAGGTAATTTCCGTATTAAGTTTATTTTGGTGTTTAGAATTTCAATGTTATTTCATTATTTGAAATGCTTGTTTTCTTGAATGTAGCCAGACAGATAATTTGGTTTTATTTCGACGATATATATGCTCTTGAACTCTTATGTGCTATAATCCTTTTATTATGCATTATTTGGTTACTTTGGTCATGGACTCATAGATGAGTGCCTTGAAGAGGGTTGTGAGTTTTGTAATATCTACATAGAACTTTGGTTTGCTCGGGGTTGAGTTGACTTTGTCAGAACTGAAAATTTTTCTTCAAGAACATCATTGGATAGTGAAGAATCTAGGCTGCCAAATACATCCCTACTTCCAAGTTAAAATAAAGTTTAAATTTTAGTGAGTTCTGGTATTTATCATGTCGGAATACTATCATCTCCATATGGCAAACTGCCTTACGTCCTCTCAGAGCTATGATCGAAATCTTGAAGGTTGTGAGGGATAAAATGATCACTCTGCAGTCTTCTTAATTTAGTTGCCTTTTTAAGAAGGTTGACTGTTTTTTTGGGCAGACAGCTAATGTGAGTTAAGGTGTGCTTGGTCATTTTTTACCTGGATTCCTAGAAAGATCTCTTTTTTTTTGATTGGTTCAGGCATTTGATGACTTTGGATCTCAAGTACTTTAAAACTGATTGTCTTTTTTTATTTTTTTTTATTTTGGTATTATTGGGCAACATAGTCCAACATGGGAATGAATGCGAATGCATTATGGAATGGTAATGGAAATCATGAATTCATTACAAGTGCTTGGATACTTACCTGGAATTACTATTAATGCTTGGCTATTGAATATTTTGGAATGGGTAATTAATTAATATTTCTTTTCTACCCTTAGCTTTCAAATTCACACGAGGAAAATCTCAATATAAACTGTTTGTATGTGATTATTAGAAGACATAGATTCTTTGATCAATTTTCGAGCATCTGTAAAAGGACAAATTATGGCATTATAAACAGAAGACAAGGGGGAACAAGTGTATATTTTGGCTGTGAAATTGTGCTTCATTCAATAGCAGAGAAACATGTTGCAAAAGTCAAACCTTTTGTGGAAGTAAACAAGACACCAAAAAAAGCAGAGCTTCTTCCCCCTTTCTTCGATTATAGCAGTAAAAGAAGCAAGGGCAGTTACAGTGCCGCTATCACTAAATTTTTTTGATTAACCTTGACAAGGAAGGATAGAATTTGATGGTGCAGATAGGATGAAATGAGAGAGCAGGGAAAATTTTGAAGAGAAACTGGCTTTTGGTTCCAATGCCTCATACCCACCAGTTTTATCACGAATGGATGATTCCCAATTAATTTGATATGAGTGTATCTAGTCAGCCCCATAGGTCCAAACCAAGCAGCCCCCTAAAGGTCCTTTCTTTCGGTTCTTGTGGGAGATTGCATGATGTGGAGAAGAGGGACATATTGCAACCATGTGGTTGAAGGAAGATGTTAAGTCATGGCGTACGGGACAAAAAAGAGAAATTCCTCACTGAACTCTATAAAGAACATCATTGGCCCATAAATTCATACCCTTCAATAGTTTAATAGTTCCGTGGCAATAATTTTTCCAGAAGGGACATTTTGAAGTTGTACCATGGTTGTCATGTTTTGCAGCAGAAGCAATGTTATACTTTGTAAGTTCTGTATCATTTGTCCGCTTGAGATAAGAAGAATGTAATAGGCTCACAATTCTGTAATTCAAAGGTGGATGTAATTGAACCTTATGACTTGTTATACGCAATGCTAGTGTCTTATACTGGTATATATTACTAACTGCAGTCTTAAAAAGTGAACATATAGACAATATATATTGTTGATTTGAGTAAAATGACTTTTTGAAATGGATCTTCCTTCTCCTATTTCAGTAAACAAAGATTTCTATGTTTTTGTTATGTGTAAAATGTTGACTTGTGATTTTTGTGTTTGATACATGCTATAAATTATCTTTGTAATGCTTATAGAACTTTTCTGGGTTTCCAAATAATTCAGTTTGTTTTGTATTGCTTTTGTGACATTATGCTGTCGAATTTGGACTGCATTTACTTTGATTTTATGGCTTGTCAGGCCTAGTCATTTGTGTGATTCTGGGGTGCTGCTTTTGTTGTACAATCTGGATTTATTCTTGTCTTTCTCTTTAATTTGGTATTTTGTGTAGTTGTCTGGGATTCATAAGATTGAGATATGGCAGCGATGTGGTTGCAGGTTCGTATTAACAAAGTCCATAGTTGTAGGATTTTTGACTGTCTTAAAGTTTTCTTATTGGATTCTCAGACTTCACAAGGATTTAAAAGGTTATCTGGTCCTATAACAGTCTTTCTTTAAGCAGTACACATTTGGAAATTCTATCATCTTGTAGTATTATCATATGGAAGATGACAAGGATAATCTTCAAGATGAAGTAGTTCACTTAACTTAAATTTCTTGTGTTGCTGCTTGGAACATCATCTTTCTATTCTTCGGGTCCTTTGTTTGCTTCCTAAGGAAGTAGATGATTGCGAATTTGTTTTTCATCTTGTAGGTAAGGAGAGGACTAGTTGAAGATTGAAAAAGAGGTAGTAAATAAGATTCTTTACCTTTGAATTCTGAAGTACTTGGTTTATTTCTACATCTTGTGTGAGATCAACTAGTTGATATTTAATGTTAGAAAGTTTACTTTACACTCATTTCATGCGTGTTCAGCATTTGCATTTGTTTGTCAGGAAGCCGGTTAAACATCAAGTTGATTTTTGTGATGCATTGTTCTCCACATGTCCGAAATATTACTTCTAATAATTATATGAATTACTCAAATCGGTTGATAATAGTTATGATTTGATGGCCTTCTCCTTGAAGATGTGTGTATTTGGGAGCCGTATAAGTTCATACTTTATTAGGTTGAATGATTGTGTTCATGTGAGCTAAGAATCATCAGTTATTTTCGGGTGGTTGAGGCTCCTGATGATGGTCACTTGAAGTTTGGATCCTGAAAAGGGACTAAGAACTAGATACTCATCCAGTCATCCTCCAATTCTAGGCTAGACATACTAGTGTATGTATTTTTTTGCCAAGTTTTTAACTCACATTTGTACTCTTTCTGTACCTATTTGAAACAATGACATCAAATATACAGCACTTGGAAATATGGATGCAGGACAAAGGGGGAAGTGTTTTTGATCCCGTCGTTATAATAATGGCAAAACCTTGGGTTTTTTTTTCTCACAAAAAGATAGGGAAAAGTTGGAGATAATACTTATTTCAGTTGTTCCTTGCAGTGAAGTCGTCAATTAATTAATACATTCGTTTTGCAGCATTTTGCATTCTTCCTCCAAATTTGCTGCTTTTCTGTTTTCTTTTATGTTCATTACAGTTACTTTCTTACAATGACATTAAGCTCGAACTCAAACCCTAAATGAGTCTAGGAGAAAGAGTTGCAGTGCTTTGATTATTACTTTTTTAACCGATAAAAATAAAAACAAACGGAATTGGATTCCTTTAATAAATGACCTGTAATTATATCCTTAAGGATTATTGAATTATTAAATTTAAATTGTTTTTATTTTTATTCTCATCCCCACCAAACAAACGCACTTTAGGATAAACGCACCCTTAAATAACTGGATGACGAATGAAAATAAAAATAAAAAATGACAATGTTTTCTATACATCCACCCACAATAAGCTTCAAAGCTCTAACAAATCACATCACAAATATTGATCATGACCATGCTCAAAGCTTTAACAAATTACAGACGAATTCCTAGTGCTGATGTGAGCAGCAATAAGGGAGTCTAAATTGCCATTTAAAACAGAACTAATATCATCCAGTTGGACACCAGTTTCTACATCTTCTACAAACTTAGTGGGGTGAAACACATATCTTCTTGTCTCCTTGCCCCAAACGCCGAAAATCGCACCTTTATCGATGTCTTCCACGTTCGCTACTCTCTGGTTCTTCAAGATAGTGAGAAGTTTGGCCTTCAAGCGATTAAGAGCCTTCATCTTATTAGCAAACAGACTTCGTTCACCTACAATCAATGAGAATTAATCATTCTTTGCAGAACTCATTCACCTAACATTTCTTGCAATGTGAAGCATACTGATCTTGAAAGAACACTAACTGATGAAACTACATGACATTCATAATAAAGCACAATGCTTGAACAGCAAGGGTAGAAAGCCTGTCTAAATTACCTGTTGATTTAACAGTTAAACCAGTTGGGATATGATGTATGTGAACAGAAGCACCTGTCCGGCACCGATCATTTTTGCCAGGCAGCAAGGATGAGATCACTAAGTCCTTTTCATCAAGAACCACATCAGGTGTTGACTCAAGAAAGAGAGGAATAACATCCACACTAGCCGAACAAGCCTGTTATACATCAAGATATACAGTATTGTGCTGAAGTTTTTAATAAGGGACACAAAATGTTAAAAGCAAGGTACCACCATCATTCAATCTCAAAAAAGCACAAGACAGCAAGCCACACAGGGTCGATGATCATCTTAAAAGACACAACTTAAAAAATTTGTGTACAAGTGAAGTGGACTGATAAAAGAGTATCGCCAGCCTGTAGGCATATGATGTGAATTTGATATTAATGAAAATGGATAGAACAACAAAACATTGCGAGCTAAAGGAAGACTGCATGAAGGTTCAAACAAAGTCATTGCTGACAGGACAGTAGCATACCTCGGACTCAGAGGAAACAGATTCATCTTGCAAAGTTCTTATCATGCGGTGCATACCTCTTTCTCCCATTAGATAGCCATAAACAAATTTTGATTCAAACTCAAGGGTTGCAGACTTAATACCAACACCTCCTAAAGGGAGTTTATCAACTATCCTCCATCTATGACCCTGCTTTCCAGCCCATTTGATGTACATTTGCACTAATTGTTCAGCCCATCTCTACATCAGATGGTGAATCAATTCAAAATTTTAGAAGATAGAATTCATATAGCAATTGTACTGTCTAAAAGAACTGGGGCTAAGCCAATGTACAAAACTTCAGGATGCATAGACCATTTAGTAGTTCAACTCACAGTTATAACATGAGTTAGCTCTCTGTACTCTTATCAGATGTGACCAAAAAGTTTTCCACAATTTCCATGACAGTTAGACTTCCTATACCTGAAGGACATTTCAATATTCCTTAGGAAAACTGAAGACCAAATGATTTACATTTTAAGGCGACATAAGTGAGAGAGTCGAATTTTCTTCAAGATTTCCATCAGCAAAGCTAAAACATGTCATGATAACCACAAATGCATACATAAGGTATTTTAGAGACCTCGTCAAGGAACCCTCCATCTCCAGATTCAATGGTAACGCAGGCTCCCTCTTTGTCATATGGCTCCTTGAGGTACTTGAACATTTCATACCTCTTCAAAAACTTATTTACATCAAGAGATGCAAAGTATGCCTGCTTAAATAGTCCATCATTTATAGCATTAGTCTCCACCAATTCCATGATCAGCTTAGCTTCCTCAGCCTGCAAAATTTAAAATGTCAACCAGACATTGTAATGAGTTTACCTATATATTATGATTTAATCTCAACTATAAAAGGCAACAAGCATGACTACCATACAAAGCTTCAAATGAAGTAATTGATACACACATTTAAATATAAGCAAAACAATGAGAGAATAAGCGAAAAGATCATGTATACAAGAAGGCATAAATGCATAACATATTACCTTGAACCTAAGGTCCTTGAGAGAATCAACCAATTTGTCACTTTCAGCCAATTTGACCAGTATCTCATCTGCCTTTGGTAAGTCATCCCACAAGTTACGTTCACGGATAACATTTTGTTGTTCGATGTGCCTTACTTCTTCCTGTTCTAATGCTGCGGGTCCCAACATCTCAGCAGAAAGAATTGAGTCCTCTATCTTTTTCCTCAATGAAAACATACCTTTCCAAGAAATTAACAAGGAAACATCATTCACTGGACCCAGGTGGGTGGGGGTGCAGGAGAACAGGGGAAAAGTTTGTTTTCCTCAATGAAATTCTTAGCCAGGTCATAAGCAGTAGATCTTATTCAACATATGCATAATCATTCGAGAAAATGAAGGCTTGGTTTGGATAGAATGAGCACAATTTAAGGTAATAGCTTAATTTTCTCCATAAACATAGAACAAGAAAACCGGAGTACATGCCGAAAGTGATTTAGTTGATAGTAGTGCTCAGTCTGCCAGTAGGAAGCAACTTAAACTCTAAGAAAAACATATCAATCTTTAGCTAATTTTCTTATCTGATCCCAAAAAAAACACTTAGAGACTTTCTCTATCTGGTATTTGAACATCTCCACACACACACACACATCACTCTTCAGCAGCAGACCAAACTAAATTCCTTGCATACATACAACTGTATAAGGCCACAAAAGAATCTGATAAAAAGTATGTTCAGCAACCTTCAAAGTAGTTGCTGAAATAGTTCCCCATTGCCCTATTTTATTCTCTAAATATGTAAGCTGTTAACGATTGCACTGGGTCATTCCAAAATCTACCATGAGGTCACAAATGTATCAACTGCAGAAACTATATGTGCAGCAAATAAAAGTCAGAGTTATTGCTTCTTTCTAGCTGGAACATTCAGGAAGTCAGCACTTCTCTCCGAAATGGGCAAACTAATCTGCTGATAGGCAAAAGGATTGCAACCAAATTTATTTCAATCCTACTAACATACCAGAACCCAAAGTCCAGCAAGAGGCGATTATGTATCAGAACATTTTCCCAGAGCTGGTTACTAAACTATTTTCAGTCAATAGTTTCAATATTTATCTCCTTTTCCTCGGTAGAAATGCCCCTAAACATCATCCTCTAAGTAAGGAAGTTCCCCTACTTTTTAACTGCTCTTAATCTAATGCTTTCAAAAACGATAAACTAATTACAGCACAATGGCGTTTTCCTCCTATCACTTCCTCAAAACGTTTCCTCAATCTATGGACAAAGGCATGTGGAGGTGGGGGGAAAAGTTTTTTTTTTTAAAAAAAATCAAACTTTAATAGCATAAAAGGGAATAACTCATAAGAACCGACGGATTTTTCACTATCTTACTAGAACCCAATTCAATATGCACCTAAAAAGAGAAATCAGAACAACCCATTCGCAGGTACAAGGCACACAAACTCCATAAAGCATCCATGTTACCCTGCGTAAGTTAGAGAGCGGAGGGAAATTGAAACGAACCCAGTTGCTTGTAGAAGTTGCTCTTTTCATTAAGGGGCTGAGAAGCTCGAATTCTTGAAGATTTATACCGTATGCCAAATGAAGATGCCGAAGAACTGGAAGTCGCTTCTCTTACACAAATGGGTTCAGTCATCATTTTAGCCATTTGAGCTGAATTCGGGGAGCGATTGAAAGGTTAGATAGAAACGATTTTTAGATAATTCTGAGGACCAAATTGTATGGATAATTCATAATTGGTTATGGCGGCCATGAAATATGGAGTTTATGGCTTTGTTGGCGCTAGTATGCCCTTTCTTTAGAGCATCTCCAATGATTTTATCCCCAAAAAACATATAATAAATGGATTTTAACAGTTACACATCCTCATTTACTCGATAAATTATAGTTTCTGTATTTTTGTATTGATTTAGTATTCGTAACTTATTATTTTATTATTTGTAAATTTTTTTCAAAATAAACTCCTTAAATTGCTGTTTACTATTTATACCCTCTTTTGAAAATAAAAATTTTAAATTGCCACTTTTCAACCCATTTTTCAATATAAATCTAACACCGCATCGTGATTCGTGACATTCAAAACACGCATCTAGTGAAGGATTGAATGCTTGATTTATCGTTCCTCGTACAGCCAATGTTATGGATATGGAAAAAAATATAATTTTGGGTTTTCACTCTTTTAGTCCAACATGTTTGGCCTCTGTTAAAAATACCTATTACGTTTAAAGTAATGAGTATTTTTTGCAGAGGCCAAACATATTGAACCAAAAGATTGAAATAGCCAAACTTGTTGGACTAAAATTACATTTTTTCTTATGGATAATGTATGCCCAACTTCCATTTAATTATCAATCATTGATTCAAAAGGGCGAAAATAATCAGAAAGACAAAAAAAAAAAAAAAAAACTACCTCCCTCCAAAAAAATAAAATAAAAATAAATCTAAAATTTAAAAATAGAAGAGTAAATTCTAAAATAGGTCACTGGCAGTTTCTGATTTTGGTAATCATACTTTACTTTTTTTTTTTAAAATGATCATTCTGTCAAGTTGGACCATTAACTCACTAATAGTAAACTTTTTTAGGGTTATTTTTGTCTTTCTATTAACTCCTTACATTACAAAAAAAACTCTGAATTTTAAAAAAATAATAAATAAATAAATTTATATGACAAGAGGTTATACCAAAAAAATTTTTAAAAATAGTATAAATCAATCCAAAACATAATGATCCAATTTGATACCTTTCAAACAAAATAAAATTGATCCAAATAATCCATGAACAAACCAATCTAAATAATTTGAATTGGTTTAAATTGAGACTAATTATGCAGATCACTTTATTTTCCCTCCCCTAATCTTCTTTTGCAGAAAAGAAGATGGTAATTTGTAAGTAAATGGATGGAAATATGAATAAAATCACTTAAGTATGTTTGTTTAGAGACAATGGGAATAAAACGATCATAAAATGATTATGATTATTACATTCTTAAACATACCAAATACAATTAGATTATTTTAATGATTGTTACGAAACAAGTCAAAAGCAATCAGATTTCTTTAATGAATGTTAAGAAACAAATCAAAAGCAATAAGATTTTTTTAATGAAGGTTACGAAACAAATCAGAAGTAATCTTATTCCTTTAATAAATGTTACCAAACAAGTCAATCTGATCCTTTTAATAATTGCTGAGTTATCAAATTCTAATTGCCTCCATTCGAATGACTCCAAACAAACGCATCCTTAGTTATAGGAAATATAATTCAACGAATATAGGCATTGAGTTTAGATAGATATAAGATGCAATCAAAGATTGATCGCTCAAAAGAACGTTGAAGACTCTAAAGAGAAATGCAAGATTTTTACAATTAGAGATCCACATTGAAGGCCTTCGTTAATCCCTTCGTAGTTTTTCTTGAAATGGAAAAATCCAAATATTAAATTGTATCTAAGACACAATTTAAATCCAAATATTAACCCTTAAAGGGAAACACAACCATTAACGTTTTTCTCTTCTGCCTAACCATAAGACACAGAGGCTACCCTATTTACTTTCCCATCCAATTTCCTTTATTAAGCATAAGTTAAATTTACATACCTTACCATTTCAATAAGGCTTTATTAGTTAAAATGTGCATAACATTAGCAGCATTTACAGCGATTCTGCAAATTGAGAGGCCTCCAGGTTAAGTTCTTGTCTCAGGATGCAGTTCATTAGCCAGTCACTGCTAAATGTTCGTATACCTTTCTTCACAGCCAAGAGTGCTTCGTCCATATCCTCTTCACATGCTATAAATATTGTTGATGACGGTTCTTTCACTTCGTCCAGTACTTGAATAACCTTTATTTTGCACAGGATTAATGTATCAAGATACTACAACAAATAGACATAAAACAAGGAAAATTTGAACAAAGAAAGGTGAATATTAAGCCCTCTATTATGCAAGCAACAATTACCAAAGAAGCCAATGTAAAAAATCAGAAGGAAAGATTATAAGGCCATATTGAGTTGCTTCAAAAGAGCCATTTGTATCAGCAGAAGTTGAGTGTTTTGAGTTCTTCATGACTAACGCAGGTAGCTTAGCCGTGGAATATGATGATGACAGAAGGATGTGGATGTACAGATTAGGAAACATACAGTTTCAATGATTTTGAAAGATCCTAGAAGTTCCTTATTGTGAAACCTAGTGTTATTTCATTCGGAATGACAAACTTATATTTTTTGTGCCTGCTTTAACTTAAACAGAAAAGGTAACTCATCACGATCTTACTTACATTTGCACCAGCAGACTTGATGATGGCAATTAATGTAGCCTTTGGTGGTTGAACTTGTGGTGCAATGCAGAAGTCATAACCTTTTAGCAAAGAATGAGGACTTGCTTTTGACCTAAGAACAGCAACTTTTAGCTCTTTGCTATACGTGCACTCGTATTCTTCATCTTTCAGAACAAATGGCATTTCATCTGTTCAAGATGCACAAACACTGATTATGCACCATCATAAACCAGTAAATGAATCATCAATACTAATAATAAGGGGCTCACCAACAAATTTGCCATTTCGAAAGCTTTCCTTTAACCATCTCGGTGAGATAATCCAAGCTCTGAATGACAGGAAACTTATGAATTAGTTAAATGTGAAAGAAACAAATAATCCCAAGGATGTAGCAGCTAGAATATTGCTGTAAAAATAATCAGCTTCCCAATTGAAATACCAAGGAAAGTATTCTATGCAAATTTGATCAGCTCTCCAATTGAAATATTAAGGAAAATATTCAATCCAAATCTTTAATTCCGTGGAGAAAATAAAAAGCGCAAAAAGAACCTCTTATTGATGTTTCGATTTTTCAGCCTATTTGAAGTAATTGTTCCCAACTGCTGCAAGAGTAAAAAGCTGACGACTTACCATTCTGGGTAACACTAGTTTTCTGATTTGCCCTTTCAATGATCTTACCTATACATAGTAAATGTACTTCCCCTCATAAAAATATGCTATCTGGACTCAAATGTTGCTATTATCATAGAGAACCAAAATCACTGTGGAGATTCCTGATGAATTTTCTCAATGACTGACATGGCATCCATGTGACAAAATTTTGCTGCGGAGAGGCCACACGAGTCGGTGATATTTTGAACTGTTTGTAAGACTAGTCTAATCACTATACATGATATTCGTACAACCAATAAGTCCATGTCCAAGGGTTACCGTATCAATGCTATGTTAACTTAGACAAGTTCAAGGTGTAAATATATTCTGGAAAATGAATGCTTTAGAAAATGAAAAGAGTATGATAATGCAGAATAAGTTTTAACAACCAACCAATTTTATCAACCTCAAATTCAACTAAAGCTTACCCTGAGCAGAGAGCTATGCAGAAGTTCAATGTTTTTCTCACTTTCCCGGTGACTACATGTGTGCTCATGCTTCCATCCGAGGTAACAATTCCACCTAGATCCTCAATTATCTAAATCAAGACATAAGCAGCATTAGCTTTCACAAGAAGAATACCATAATGGAAGAAGAGCACAAGAAAAATATTCCAGTGTAAGTGCAATTACATTTCCTTTATAAGGGAAGTAGTGAAAAGCAAAGGGGTCGAATATGGATAAGCCAGAATCAAACAAGGAGTTGAAATTACCGAATTACAACCAGAAGTTCTCAAAGCATGCATAACATTGACTGATGGGAGCAGCATAACATCACTTATTAGCTTTAAGGAGATTGCTTTAATGCCGACAATTTTTTGAAATTTTTTTAAACTCAGAAACAGTCTTTGGTGGTTTGGGTTGCGTTTGTTTTGTAGCTAAAAAGGTGAAGTTCATTTTTATTTTGGAAAAGGATAATTATTCAAACAATCATCAATAATTCAAAAACCAAAATTTCATTCCCTTCAATATTTTCTCACACGATTTCAAAAATTTTCCCCTCTAATCCACTTGTTTCCTTTCCCTCCAATTTAGAAACCCTAAAAAAGCTCCCTCCAAAAATTATCTCTTCCCAATATAAAATTTTCTACAATATCCTTTTAGCTAACATTGACCCAGCCAGAGTAAATATAACATATCTGAAATGTTCAGTTTGATATTCTTTTCAAGAAGGGGCTTACCTTAGTAAGACTTGCTTTCTTCTTGTCATCTGCAATGTTCATGAGCATTACTCTGAAGAAAACATCTTTTGATGGAAGTTTACTGCTGCCAAGGTCTTCTGATGTGATATTAACTGCTGTACGTTCTTTATAATTCTCTTCCAAGAAGCCAATGGATACCGTCGTTCCATCCGCCACTGATTTGTTTTCACAGAGAGGTGAACTCGAATTAGAACAGCATTTTCTTTCATCACCTCCAGAGAGAGAATCCCTCAGACCTGATTGACACTCAATTGTATGGCAACCCTTTACTTTTTTAGAGTTCAATGAGGTCAGTGAGGATTCCCACAGCCTCTTTTTAGTTCCTTCTGTTGAACACGAACAATTTTTGTTATTATTCTGTCCACCTTTACCAGACTTTAACATTTCACACTTGTTACTACAATCCGGAGGTTTCAAGCAATCTGCATCTTGGCAACCTGGATTTAAAAGGCAACTTTAGTAAGAACTTGTGAAACATGAAAAAGATTTATGAGTGTAGAAAACGAATACAAGATTTGAAACAAGGAATAATATTCTAGTCTAAATAGGCAAGAATATGTGCTGTGGTTATTCCAAATAAAGTTGGAACTAAAAAAAAACAGGAAGAAGAAGAAGTTGGAACTCTTTGGACACAGAAAAAGTTGAAACTGTCCAACAAGTCTTAGAGCTCTTTCTAAATAAAATATTTTTGCTTCTAAATAAAGGCTAAGCTATACCAATCACAACCCCCACTAATCTGATAGTGAAGTGAGACTGAGCACTGAAGTATCTCACAACCACAAGTAAACTGCAAATCCCACATAAATGGCTCTCTCAATAGAATCAATTTTTATCACGTGGATCAACCTCAGGAGTCAGGACCAAATAGTACTCATGGTCTTCTGCAGTTTGCTTTCAACCAGATTATATTTAGTCTAGGTTTATCACCAATTCGGATAAAGTGGACACTGAACACCTAGTATTTCATGGGGAAAATACATTCAAGAGCAATCATTTTACCGTAAGTTGTCCATTTTAGCATTCAACAATGAATGGACTTCTCATTTAAAGCAATATAAGTTTACGTTACAATATAATACCTTTTAGAGCCACACTAGAACCAAGGAAAAAAGATAAATGAAAACTGCTGGTTCTAGATGTTACTCTCTCTTATGAGAATGTAACTTAAAAACACAGACAAAACATAAGCAATATACATTCATTCTTTAACTAAACATATCTACTATATATTTTATCGTATGGCAGTATGAATTTAGAAAAACCAACAGACTTCACATACCATCAGTAAGAAATCTCTCAGTAACCAAATTTTGAGCTTGAGAATACTCAGCGCTGCTGATTATTTGATTTTCTGCCTCTAAATGTTTAGTGTTGTCCTCCATACATTCATGTTGCACTTTCTGCACAATATCAGATGAATGATGTCTCTCAGAAGGTTTCATAGGGAAAATCACCTTTGTTTGCTCAGCACAGGTAGATGAGCTGTCATTAAGGTGAGAAACCATGAGTGTTGAACCTCCAGGAAAGCACAATGCCTTGCGAATGTCAGCCTTTATAGGTAGCCTTCGTGACCTACCCTTTTTGTTTACCTCTCCAATCACCATAAAACCCTATTTAATGATGCATTATGCAGAACAATTGAAAAAAAATACACAAAATCAGTGATACTTAAAAGCTGACCAAAGGCCAGAATGAACTTGCAATGAAGGCCGCACATATATCAATGAGCATCCCAGATTTATGTATATAGATTCTCATACCCAGGAGAAGATGACAGACAACTGGAAAGGATGCAAGCTACACAAACAGATCTGAGAAATAGTAGATAACTCGCTCTAGGAAAAACCATAAGCATATTTTACTAAAAAACAAGTTTTACTCTCCCAAGTCATAACTTGAACTCTTGTCTGACAAATAGGAAGTGTCCAGTAAAGAAGAATTGTTATTAAGCATGCATTCATTGTCAAAATTACCTGTTTGAGCCAAAATCCTTCGGACTCCTGATCTCCCCAACAGAAAATTGAGTGAATGCCTACCCTCTGCAGTCTCTTTCTCAATTCCAGGTATGTAAGCTGGCCAATTCCCTTAGAAGTTGTTCAATTAAGTCAATAACATAAAAAAATGAATAAAAGTATATGAAACATGAAATCCAACCAAAAAAATTAATCTTCTGCTATAGATGAAGATATTTGCAGTTGTTTTGAAAGGATTCTGAAGAATAAAGGGAACTCCACGTCATCAAAATTAAATGTAGGAAGAGCAGTAGAAGTTAGAGTTACAGGAATGGTAAAATCAGTAATATAACATCACTGGATAATCAGAAATGGAAAACCATTTACTGCACTTGATAGAAATATGGAACTAGCCAATAACCTGTTTCTGGTACTTCAAACTGACACAGGCAAGTGGAATTTCAGCATAATGTGTATCAGAAGGAACTATCTGGTAACTGATAGCAGAAACCACCTATCAAAATTTGAGACTATCATGAGCAAATTTCTCGATGAATGCTTAAACATAAAATGGTAACAAGTGAGATTTATCTAAGTAAAGCCTAAAAGTTCGAAACACCATTAACTTATTCAGCAGAATAAAGCATACATGTATGCTTTATTTCCATTTAACAGTACTCATTGATGAAAGACTCAGTTGCTTGGTAAGTCCATTGAAGGCATGCAAAAGTTCAAAAAGCACATTTCGCTGATATATATGTAATGCTTACAATTAATATTACAAGTGCTACTGTGATCTGGCTAACTTACCAGAAACTTAGACACTGTGTCAGAAATAGCTTCTTAATTTCCTGAATTTGATTCATATATTGTGAAATCTCACTGAAAAACTAATTAAACAAATGAACATTTTGATAATCAATTATCAATTAAAAAATTTGAGCAATTATAATACCTCTTCGAGTGAATCACTAGCCTTGTATTTCAAGACTAAGGTGCAATACTTCCTGCATAGGGAAATATGTAGTAAAGCTATCAGGAACAGAATATAGTTCAGCTTCCAATGAATAAACACCAAAACAAGAAGGTTTAATCAAGTTTCATAAACATATAACTAAATAGGATCCTCAAAACACTAGTGTTGCCTCAAACGACCAGATAAGAAAGAAGTTGGAGGATCCTAGCTCAGATGTTAATGAAATTTCAAACAGCAAGGGCAGCTTCTTTACCCATTTGACACGCATCTTTCAAGAAACATTGATTCCTTTCCAGTATTAGCTGCAAAGTTCATTGCTGGAAGCTCTTTTGAATAAAGGTTCAGGATTTCCTGAGGAAAATGAACGCGGCATTTAATTCCCAATTATATGAATATACAAACTTACCCAAAAAATGCTTTCTTGATAGGGATAAAAGATACTCCCTCCATCCTAAAAAAGTTCCTATTTGTAATACTATATTACAAATATGACTCCTTTTTTTGGGACAGGGGTAGTAATTGACAGCACAATGACTAGTGAACAATCTATGCACCGGAGCAAAGCGTTCAAGCTTCAGAGCCTTAGATCAATTTCTAACGAATCCAGCAATTAAAGAAACAACTAGCAGATAACATATTGGAAAAGGAAGACTGAGTATGGTAATTAATCAAAGCAAAGGATCACCAAAATGTGGCTGGCAGTCTCAGAAGATGAATGAGTGTAAATCACTCTAAGAGCAAAAATCCACGTAAAATGGTGAAATTAGCAAGTAACAGCTGCAAGCACGACTGGTACAACATAAATAGAAAATGCCTGAGGTGGCTGTTATGCCTTCAACAGCAATAAAGGCATGGTAGTACTGTAGGTTTCAAATTATCATATCCAAGCTACTAGCAATCTTGAAATGAAGCAAGAAATTGAAAATCATGCACTACCCGCCATTCATCTCTAAACATACTCATGTGCACTATTGCCGCAAAACCTAACCTCCTTATAAGCACAATTTAGTAATATCCTACCATGTAAACATACGATAAGCGTTACCAAAAACACTCAATTCAAATGTTCTCTACCAATCAACGACTGAAGAACAACATAATAATCATCCGTCACGATCAATATGTGCTCATGGCACAGTCTGAAGGCACGCATCCCACACCCTAGTGGTGGAAAGGGTGCTTTCCTTATTGATTAAATATAGAAAAAAAAAAAAAAAATCAGACAAGTCACATATAGGGAAAACAAAAAAACAAAAAACAATAACAGATGTAAGGTGCGTCTGTACCTGAACCAAAGATTTGGTCACGTCATCTGAATCTTTAGGGTTTACCAGAACAAAATAATACTCGCCTAAATAAGACAATTAAAGACATATCAGCGTTAATTCAATACTAAAAGAAAACAAAGTGCCAAAAAGAAAAGAGTTTTCCATCTGTACCATGTTCCTCAGATCCAACTGCTGCAACATCCTCATTTCTACTTCTAGATTGCTCCCTTTCCACCACTGCCAAATTACATGTTGTCGAGGATCCTTTTCATAGTGAAAATAACAAAACCCAAAACTTTAGAGACTAAAAACGATCAAGATGAACTAAATAATACCTGAGATTTTGATTTTGACGTTTCTGGAAAGGGTAATTTTGAGGCTGTTTTGGGTGGATTCAGGGGTGAATTTTTTGGCTTCAACAATAACCTCGCAATTCCCTGGAAACAAGAAAATATCAATAAATAATTGGAGCCCTGGATTACGATTACGAAGAAAATGAACTCAAATGGGGAAATCATTTTGGGCAGTACCGACGGCGAACGGAGGGGGAAGAGGAGTAAGAAGTGAAGCTTTCTTTTTTGGCGCCATTGCTTTGAAGCTTTGAAAATGTGAGCGGATGAGAAGAGCCACTAGGGATGATTTATACGCGGGCAATGGCGGTTTAAAATGTGACAAAAAGTTTCGCGCCGCAACTTTTGTGCTGTGGAAGACACATATTATATAAGGGAGAACTATTTTTGCAACTTTGAATAAAACAATTTTATAAATAAATTTAATGAAACATATGTAATGACTTCCATTTTTATTTATTAAAGTTATTTTTTTTTTACAGTTTCTTTACTACAGTATAAAAAATTTAAAATCTTAGGTTACAATTTTTAATTTTTAAATTTTTTGTAAAAAAAGCATTTTAAGTTTCACGAGTCTTCTCTTGTTTTGGGAATATAATTATTACTCCTTTGTTACAAATTTTTTTTTTTTTACGATTGTTATAAAAATATTTAATATTTATTAAATTAAAATAATATATTTTAAATTAAAAGAATTTGTTAATTTGATAAACATGATATTTTTATGGAAGGAATCTTTTAACTCTTACCACCACATAAAGAAATTTGGGTAATTTATATGGTGGTCCGACCACCATGCAAATTTACTCCTACTGCTACAGTAGTCTTCTTTTCTTTTGTTATTTTTGGTTTTTTTTTTTCTTTTTGCCTTCCTCTTTGAGACTTTTTTTCGTCCATTTTTTTCTAAACAATTCAGTATTTTTTTTAATATTTTTGAATTTTATAAAAAAATATTTTTAAATTATCATTTTATTTGTTTTATAATTAAATAATTTTAGATATTATGATACATATTATGGACGTTTTTGTTGTATGATATGATTTCTTTTTATATTCTTGATCTGATAACTATAGTCTGTTGATTTGATGTCTACTATTTTGTGATCTGATGTCTATATAATAATGATTTAATCTACCTTGTTAAGCATATTTTAATTCTACTGTATGTTTTTTTTATATTCTTGATCTGATATCTATAGTCTGTTGATCTGATATCTAGTATTCTCTGATCTGATGTCTATATAATCCTGATCTGATCTCCATTGTTAAGTATATTTTAGTTCTAGTGTATGATTTCTTTTATATTCTTGATCTGATATCTATAGTCTGTTGATCTGATATCTAGTATTCTCTGATCTGATGTCTATATAATCCTGATCTGATCTCCATTGTTAAGTATGTTTTAGTTCTAGTGTATGATTTCTTTTATATTCTTGATCTGATATCTATAGTCTGTTGATCTGATGTCAAGTATTCGCTGATCTGATGTCTATATAATCCTGATCTGATCTCCCTTGTTAAGTATGTTTTAGTTCTAGTATATGATTTCTTTTATATTCTTGATCTGATATCTATAGTCTGTTGATCTGATGTCAAGTATTCGCTGATCTGATGTTTATATAATCCTGATTTGATCTCCCTTGTTAAGTATGTTTTAGTTCTAGTATATGATTTCTTTTATATTCTTGATCTGATATCTATAGTCTGTTGATCTGATGTCTAGTATTCCTTGATCTGATGTCTATATAATCCTGATTTGATCTCACTTGTTAAGTATGTTTTAGTTCTACTGTATGATTTCTTTTTTATTCTTGATATGATATCTATAGTTTGTTGATCTGATGTCAAGTATTCTCTGATCTGATGTCTATATAATTCTGATATGATCTCCATTGTTAAGTATGTTTTAGTTCTAGTGTATGATTTCTTTTATATTTTTGATCTGATGTCTATAGTCTGTTGATCTGATGTCAAGTATTCGCTGATCTGATGTCTATATAATCCTGATCTGATCTCCATTGTTAAGTATTTTTTTTTTAAAAAGTATTTTTTTAAAAGGTTGTGAGTCAAAAAAAAAAAAAAAAAACTGTAGCGCGTTACTGTAGCGCTAGTAGGAGTAAAATTCATCATACTCCTATAGGACCACCGTAAACGGACTCAGAAATTTGAAGCAAAAAAATGTTTACTCTTCTCTCAATTTTTTTCTTAACCAAATTATTATCCTTTTATAAAATTTATCTTCTACTCAAATTTTCCCTCTCATCATCTCATCTATTTTTTAAAATTTTTTTTATATAAATAAGAATATTGAAATCTAAATGATTAACTCAAAATTAAGATCTATTATAATCTATATTACAATAGCTAATAAAGAAAAAAAATTAATAAAATGTGAAAACCAGATATAAAATATAAAGTTAAAAAATAATAAAAAAATAAAGTAGACATACAACTATACAGTAATTCTATGGTACGTTATTTAATTTACACCCCCAATGGAAATAAGCACTTTAATGCGATAACACCATCCTTTAAGCTTTTCTCCAATGCCTGTGAAAGGTTATAAATTCACACTTCACCCACCTCAGATTAAAACCTTTGGGCGCGCCTGCATTTCCAAAAAAAACAAAAGAAGAAGAAAATAGTAAATCCTCATACTCTATTTACATAGTAATGGAAGAAAATCCAGAATCAATTTGGAAACACACCTGATGGTCTCTAACAAGTATTCCATGTCAGTAGAATCTCTGACAATAACTTCAAGCCCATTATTTCCCATATTTTGCTGTTCTTCAAGAATTTTTATGGCTGAGCTTGAGGCCGATTTTGAACAAAAACTTACAACTATTTTGTTCAATGATGGAATGTTTCCCAAACTGGATGGAATCCCCTCAAGCCTCTTACAACCTCTTACCACTAGTCCTTCAAGGCTAGGGAATGGATCATCATCGGCGACATTCCACCGTCGAATGTCCAAATTCGAGAGTTCCAGCCACTTGAGCTTTAAGTATTCGCCATCTTCGGTGTCCCATATTTCTCCTGTGAATGCGCCCTCTCTTACTTTCAGTATTTCCAGGTTTGGCAACTGCCCGATTATTGATATTGCACTCCATGGTAGGCCGCTGAGCCCTTCGAAGGTCAATTTTCGAAGACTATTTGGAAAATCAAGAACTGGGAGTTGATCACGATTCTTCCCTAAGTCAGTATTTGTAAAATAAACTGTCAGTCCTTGGAGATGAATTAGGCGGCTGAATTCTGGAAACTTATAGTCCCAAGTACTGAAACCATGATCACCAATACACCTCAACTTTCTTAGCCCTGACAACCTTTTAAATAATTCATTCGTTGCATGTTCTGAAAACAGAAGTGGCTTCGAGAAAATAACCATGTTTTCTAATTCACAGTACTCTTGATCTTCATCATCCTCTATACTGCTGAAATCTATGAAAGCATCAACATGCCTTAAGCTTTTCATCTTCCAAAAGCTTCTTGGCAAGGTAACAACTGCACCTTTCACGATTAAAGTTTCCAGGTGCCACAAATGGTCAATGGAATCTGGAATAAATCCTTCGGCGGCGGCACACGCAATTGATAAGTATCTCAAATGAACCATCAATGTTATTTCTACAGGAAAAGGACCTTTCAGGGAAAACTGTTGTAAATCTAACACATTTAGAAGCTTAAAACTATTCAATAAGGAAGACGGGCATGAAATTGATTTCCATCTCACTCCTGCATACTGATTAGCAGAAATTAGAGTGCGAACAAATGGACCTGCAAGTTCTGTGCCAATGAAGTTACTCCATTCATGAGTATTAATGCATAGACGACGGCTATAGTACCTTTTGGGAGACAGGGAACCTTGAGAAACATCATCATCTTCCACAAACTGTAAAAAGTTATCTTTTTGGATTTTCTCCAGGCACAGACCATGTAGTAGATCATGAATGCGACATGTCTTTATGCGGCCGCTACAACTTCTCTCTGCAAGCATTACCAAACTTCGACCGATTAGCTCACTCAAGTAATTTTCTGCCACTTCATATACGCTTTTCTTGTCAGATCTTGGTATTAATCCTTCTGCTATCCATAGATCTATTAGCTTTTGCCTTCGCACAACTCCACCCTGCGAAAATGCTCCAAAATAGAGAAAGCAGGGTTTCAAATTATCAGGTAAATGCTTGTAGCTTAGTTCGAGCACATCCACGCACCCCTCCCTAGCAACTTGGAAACTTGTCCTTTCCTCAATTTGCTTCCAAAATTCTATCTTTTTTCCAGTCAGGATGCCTGCAACCAAAACCACAGCCAAAGGCAATCCTTGACAGTTGCTGACAATATTCTTACCTATTTTGCATATATCATCCAGAAAAGAACTATCTCCATGCAATAGCTTCTTTTGAAATAAATCCCAGCTCTCCTCATCAGAAAGCAGACGAAGCAAATGAGGACTGCAATCGAGATTGGCTTGTGATGCCAAATTATGGATTTGACTTGTAAACATAATTCTGCTTCCTTTGTTGTCATCGGGGAACCATCCTTTTACTATTTCCCATGCTTCAGTACTCCAAAGGTCATCTAAAACAATGAGATACCTCAATCCCTTGAGTTTTTGCCAAAGTTTTTTATCTAACTCATGGTCATCAATGCTGTTGAAGTTGGACTTGCGAGCATCAATACCAGTAACATCACTGAAAATGTCCAAGTACATCTCTTGACGATTATACACTTGTGTAACACAACACCATGCACGTTTATGAAAGTAAGCTTTGACATTCGGATCATCATACACCTTTTTGGCTATAGTAGTCTTGCCGAGGCCAGGCATGCCCACTATGGAGACAATGTCAAGCCCTTTTGTTCCTCTGGTAAGTCTTTCAATGAGCTTCTCTGACTCATCTTTCATACCCACCACATCATCTTCTAGGCTTGAAAGATTTGCTTGCTTCCTAGGGACATAACCTGAATTTGTGTCTGTACTTTCAACAACAAGCTGCTTAATTGCCTCTGTTACATTGGAAAGCAGGACAACCTCACATTCAACAATAAGCTGCTTAAGTGCCTCTATTACATTGGAAAGTTGTAACAAGTCATACCAAATAGGATGTTCCGCAACTAAACACGAGGCGATGACATGTTCCGCCAGAAACACCGTATTCATAATTCGATTCTGAAGATTTTCTAGGTCCCCTCTGTCTTTTTGCAACTCCATGGCATCATTGAGGAAAGGTTTAAGGGAAAGAAGCTTTTCTTGGATTATCATAACTGGATGCTTTGCAAAACGAATTCCCTTGGGATTCCTTTTCACCATTTCCTCCAGATTTTCCAAGACAAAATTCATAAATCCCAGAGCATTAGTCGATGGAAAACTGAAACTGGATGAATTTGGAACTTGCACATAAAGCTCTCGAATCTCTACCTTCACGTTTTCAATCTCATCAAGAAGACTAGAAAGACGGACCTTTTCTTCCAGGGAAATATTAACTCTTTTGTCCACGTACAGGGAGATTATGAGAAATAATACCTCATCAAGAACATGTAGGAGGAGAGTGTCAACTCGCGTGAGAAGTCCATCTCCAGCCTCTGCTGTATCATCCAAAGACAAGGTTATCATTAGTATCAACCCCTCTCTAAGGATTTCAACATAATCCTTCAAAGGGTCAGTTAAACCTTCCAGTAGAAAATCAACAAGACCGACAACGAGTTGAATGAACTCAAATTTTGCAGGAGACAATGGAACTTCGAAGCCGAAGGAATACATGCTCAGAACCACACGAGAGCAAAGATGAGTTTTTCGCTGTAGATCAGAAAGCAGAGCTTCCCTGTCCAATATAAGAGCTGTGTCTTCATCCTTCGGTTTGAGCAAGCGCAGAAAGAACAAAGTTGCAGCTGTGTGCACCCAAGACATGACATATTTGAAGAATTCTTCCAATTTATGATGATCAATACTTCTTTTGGCAGTGAAGTCAACAAGGTTTCTCAGAAAACTTAGCTTTTCCCTAAGAAACGTGATTTGGTTCTCTGAAAAAAAGCCAATATCAGCTTTGAAGTTTGCAAGATCCTTCAAAGTCTCAACAACACAATCTATGAGTTTCAAGATCTCATCTCTTGAGCAATGCATGGACTTTGATGGGATTAGCAAATCAATAAAGAAGTTGTCGATTACTGATTCATATTTTTCAAATCTCTCAAGCACAAAAGGATCCACAACTTCTTCTTCTTCCTCTCTGATGCAACGGACTTCAGTAAAATGACGAATGACATCCAGGAAAGCCTTATGACCATGAATCACAGAAGTCATAGAAGTATCTTTACATAGTTCCTCGCAGGTATTCAGCCAACCAAGAAACTTAAATAGGAATCTCAACTTCAGCTGAAAAACTTGAGGAACACCCAAGCCACTTTCGATGAACAGTTTTCTCAGCTTGTCAGTAGCAGAATCAACTCCAGTGGAAGCCTCAGCCATTTTGATATGTTTCTTGCGCTCTGTGGGAGATTATGTTAGCTCCAAAATTGTGAAAAGAAACTCTTTAGCAAGTCAACCCTTTTAATTTCTTTGTTTTTTTCCCTCGATTCATTCACACTCTGCAGATAGACGCGTGAATTGAATAAGTATTAAACTATTATATATTCTTGTTCTTCGTTATCGTCTAGCCCGATGATAGTCAACTTTTTTACCCTCAATGTGCGGCTTGTCCCATAAAAGCCTTCCCAGAAAGTCAACTACTTCTGAATAATAATATTATAGAAAATGCAGATACACAGGACCCTACTGAATAGTGACGAATCTATGGAGAAAGCATAAGTTTAAACTTCAGAACCTTATATCTTCTTCCTATGAAGCTTTCTGCAATTAAAGAACCCTACTAGGAGATAACATATGAAAAAAAAAAAAAAAAGAAGACTAAGCATGGTACTGGATCAAAAACAGAGAATCACCAACATGAATCCATTACTTATCCTTCTGAGCCCCATCCCAGATTACTTCCTTTGTCTTGCTCCTGGACATGAATCCATTTAACAACCCTTCTCCCCCATTTTGCAGATAAACAACATTTTGCAGATAAGCATAACCAAAATCAACTTCGGGTTTGTGCTCTCACTAAATTCCACAACTTCAACCCCTTCACCTACGCGGGTAGTGAGGTTGGCTATCCCTCGGTTTGCTCTCTCTCTGTATCCGATCTTTGTACATTGGCAGCTCAATGGTCTCTTTAATCTCTTGCAACAAGATTTGCTTTGTAATGTTATCTTTTATACTTGTCATCACCTTCTTGTAGGTATTGAACTCGTTGGGGTTTCCTTTGTCTACTCTAACTCGCATGAATAACCACACCTTTTCTTCGGCTTTCCAACTGCACTCAATGATTTTCCCTGAGTATACCTGGCAATCAGAGCCTTCTTCAAATATAACAGAATTCCCTTCCATCAAAATATTTTCTTGGATCAAAATTATTCTGGAAAAGATCCCACTTCTTGGATATATGTGGCAAATAATGTACATAATTGTAGAACTTGACTCGCCTCTATTCTTTGACAAAATTTTCTTGAGGTGTTGGAACTTCCAATTTTTGGGATAGATCATTGGCAACTAGAGAAACTCTTGATAAATACATGGAATCCAAATGAAAATCTAGGAGTCCACAACAAAACCAAATTCATGACAATGAACTGCATACTTTTGCCATCATTTTGTTTTTGCCTGTTGTACAAGTGTTAAAATAACCAAAATAGTTTCATTATCAACGCAAAGCTAGCTTCAAATCCTTGATTAGTTACTTGCTCTCCTTCTATCTCATTAATTAGATTTCAGGTCTCTTGGATTTTTTATTATCAAGAACTTTTAAAAGAGAAACAATACCTTGAACAACATTGGGGATCAATTTGTATAAGTCCTCTAGAACCTTGTTCCCCAGGAGTGCATAGTTGACATCGTTGCCTCCCACCTCTCCGACCATGAAGAGGGATTTTCTAAACTGGTTTTGGCGGGCTTTGTCGTTGTGAAAATTTGAGTTGAAATAAGATTTGGTGGAAAGCCTATAGAAATCAATGTCTCCGATGACAAAACAGTAGCACCAGCAACGGCAAAATTTACACGATTGTTAAAGTTTGCATTTACTTCCTTGTAAGGATTCAAATATGGAAGCCCAGATGATGAAGCAAAATAATCTATCATTAGGAGTCCAGTAGAACAACGACCGGTGGCGTAAGGTTTGCTATAGGGCAATTTGTTAAACAAAAACCCACCACCGTAAGGGCTCTCTCTGACAAGATTTCCGGTATCGGATATTGAATCACCGAGTTGGTAAATCTGATTAAAGTGTGCTTATAATAATTGATGGATTGAGTATGCTTATAACCCTGTTTTGGTGATTCTCTGCTTTTGATCCACTATCATGCTTAGTCTTCTTTTTTTTTTTTTTTCATATGTTATCTTCTAGTAGGGTTCTTTAAGAATACTGCTCTTTTTAGTGCCTTATTCTGAAATACAAGTCTAGTGATGAACTGGAATTTATTGATGATTGAACTAACTGTTGACTGTTAAGAGTTCAAATTCAGTCTTTTTTCATTTTTCAAACTAGTTTTAGGAATGCCTCTGTATAGAAAACAAATTCAGGGAAAGCAGGTTTCTGAATGTCTATGTTTTTAGTTAAGTTAACAAGATGACAATAGCACTTGAGATTTTAGTTGTGACAATCATATGAATATCAGCAAAGTGCAATTCTGACAGGTGTGGTGAGTTTCTTCTTAAGTTAACCAGATGACAGTAGTTGTAGTTCTGATGATAATGGAATGGACCAGGAAACATCATTCTGGGATTAGAATGATGGTTTCCAAAGGTTTTGGTGTCAGCTTGGCTACTGGCCTGGTGGCGGATTTTTTTGTCTGTTTCATCATTTAATTCTAAAGCTTCTCAAATGTCATGTTTTTCTTGCAGACATTAGCGTGTTGTGTATCTGCATTTTATAATATTATTCAGAAGTAGTACACTTTCTGGGAAGGCTTTTGTGAAAAAGTTGACTATCATCGGGCTTGTTCTAAATGTCTGTGAAGACAAACGTATGTAGATGATAATGCAGAATGTTGACAAATGTGATGATTAAAAGGGAGAATTCTGGTACTTGATGTGTTGCCAGATCAGATTGCTTGTAATGATGTGGCAACAACTGATTCGAAGAGTATTTATTGTCCACGTAGTTAGAGTTAATTCCTTTTATTTAAATTGTATTTTTTAGTTAGAAAATAGTGGAAGTAGGTATTCTTTCATGTATATATATAGTTGAAGAATATCACCAGAAAATATCTGCAATTTCCCTCTTCTCTCATGCCTTATTTTTCTTCTCTGCAATCCTAACCACTCATTGGTTGGTTTTTCTTTTCACAGAATAAGAATATATAATAGTTTAATACAAGTTGTAGACTTATTCAATTCACGCGTCTATCTTCAGAATGTGAATGCATATAGGGTTGACTTATTAAAGATTTTCTTTTCACAATTTTGGAGCCAACATAATCTCCCACAGAGAGCCCAAATAGTGATCAGGAAACAGATCAAGATGGCTGAGGCTTCCACTGGAGTTGATTCTGCTACTGACAAGCTGAGAAAGCTGTTCCTCGAAAGTGGCTTGGTTGATCCTCTAGTTATTCAGCTGAAGATGAGATTCCTATTGAATTGTCTTGGTTGGCTGAATAACTGCGAGGAAGTATGTAAAGATACTAAATTGACTTGTGCAAAGCGTATGGATCTTCTGAAAGCATTTTGTTGTTTAACTGGAGACACCAGAGAGATAGAAGTTTTTCTTGTTGTGCTTAATAATTTTGAAAAATATGAAACGGTGATCAACGAAGACTTTTTTGATTTTGCCATCCCATCAAACATGCGTTGCTCAAGAGATGAGATCTTGAAACTCATCGATTGTGTTGTTGAGACTTTGAAGGATCATGCAAACTTCAAAGCTGATATTGGCTTTTCAGAGAACCAAATCACGTTTCTTAGGGAAAAGCTAAGTTTTCTGAGAAACCTTCTTCACTTCACTGCCAAAAGAAGTATTGATGATCAGAAATTGGAAAAATTCTTCAAATCTGTCCAGTCTTGGGTGCTCGTAGCTGCAAATTTGTTTCTGCGCCCGCTCAACCCGAAGAATGAACATATTGAAGCTGTGCTTTCTATTCTACAGCAAAATATTCATCCTACTCAAGAGGTTCATATGATATATTCCTTCGGCTTCGGAGTTCCAATTGGTCGAGAAAAATTTGAAATCAGTCAAAACGTTGTGGGTCTTGTTGATTTTCTGCTGGAAGGTTTAACTGAGCCTTTGAAGGATTATGTTGAAATGCTTAGAGAGGGGTTGATAGTCATGATAACCTTCTCCGATGAAAAATCAGAGGCTGGAGATGGACTTAAGCGAGTTAAGCGAGTTAACACTGTCCTTAAGCGAGTTAACACTGTCCTTGATCAGGTATTATTTCTCTTAATCTCTCTGAACGTTAATTTTTCGGGGGAAGAAAACGTCCGTCTTTCTATTCTTGTAGATGAGATTGAAAAAGTGAAGGTTGAGATTCGAGAGCGTTACGTGCAAGCTCCAAATTCATCCAATTTCAGTTTTCCATCGACTAATGCTCTGGGCTTTATTGATTTTATCTTTGAAAATCTGGAGGAAATGGTGAAAAATAACCCCAATGGAATTGCTTTTGCAAAGCATCAAGTTATGATAATCCAAGAGAAGCTTCTTTCCATTAAACCTTTCCTCAAAGATACCATGGAGTTTCAAAAGGGCAGCGGGGACCAAAGAGATCTTTGGAATCAAATTATGAATACGGTGTTTCTGGCTGAACATGTCATCGCTTCTTGTTTAGTTCCTGAACATCCTATTTGGTATGACTTGTTACAACTTTCCAATGTAATAGAGGCACTTAAGCAGCTTATTGTTGAATGTGAGGTTGTTGTCCGGCCTTCCCAGGCAATTAAGCAGCTCGATGTTGAAAGTGAGGTTCCCCTGCTTTCCAATGTAACAGAGGCATTTAAGCAGCTCGATGTTGAAAGTGAGGTTCCCCTGCTTTCCAATGTAACAGAGGCATTTAAGCAGCTTGGTGTTGAAAATTATGTCCCTAGGAAGCTGCAAGCAAATCCTTCAAACCTACAAGAAGAAGATCTGGTGGGTATGAAAGATGAGTCAGAGAAGCTCATTGAAAGACTTACCAGAGGAACAGCAAAGCTTGACACTGTCTCCATAGTGGGTATGCCTGGCATCGGCAAGACCGCTATTGCTAAAGTGGTTTATGATGATCTGAATGTCAAAGCTTACTTTCATAAACGTGCATGGTGTTGTGTTACACAAGTGTATAATCGTCGAGAGATGTACTTGGACATTTTTAGTGATGTTACTGGTATTGATTCTCGCAAATCCAACCTCAACAGCATTGATGACGATGAGTTAGGTTTTAAACTTTGGCAAAACCTCAAGGGATGGAGGTATCTCATTGTTTTAGATGACCTTTGGAGTACTGAAGCATGGGAAATAGTAAAAGGATGGTTCCCCGATGACAACAAAGGAAGCAGAATTATGTTCACTAGTCGAATTCATAATTTGGGGTCACAAGCCAAGCTCGATTGCAGTCCTCATTTGCTTCGTCTGCTTTCTGATGAGGAGAGCTGGGATTTATTTCAAAAGAAGCTATTGCATGGAGATAGTTCTTTGCCAGATGATTTGTGCAAAATAGGTAAGAATATTGTCAACAACTGTCGGGGATTGCCTTTGTCCGTGGTTTTGGTTGCAGGTATCTTGACTGGAAAGAAGATAGAATTTTGGAAGCAAATTGAAGAACAGACAAGTTTCGAAGTTGCTAGGGAAGGATGCAGGGATGTGCTCGAACTAAGCTACAAGCATTTACCTGATAATTTGAAACCTTGCTTTCTCTATTTTGGAGCATTTTCAAAGGATAGAGTTGTGAGAACGCGAAAGCTGACATATCTATGGATTGCAGAAGGATTAATACCAAGATCTGACAAGAGAAGGGTATATGAAGTGGCAGAAAATTACTTGTCTGAGCTAATCGGTCGAAGTTTGGTAATGCTTGCAGAGAGAAGTTCTAGCGGCCGCATAAAGACATGTCGCATTCATGATCTACTACATGGTCTGTGCCTGGAGAAAATCCAAAAAGACAACTTTTTAGAGTTTGTGGAAGATGATGATGTTTCTCAAGGTTCCCTGCATCCCAAAAGGTACTACAGCCGGCGTCTATGCATTCATACTGAATGGAGGAACTTCATCGGCACAAATCCTGCAGGTCCATTTGTTCGCACTCTAATTTCTGCTTCTCAGTATCCAGCAGAAGCGTTATGGAAATCAATTCCATGCCCGTCTTCCTTATTGAATAGTTTTAAGCTTCTAAATTGGCTAGATTTAGAACAAATTTCCATAGAAGCTCCTTTTCCTGAAGAAATAACATTGATGGTTCATTTGAGATACTTATCAATTGCATGCGCGGGTGGATCCATTCCAGATTCCATTGACCATTTATGGAACCTGGAAACTTTTTTGGTGAAAGGCGCAACTGTTATCTTGCCAATAACCTTTTGGAAGATGAAGAGCTTAAGGCATGTATGTGCTAGGTCGGCTTTAATCAGTATGATGGATCAAGAGTACTGTGAATTAGAAAACATGGTTGTTTTCTCAAATCCATTCCTTGATTCTGAACGTGCAACGAATGAACTATTTAAAAGGTTGCCAGGGCTAAGAAAGTTAAGGTGTGTTATTGTTAGCAATGGAGGTTTCTGGCCCAATAAGTTTCCAGATTTTAGCCGCCTGACTAATCTCGAAGGACTGAGAGTTGAGTTTTCAGAATCTTCTGCCTTTGGGAAGAATCCTTTTCAGTTTCGATCTCTTGATTTTCCAAATTGTCTGAGGAAATTGACGTTCCAGGGGTTGGGCTGGCTACCATGGAGTGCAATATCAATAATTGGGCAGTTGCCCAACCTGGAAATTCTGAAAGTAAGAGAAAAGGCATTCCCAGGAAAAAGATGGGACGCGGAAGATGGCGGATTCTTGAAGCTCAAGTGGCTGGAACTCTCGATGTTAGACATTCAACAATGGAATGTTGCTGATGATTCATTTCCTATCCTTGAAAGACTAGTAGTGGAATGTTGTCTGAAGCTTGAGGAAATTCCATCCAGTTTGGGAGACATTTCTACCTTGACCAAAATAGTTATAAATATGTGTTCGAAAGGCGCCTCAAGCTCAGCCAGGAAAATTCTTAAAGAGCAGAAAGATATGGGAAATGATGGCCTTGAAGTTATTGTCGGAGATTCCTACGAGTTTCCGGAGTTTCTGGAATTTGCGGAAGAAATGTATAGGTGTGTATCCAAATTAAATACAATGAACACAATTTTCAGGGTTGATAATGTTTTATTTTGATTTGAGTTTGTCTTAAAATATACATAAATAATTAGGTGGGTTTTCCCATTTGTTCACCAAATCTGGATTTTCTTCCATTACTTTCTGATGATTCATTTTTCTCTTCTTGTTTGAAATGCAGGCGCTTGGGACGCTACTTTTAATCTGAGGTGGGTGAAGTGTGAATTTATGCCTTTCAGAAGCCTTCAAATCCACTCTGTTGGTTGCTCTCAGCCGCTCACGTTTTCAAAGCTTCAAAGCAATGGCGCCATAAAATAGAAGGTTCACCTCTTCCTTCTCCTCCTCGCTTCCCCATCAGTAATGCCAAGATTCAAATAATTTCGCCATTTGAGTTCATTTCTTCCTAACCATCAACCACAACTCCAATATTTTGTATATTCATGGATGGTTTCATATATTTTCAGGGAAATGCGAGGTTAGTTTCAAACTTAAGAAGCTCAGCCCTGAATCCATTCACCAAAAAATAACCTCCAAATCACCTCTTCAAAAAAGTCAAAAAATAAAAATCACAGGTATATTTTCATAATAATTGTCTCCAAGTACTATAATTATCTGAGTTTTATCATTGTCACAATTATGAATTCTCGGTTAAATGTAATTTGGTAGTAGTAGAAAAGGGAAGCAATGTGGAAATAGAAATGAGTTTAACGGTACAGATGGAAACACATTTTTTGTATTCTGATTGGTTCTGGTATTGATATTTACCTTTTGAATTCTCTAAGTTGGATTATCTTATTTAGGCGAGTACTATTCGGTACAGGTGAATCCTAAAGATTCAGAAGATATGACCAAATCCTTTAGTTCAGGTACAAACACTCATCTATGTCTATGTTTTTGCCTATTTAATTTATCTGATTGTTTGGTTCATTATGAATATGAATAAGCAACCTTTTTAGAAATGAAGGCTAGGCCTTTGTGACTTTAGGCCATGCCATGAGCACATAATGGTCATGACCCATGATTATTTTGTTGGTATGCAGCCTTTGATTGGTACAGAACATCTCAAATGAGTGTTTTACATATTTTTTCCGATAATGCCAGTTTTGGCTCTTCCATAATGGATCTCAAATTTGCTAAAATGTGCTTATGATGAGGTTGCGTTTTACAGCAATTAGTAGAATATTGAGTATGTAGCTAGAATGTCATGCAGCGTATATGATTTGCATTATCTTGTTTTTTTTTAAAAAAAAATTACTTGTAGTTTGGAAAAGATAGTTCGAGGTAGTCAGAAATTAAGGTGCCTTTGCTGTTATTGAAGGCCTAACATCCACTTCAGACACATTTCTCAGCGAAAGGTAATTTATGTCATTTCTCTAGTCAATCGCATGTTTAATCAGTGGGGTTTGTTGTATTTTCAACCGGATAAACATGATTTTGTATGAACAAAACCCAACACTCTGTTCTGAGATTGGCTATGCTTTTATCAAGTACTATGCTTAGTCTTCCAGTTGGCTTCTTTAATTGCTGCAAGTTTCATTGGAAGTCGGTATAAGGTTCTAAATCTTATTAAAGGGTTTTTGTATGTGTTTTGCCTCCTTTTCCCTTCTTCTTGTGATCGTTTTATATGTTGGATTTGCTACCGAAATTGATTCTGTGGGGATATTTGTCTTGAAAGATTACTTAAGGATACTCGTCTCTTTGTGATATTACTTGTTTGTTAGGAGTTGATTTTACACTTTTGTATGTTATGGGAGTCAAATTTTGTGTGTGTCTGTGTTTTCTTATGTTGAGCTCTCTAACTATAATTTCTGGTGGAGTTATGGACAGATAATTGATACCTGACTTGATCCTTCATAAACCTTTTGAAAGAAGTGTATATATCTACATGAATATGGCGAAAAGAATTATCATCCTTGCTCGAATTTTATCCTTGGTATGAGCTCAATTTTTTGAGTAACTTATAGACAATGGCCGGCTTGTTCTGTCTCGGCTGATTTTGTTTATTTGTCTTTCATTTGTGCTGGCATCTTGAAGAAGACAAGGATTCATAGTGAAGGGGTATTGGTGCTTTGCATGGAGGTTCTGCATTCGTGGTTTCTTCCCATCTACCTTTGCTTTGCTGTCTGTGAAGCCTTCTGAGGGACATCATTCATTCATCTCACCTAAGAGTGTATGGGAGGAGTGAAATCTGTAGGTTTTTCTATAAGTTCATACCACTCACATATGATAAAATATAGACCTTACAACACTCTCTTCCCGGAAAATTTTACTATAGGACCAGGTACCCATGCAAGTATAAAAGGTAGCGACAGCTGTAAAATTCAGCTGCGGTTGCTAAGGAGAAAGCTGATATCTTCAAAGCCGAACCTCAAAGAGAAGGTAACTTTTAGTTGTTTGGAATCAGGGCCTGATATAACTTTGGATAATGATGTTCTCGAATCTTGCTAATTTGTATGCAGAGAAAGCTGTGGCGAGAACCAAGAAAGAAAGAATGCTAGCAGAAGAGCAGATGAAAGTGAAGGAGCACGAACCTAAGATGCAGCCACACGAAAAGAAAGCAGAGATCATACAAGTTAAAATGATGCATCATCATCATCTTCATCTTCATGGTCATGATTCCCAGAAAGATCATCATACTCCTGTGGTGGGAATTCTAGGGTAGCATGAGCCAGTTGGAACTGCCTCTGCACATCACAAATATCTATAAGTTTCGGCTTGAAGTTCTTGCTAGTTCCAATTTAGGGGTCCTTGCTTTTGCTAGTTTCATCACAAAAGCAAAAAGGAAGTGTTTTTTGGGGCATTGAAAGATAGAATCTGATCCAGATTATAGATTGGAAGGGTCATACTCTCACTCAAAGATTAGTATAAATTGTTCATTAAAGTTCATTTACCATTTAGTTTGAGGTATTAGCATTACATAAAAGCAATAATATTATCAAACCATAAGAAATGCTAAATCAAAAGGTACTCTAAATGATTTATAAGGCATTACAAACTTGATAAGACTAGATTCACTCATTTATTATTCGAGAAGATTTTACCTAGTGTACCACCAGGCCGATTGTGGATGCAACAACATACATTCCTGCCAGTACCAACCAAAACGTACATTCCAATTCTTTTGGAATGGCTGGAATACAGCAACACTCGGAGGCTCATCAACTTTTTCCCTCTTCCTGAAGAGATAAACAATGCGCACATGAAATCTTAATGACAATATGTTGAAAAAAGAACCACATTGAGAGAGATATTACCAATGGAGGTTCTGATTGGCGAGTAACATATGTTTGGATCTCAAGGTTAAGTGCTTCAGAGAAAAAGAGGAAGATTGACTCCATGTCCACTGTCTGTAGAAGTGGAAGCTCATCTGATGTCTTAACAGCCCAAACTATCAAAATGCTTTTATGCAAAACATCACTTAAGATGGCCAAGAATGGTGAGATTCCAATTCCACCTGCTACTAGGATCAGATTTTCATACCTAAGGAACAAAAAAGGCCACAGAAGTTTATGCGTAAATATCCACTGAAGTCAAGACCACAAAAATTGAATCTAACAAACATACAAATTTACTCTTTGTCATGGATGTCTTACAAGTAGCTTTATCTCTTGAGGATGTCTAATAAGAATAATCTCAAAGGAACTGAATACTTACATAAGATGGTAAGTTGATTCATGTCCATATGGCCCTTCTATGGAGACAGATATATTCGATTGAGACTATGACAGTTGCATTTGTGGTTGATCCTCTGAAACTTTCAGGATCTTTTTCCTTCAATTTTCCAGTCCAACCCCCAAGTACTTTTATAAGAATTGCAAGATGATTTTTACCATCCAAGGGACTAGAGGAGACACTGAAAGGGTGCCACTGGAGCCAGGATAGTTCACGAACTTGAAGAAATACCCAACCAAGTGCATTGTAACGCAAATCTATAGAGAACAAGAAAACACCCAACCAAGTGCATTGTAACGCAGAATTGTCCTACTGTGTTCATCTTCTTGCACACTTCATGCAAGCTCCTGTTCAAGCTCATTGGGATGCTGCACTTCGGGCGTTCGCTATTTGAAAGGCAATCATTGACAAGGCATTGTGCTTCGAGCTGACTGCAATCTTTAGCTCTATACCTGGTGTGACTCAGACTGGGCTAGCTGTCCTCTTACACGTTGCTCTTTTACAGGCTGATTTATTCAGATAGGCCAATCCCCTATTTCATGGAAAACAAAGAAAAAGCAAACAGTGTCTCGCTCTTCCGCCGAGGCAGAATATCAAGCCATGACCTCTACCACATGTGAGCTCAAGTGGCTTAAGAGCTTACTTCGCAGCCTTGTGGTGGCTTATTCTCAACCCATGCGGCTTTATTGTGACAATCAAGCTGCTCTTCACATCATTGCCAATCCGGTTTTTCATGAACGCACCAAGCACATTGAGATCGACTGTCATCCTCTTCGGGATACGTTCCTTCAGCAAGTGATTTCCCCTGCCTATGTTCATTCTCGTGATCAATTGGGTGATTTCCTAACCAAAGTTTTGTAGATAATTTAGAGTATATTAAAGTATATGTCTCTTAATATTGGTACCTCTTGAGCATGAATGTTGGTGTCTCTTATATTAAAGTATATGTCTCTTAATATTGGTACCTCTTGAGCATGAATGTTTGTGTCTCTTTGTGTTTGAATTGGTGTCTCTTAGTGAAGTGAGTTCTTCTCCTCTATAAATACCAACATCTTGTGTTTATTTTAAAAAAATAACACAAATCAGAAAATAGTCTTTCTTCCAAGAGATTGAATTCACTCTTGGTGATTAACATCAACTATTCATTTTCATAAACTAGTTTCTATTGTAGAGTTCTTTGTTGCAAGCACAAAAACTCTGTTCTTCTTTGTATCTCCTTAAGGGATTTCTTGTAACCCTTGCTTGTTTGTAGGGTAGAAATATCCTTATTGGGAAAGTGTTGTCACGCCTAGAAGAAATTCTCATTAAAATTACTATTTATTATTTCTTTGGACTATCTCATCTTTGTTACTACAACATAAAGTTTGTAACAAGTTTTGGGTAAACGTCAGTTCGATGCTATTGTTTCCAAGTTGGGCATTCTGAATCTCACGCTTCAACTTGAGTGGGGTGTTACCGAGATTGATACACTTTAGCTTGATACTGTAATTAGTCTGATTGATTAAGGTATATCTCATTGATTTAGGCATAATTGTATACCATAATTGTATAGCATGATTTAAGCAACCTTGTACTATATAAGGGCTGCTTAGCGCCATATCAATACAAGACAGAATTATCCCAAACCAATTCTTCTTCGGTAATGAATAATGGGAATATATAATTGTATAATACAAGTTGTAGGCTTAAATTGAATTATAATGTTCAATTCACACGTCTACTGCAGCTTTTTCATATTTTAATAGGCTCAATGAATGCAAATTGCAAGCGAAATGAAAGTTCAATTCAATGTCAATCTGGGATGCGTTTTCTATTATGATTGAATCGAGACAAAAACGAAAGGAATAAGGGCTGACTTTCCCATTCTCATTTCTCAGCAAACGTATTCTGGACAGAGAGAGGAACGCGTGAAGAAACAGATCAAAATGGCTCACACTTCCAGTGGAGTTGATTCTGTTGTTGAAGAGCTGGTCAGGCTAGAGGTCCGCTCTGGTTTGGCTGTTCATGAAGTTCTTCAGCAGGAGTTGAGATGCCTAAATATGCTTATTTGCTGTCTGACAAAGTGCAATGAATCAGGTGAAGATATTGATTTGGCTAATGCTACTGCTCGTTTTAGAGTTATACTGACAGAAGCTGGTCTTCTTACTGTTGTCAATGAAAGTAAGGGAGAAGAAGAAGTGGGTTCTTTGGCTCCTAATTTGCTAAAAAACTTTGAGCAATTTGAGTCAGAGATCCGAGAAATTTGTGTTGTTTTGTTAGACTCATTAAAATCTATGCCTTGCTCAGCTAATGATATCCGGGAACTCATCGATTGTCTTGTTGGGAATATGAAAGATCTTGCGAACTTGAAAGCTGACATTGTTGTTTCTCTAAAGAACCAAATCACGGTTCTTGCAGAAAATCTAAGTTTGCAAAGGATGATTGTGGATTTTGCTGTAGAAAGATGGACTTTTAAGGATCGGGATGACTTGTTGGAGAAATGGATGTATATCCGCGATTGTGTGATGAATTGGGTGCAAGATGTGGCAACTTTCTCCCTTGTGTGCCTGCTGGAAAGGAAGGACGAAACATGGCACAAAGATTGGAAAACTATGCTTTCTGATCTACTGCAAAAGATTAAGCCTCGCACTCTAGAGGTAATGCAGAAGTTCATTGAATTCTTGAAAGCTACAGAACCATCAGCATCTAACAAATCTCTAGTAAGTCAAATTGCCGTAAAGTTGGTGGATTTTCTACTGGAAGGTTTAATTGACCCTTTGAAGGATTACGTTGCAATCCTTAGAGAAGGGTTGATATTCATGATAACTTTCTTCATGGATCCAGAAGAGGAGACTATAACAGATGGTGAAGATGGACTTTTTACTAGAATTAACACGGTTCTAGATGAGGTATTATCTTTCATAATTTCCATGTACATGAACAAAAAACTGGATTTTTCTTTGGGGAAAAAAGTTGTTCTTTCTAGTCTCCTAGATGGGATTGACAAAGCGAAGGTAGAGATTCAAGAGCTTTATGTGCAGGTTCCAAATTTATCCAATTTCAATTACCCTGCGACGAATGTTGTGGGGTTTATTGATTTTGTGTTGGGAAATCTGAGGGAAATGGTGAAAGGTAACGCCAATGGAATTGGTTTCGCCAAGGAACCAGTTATGATAATCCAAGAGAAGCTTCTCTCCTTTAAACCTTTCCTTGAAGATATCATGCAGTCGGATCTAAAGGATGTTGAGAATCAAATCATCAATTTGGTGTTCCTGGCAGAACATGTCATCTCCTCATGTTTAGTTATGGAACACCCTATTTGGTATGATTTGTTACAACTCTCCAATGTAACACAGGCAATTGAACTTGTTGAAAGTGAGGTGAAGAAGTTTAGTGACCAGATTTCCAACGCTAGAATGACCAGTACTGACACAGTTTCTAGTCATGTCCCCAGGAAGCAGGCGAACCCTTCAACCCTACAGGATGATGTTGTGGGTATGAAAGACGAGTCAATGACAATAATTGATAAACTTACTAGAGGAAAACCACAGCTTGAGATTATCTCCATCGTGGGTATGCCCGGCCTCGGCAAGACCACATTAGCCAAAAAGGTGTATAATGATCCCAGGGTGAAATATTATTTTCAAAGATGTGCATGGTATTGTGTTTCCCAAGTTTATAATCTTAGAGAGATGTTTTTTCACATTTTAAGATATGTTGATGCTCAGAAATCATTCTCTGAAAGTAGTGACAATGACTTGGCTGAAAACCTTTGGAAATGTCTCAAGGGACGAAAGTATCTCATTGTTTTGGATGACATTTGGAGTATTGAAGCATGGAACGACATAAGAGCATCTTTTCCCGATGACAAGAATGGAAGCAGAATTATATTTACTAGTCGAATCCATAATTTGGTGTCACAAGACAAGCTCAATTGCTGTCCTCACTTTCTTCGTCCACTTTTGAACGAGGAGAGCTGGGAGTTATTTCAAAAGAAGCTATTCAATACGGATAGTTCTCCTTCTGATGATATATGCAAAATAGGTAAAAAAATTGTCAAAAACTGTCGAGGGTTGCCTTTAGCAGTGGTGTTGGTTGCTGGTATCTTAGCTGGAAAGAAGATAGAATTCTGGAAGCAAATTGAAGAAAGTACAAGTTCCAAAGTTGTTAGTGAAGGGTGTATGGATGTGCTTGAACTAAGCTACAAACATTTACCAGATTATTTGAAACCATGCTTCCTCTATTTTGGAGCATTTCCTCAAGATAGAGTTGTTAGATCCAGAAAGCTGTTGAATATATGGATTGCAGAAGGATTAGTACCAAGAATATCTGACAAGAAGAGCATATACCAAGTGGCCGAGAATTACTTGTCTGATCTAATCAATCGAAGTTTGGTAATCCTGGAAGAGACAACTTCCAATGGGGGCATAAAGGCATGCCGTGTCCATGATCTAATATATGATCTGTGCTTGGTGAAAATTCAACAAGATAACTTTCTGCAAAGGATGCAAGAGACTGATATTTTGGAGGCTTCCTTGAATCTCAAAAGGTACGACAGCTATCGTCTTTGCATTGATCCTGAATTGATTAAGTTTGTTGACACGGAATCTGCAAGTCCATTTGTCCGCTCTCTAATTTCTGTTTATCAGGATTCTTTAAAGGGATTGGTATATCTTCCATGCCTCCCTTCCTTCTTTAACAACTTTAAACTTCTCAATGTGTTGGATTTGGTACGAATCTTAATACAATCTTCTTTTCCTGAAGAATTGACATTGATGGTTCATTTGAGATACTTATCAATTAACCATACTCATGGTGGTGGAATTCCAGATTCCATTGTCAATTTATGGCACCTGGAAACATTAATCATAAATTCAGGAACTGTTTATTTGCCAAGAACCTTTTGGAAGATGAAAAGCTTGAGGCATGTAGCTATTGATTCCATTGGTTTACAGGGTATAGAGCATCATGAGTCCGGTCAATTACAAGACTTGGACGTTTTCTCACATCCAAATCTTGATTCGGAAGAAGAAACGAATGAACTATGGAGAAGGTTACCAGGGCTCCGAAAGCTCAAGTGTGTTATCCGTGAAAAACATTTCATTTATGAACCCTCTAAGTTTCCAGAACTGAGCCGCCTGACTGATCTCCAAGTCCTGAAAGTTCGTATATTTTGGGAGAACATCCAACAGTTCCCAAATTTTGATCTTCCCAGCAGTCTGAGAATATTGAAGTTGGATGGGGGCGCTTTGTCAGGGACAGCAATCTCAATAATTGGACAGTTGCCTAACCTGGAGGTTCTCAAGTTAAGAGATCTGGCATTTGCAGGAGAAAAATGGGACACAGAAGAAGGCGAATTCTTGAAACTCAAGATGTTGGAACTTAGGAATGTGAAGATTCAACAGTGGAATGTCGCTGATGAGGAGCCATTCCCCTCGCTTGAACGACTTGTAGTGAAATGGTGTTTCGATCTTGAGGGGATTCCATCCAGTTTGGGATACATTCGTGCTTTGAAAAGAATAGAGGTGGTTGGATCAAGTTATGCTGTCTCAAGATCCGCCAAGGCGATTCTTAGAGAACAGCAAGATGACTACCTTGAAGTTCTTCACCTTTGAAGTCCTTCAACTTATTGCAGGTAAGAGTCTGAAGATCAGCAGCAAATTTCTTCAAGAACAGGTGTCCTCTAATCATGTCATGGATGAAAATCCTCTGTTAATGGTGTGTGTGTGTGTGTGTATTTTTTTATTTACTGGGATTGGAGTCAATCTTCTCGCACCTATTTATTTGATCAGACTGTTTTGAAAGATCTTGCTCGAACTCAACAACTCTCTGGTCCTTAAGTGAGGAATACCAACTATTGGGGCTATCTCCTTCATTGACAATTTGAGGAAGAATATCTAAAATTATATTGCAAGTTGAAATCTTCAGTGAATCTAGTCTTATCAATTTTGTATTGCCACCTTTAATGAACAATTTATACTAATCTTTGAGTGACTATGACCCTTCCAATCTATAATCTGGATCAGATTCTATCTTTTAATGCCCCCGAAAACACTTCCTTTTTGCTTCTATGATCTCTGCTTTCTTTTCGTGTGGCTGCATCTTAGCTTCGTTTCATCTGCTCTTCGGCTAGTATTCTTTCTTCCTTGGTTCTCGCCACAGCTTTCTCTCTGCCTACAAATTACCAAGATTCAAGAACATCATCATAGTCCAAAATTATATCAGGTCCTGATTCCAAACAACTAAAAGTTACCTTCTCTTGAGCTTTGGCTTTGAAAATATCAGCTTTCTCCTTAGCAACCGCAGCTGCATTTTACAACTGCCACTTCCTTTTATACTAGCATGGGTACCCGGTTCTATAGTAAAATTTTTCGAGAGGAAAGTGTTGTAAGGTCCATATTTTATGATATGTGGGTGGTATGAATTTATAGAAAAAAAGTCTACAGATTTAACTCCTCCACATACACTCTCAGGTGAGATGAATGATGTCTCTCAGAAGGCTTCACAGACAGCAAAGCAAAGGTAGATGATGGGAAGAAACCAATGAATGTAGAACCTCCAGGCAAAGCACCAACAATACCCAGCCACTATGAATCCTTGTTTTCATGATGCACCACAAATGAAAGAAGAATAAACAAAATCAGCGGAGACAGACAGAACAAGCCGGCCATTGTCAATAAGTTACTCAAAAAATTGAGCTCATATAACAAGGATAAAAATTCAAGCAAGGATGATAATTCTTTTCGCCATATTCATGTAGATTATGCACTTCTTTCAAAAGGTTTATGAAGTATAAAGTCAGGAATCAACTATCTGTCCATAACTCCAACAGAAATTAGAGTTACAGAGCTCAACCTAAGACAACACAGACACACACATAGTTTGTCTCCCATAACATACAAACAAGCAATATCACAAAGAGATAAGTATCCTAAGTAATCTTTTAAGACAAATATCCCCACAAATCAATTTCGGTAGCAAATCCAACGTATAAAACGATCACAAGAAGAAGGGAAAAGGGGCCAAAACACAAACAAAAACCCTTTGATAAGATTCGGAACCTTATACCGAACATGAAACTTGCAGCAATTAGAGAAGCCAACCGGAAGACTAAGCATAGTATTTGATAAAAGCATAGCCAATCTCAGAACAGAGTGTTGGGTTTTGTTCATCCAAAATCATGTTTATCCCGTGGAAATATAACAGTAAAACCCAATTGATTAAACATGCGATTGACTAAACAAATAATATAAATTACCTTTCGCTGATAAATGTGCCTGAGGTGGATGTTATGCCTTCAATATTAATAACAAAGGCACGCTTGTTTCTGACTACCTCGAACTATCTTTTCCAAACTACGAGCAATCTTTAAAAAAAACAAGAAAGTGCAAATCATATATGCTGCTCGCCATTCTAGCTCACCTCTATAGATACTCAATATTCTACTAATTGCTATAAAACCTAACCTCATTATAAGCACATTTTAGCAAATTCGAGATCCATTATGGAAGCGCCAAAACTGGCATTATCAGAAAAAATATGTAAAACACTCATTTGAGATGTTGTGTACCAATCAAAGCTGCAGAACAACAAAATAATTGTGGGTCATGACCATTATGTGCTCATGGCTTGGCCTAAAGTCACAAAAGCCTAGCCTTCATTTCCGAAAAGGTTGCTTATTCATATTGAACTTCTTAAGTTTGAAACTAACCTCTCATTTCCCTGAAAATATATAAAACCATCCATGAATGGAGAAAATATTAGAGTTGTGGTTGATGGTTAGGAAGAAATGAACTCAAATGGCGAAATTATTTGAATTTACCGATGGGAAAGCGAGGAGGAGAAGGAAAGGGTGAAGCTTCCTTTTCAGGCGCCACTGCTTTGAAGCTTTGAAAATGGTGAGCGGATGAGAGGAAGGCAGGTAATGGCGTTTTTAAATGTGGCAAAAGATTTGCTCCAAAGCATGTGAAAGGCATAAATTCACACTTCACCCACCTCAGATTAAAAGTCGTTTCGAAAGCGCCTGCATTTCAAAAAGAAGAAAAAAATGAATCAGCAGAAACTAATGGAAGAAAATCCAGATTTGCTGAACAAACGGGAAAACCCACCCAATTATTTATATATATTTTAAGACAAAACTGAAATCAAAATAAAACATTATCAACCCTGAAAATTGTGTTCATTGTAATTAAATTTGGATACACACCTTAACTTCTGTTCCAAATATTCCTCATCCAAATCTCTGACAGTAACTTCAAGGCCATAATTTCCCATATCTTTCTGCTCTTCAAGAATTCTCCTGGCTGAGCTTAAGGCACCTTCCGAACAAAAACTTATAACTATGTTGGTCAAGGTAGAAATGTATCCCAAACTGGATGGAATTTCCTCAAGCCACCAACAAGAGTCCACTACTAGTCTTTCAAGGCTAGGGAATGGATCATCAGCAACATTCCATTGTTGAATGTCCAAATACGAGAGTTCCAGCCACTTGAGCTTCGGGAATCCGCCATCTTCTGTGTCCCATCTTCCTGTGAATGCCTTTTCTCTTACTTTCAGAATTTCAAGGTTGGGCAACTGCCCGATTATTGATATTGCACTCCATGGTAGCCTGCCCAACCCCTCGAACGTCAATTTTCTCAGACTATTTGGAAAATCAAGAGCTCGAAACTGACCATGATGTTTCCCAAGGGCAGAAGATTTTGTAAAAGCAACTCTCAGTCCTTCGAGATTAGTTAGGCGGCTAAAATCTGGAAACTTATTGGGCCAGAAACCTCCATCGCTAGCAATAACACACCTGAACTTTCTTAGCCCTGACAACCTTTTAAATAGTTCATTCGTTTCACGTTCAGAATCAAGCAGTGGATTTGAGAAAACAACCATGTTTTCTAATTCACAGTACTCTTGATCCATTATACTGCCGAAAAATGAGGTAGCGTGTACATGCCTTAAGCTTTTCATCTTCCAAAAGCTTCTTGGCAAGGTAACAACTGCACCTTTCACGATTAAAGTTTCCAGGTGCCACAAATGGTCAATGGAATCTGGAATAAATCCTTCGGCAGCTGCACACGCAATTGATAAGTATCTCAAATGAACCATCAATGTTATTTCTACAGGAAAAGGACCTTTCAGGGAAAACTGTTGTAAATCTAACACATTTAGAAGCTTAAAACTATTCAATAAGGAAGACGGGCATGAAATTGATTTCCATCTCACTCCTGCATACTGATTAGCAGAAATTAGAGTGCGAACAAATGGACCTGCAAGTTCTGTGCCAATGAAGTTACTCCATTCATGAGTATTAATGCATAGACGACGGCTGTAGTACCATTTGGGAGACAGGGAACCTTGAGAAACATCATCATCTTCCACAAACTGTAAAAAGTTATCTTTTTGGATTTTCTCCAGGCACAGACCATGTAGTAGATCATGAATGCGACATGTCTTTATGCGGCCGCTACAACTTCTCTCTGCAAGCATTACCAAACTTCGACCGATTAGCTCACTCAAGTAATTTTCTGCCACTTCATATACGCTTTTCTTGTCTGATCTTGGTATTAATCCTTCTGCTATCCATAGATCTATTAGCTTTTGCCTTCGCACAACTCCACCCTGCGAAAATGCTCCAAAATAGAGAAAGCAGGGTTTCAAATTATCAGGTAAATGCTTGTAGCTTAGTTCGAGCACATCCACGCACCCCTCCCTAGCAACTTGGAAACTTGTCCTTTCCTCAATTTGCTTCCAAAATTCTATCTTTTTTCCAGTCAGGATGCCTGCAACCAAAACCACAGCCAAAGGCAATCCTTGACAGTTGCTGACAATATTCTTACCTATTTTGCATATATCATCCGGAAAAGAACTATCTCCATGCAATAGCTTCTTTTGAAATAAATCCCAGCTCTCCTCATCAGAAAGCAGACGAAGCAAATGAGGACTGCAATCGAGATTGGCTTGTGATGCCAAATTATGGATTTGACTTGTAAACATAATTCTGCTTCCTTTGTTGTCATCGGGGAACCATCCTTTTACTATTTCCCATGCTTCAGTACTCCAAAGGTCATCTAAAACAATGAGATACCTCAATCCCTTGAGTTTTTGCCAAAGTTTTTTATCTAACTCATGGTCATCAATGCTGTTGAAGTTGGATTTGCGAGCATCAATACCAATAACATCACTGAAAATGTCCAAGTACATCTCTCGACGATTATACACTTGTGTAACACAACACCATGCACGTTTATGAAAGTAAGCTTTGACATTCGGATCATCATACACCTTTTTGGCTATAGTAGTCTTGCCGAGGCCTGGCATGCCCACTATGGAGACAATGTCAAGCCCTTTTGTTCCTCTGGTAAGTCTTTCAATGAGCTTCTCTGACTCATCTTTCATACCCACCACATCATCTTGTAGGCTTGAAAGATTTGCTTGCTTCCTAGGGACATAACCTGAATTTGTGTCTGTACTTTCAACAACAAGCTGCTTAATTCCCTCTGTTACATTGGAAAGCAGGACAACCTCACATTCAACAATAAGCTGCTTAAGTGCCTCTATTACATTGGAAAGTTGTAACAAGTCATACCAAATAGGATGTTCCTCAACTAAACACGAGGCGATGACATGTTCAGCCAGAAACACCGTATTCATAATTCGATTCTGAAGATTTTCTAGGTCCCCTCTGTCTTTTTGAAACTCCATGGTATCTTTGAGGAAAGGTTTAAGGGAAAGAAGCTTTTCTTGGATTATCATAACTGGATGCTTTGCAAAACGAATTCCCTTGGGATTCCTTTTCACCATTTCATCCAGATTTTCCAAGACAAAATTCATAAATCCCAGAGCATTAGTCGATGGAAAACTGAAACTGGATGAATTTGGAACTTGCACATAAAGCTCTCGAATCTCTACCTTCACGTTTTCAATCTCATCAAGATGACTAGAAAGACGGACTTTTTCTTCCAGGGAAATATTAACTCTTTGGTTCACGTACAGGGAGATTATGAGAAATAATACCTCATCAAGAACATGTAGGAGGACAGTGTCAACTCGCGTGAGAAGTCCATCTCCAGCCTCTGCTGTATCATCCAAAGAGAAGGTTATCATTAGTATCAAACCCTCTCTAAGGATTTCAACATAATCCTTCAAAGGTTCAGTTAAACCTTCCAGTAGAAAATCAACAAGACCGACAACGAGTTGAATGAACTCAAATTTTGCAGGAGACAATGGAACTTCGAAGCCGAAGGAATACATGCTCAGAACCACACGAGAGCAAAGATGAGTTTTTCGCTGTAGATCAGAGAGCAGAGCTTCCCTGTCCAAAATAAGAGCTGTGTCTTCATCCTTCGGTTTGAGCAAGCGCAGAAAGAACAAAGTTGCAGCTGTGTGCACCCAAGACATGACATATTTGAAGAATTCTTCCAATATCTGATGATCAATACTTCTTTTGGCAGTGAAGTGAAGAAGGTTTCTCAGAAAACTTAGCTTTTCCCAAAGAAACGTGATTTGGTTCTCTGAAAAGCCAATATCAGCTTTCAAGTTGGCAAGATCCTTCAAAGTCTCAACAACACAATCGATGAGTTTCAAGATCTCGTCTCTTGAGCAACGCATGGACTTTGATGGGATGAGCAAATCAATAAAGAAGTTGTCGATTACTGAGTCATATTTTTCAAACCTCTCAAGCACAAAAGGATCCACAACTTCTTCCTCTCTCATGCAACGGACTTCAGTAAAATGACGAATAACATTCAGAAAAGCCATATGACTATGAATCACAGAAGTCATAGAAGTATCTTTACATAGTTCCTCGCAGTTATTCAGCCAACCAATAAACTTAAATAGGAATCTCAACTTCACCTGAAAAACTTGAGGAACACCCAAGCCGCCACTTTCGATGAACAGCTTTCTCAGCTTGTCAGTAGCAGAATCAACTCCAGTGGAAGCCTCAGCCATTTTGATCTGTTTCTTGCGCTCTCTGTGGGAGATTATGTTGGCTCCAAAATTGTGAAAAGAAACTCTTAAGCAAGTCAACCCTTTCAATTTCTTTGTTCTTTTCCTTGATGCATTCACACTCTGCAGATAGACGCGTGAATTGAATAAGTCTACAACTTGTATTAAACTATTATATATTCTTGTTCTTCATTATCGTCTAGCCCGATGATAGTCAACTTTTTTACCCTCAATGTGCGGCTTGTCCCATAAACGCCTTCCCAGAAAGTCAACTACTTCTGAATAATAGTATTAGAAAATGCAGATACACATGACGAATCAATGGAGAAAGCATAAGTTTAAGCTTCAGAACCTTATATCTTCTTCCTATGAAGCTTTCTGCAATTAAAGAACCCTACTAGGAGATAACATATGAAAAAAAGAAGACTAAGCATGGTACTGGATCAAAAGCAGAGAATCACCAACATGAATCCATTACTTATCCTTCTGAGCCCAATCCCAGATTACTTCCTTTGTCTTGCTCCTGGACATGAATCCATTTAACAACCCTTCTGCTTCTAACCCCCATTTTGCAGATAAACAACATTTTGCAGATAAACATAACCAAAATCAACTTCAGGTTTGTGCTCTCACTAAATTCCACAACTTCAACCCCTTCACCTACGCGGGTAGTGAGGTTGGCTATCCCTTGGTTTGCTCTCTCTCTATATCTGATCTTTGTACATTGGCAGCTCAATGGTCTCTTTAATCTCTTGCAATAAGATTTCCTTTGTAATGTTATCTTTTATGCTTGTCATCACCTTCTTGTAGGTATTGAACTCGTTGGGGTTTCCTTTGTCTACTCTAACTCGCATGAAGAACCACACCTTTTCTTCAGCTTTCCAAGTGCACTCAATGATTTTCCCTGAGTATAACTGGCAATCAGAGCCATCTTCAAATATAACAGAATTCCCTTCCATCAATTTCTTCCGACCCCGTTCATGAAGATAAAGTTGCGGCCGATTATCAACAACCACTTCCAAAAGGAAATAAACTGAATCTGCATATTTCCATTTCAAAGACCCTCATGCGTACGGGGAACATAAGGATCATCCCACCCCTGAAAAATAAGACCTTCAGTTGCATGCGAAAGCCTCAAAGGAACTTTTGAAGGTATAATACAGCCTATGTCTTGACCAACTGCTGGACAATCCAACCAAACTGGTGGTAGTCTACTGCAAGTTTTCTGCCGTTTAGTTTCAAACATCTCTCCATAATTGGATTGTTGTTGAATCCTTTCTTCACGTACCCGTTGATTTAGGTTTTTCTCTCTCAAAATCAAGCTAGGTTTTTCTCTCTTCTTGCCTCCCAGGGGGAATTTCTAGGGTTTCCTTCAATGGAGGAAAATGGTTTTGAACAAATTGAAAGAGGGGAAGAAGGAAGGATTCGGCCGCTGGGAAAAGGTGGCGGTATAATATAACTGGTAATGTGGGTTGATTATGAACCTAATAATACCTGAATTTGCAGTCTTCTATCTTGGATTTGGCGTGGCAGCCCAATAATTCTGGAAATTTTTATATGGACTGGGTATCCAAATCCTGATGGTTTTAGGATTTAAAATTGAGTCACAGAATGAAAAGGAAAACCAATTTATGCTAGTGGTCTATATATACAGATTCAAGCAGGCGAAAGAGACAAAGATTAAACATGGTATTCATCAGGACGCCCGGTTACAAAACCCCAACCGTAAATCTCAACCCTCTTCTCGGCTGCATGCAACCACCCACTTCATCAAAGACTCGTCTCGACTTTCTTAATAACACGAAGCCGCCTCCGAATTATGTAGCTGGGTTAGGCCGTGGTGCTACCGGATTCACCACTCGTTCTGATATTGGTCCCGCACGTGCTGCCCCGGACCTTCCGATTGGCCGGGGACGTGGGAAGGGTGGACCTGGCGATGAAGAGGAGGAGGAGGAGGAGAATGAAGAAAAGGGTTACGACGAGAATCAGAATCAGAAGTTTGATGAGTTTGAGGGGAATGACGTGGGGTTATTTGCCTCCGCCGAATGATATTGGAGATCATTCTTTAAGAAACAAGAAGAAAAAATTTGAGAGTTTTGTGCCGGTTCCAGATACGCTTCTGGAGAAGGCCAGGCAAGAGCAAGAGCATGTGACCGCCTTGGACCCCAGGAGTAGAGCGGTCGGTGGAACAGAGACGCCATGGGCTCAGACACCTGTTACTGATTTGACCGCCGTGGGTGAAGGGAGAGGTACAGTTCTGTCTCTTAAGTTGGATAGGCTTTCTGATTCTGTAACTGGGCAAACTGTAGTAGATCCAAAGGGATATTTGACTGATTTAAAGAGCATGAAGATAACTAGTGATGCTGATATAGCTTATACAAAAAATATTAGATTGTTGTTTAGTTCTGTAATACATTCGAACCCCAAGCATCCACCTGGTTGGATTGCAGCAGCCAGGTTAGAGGAGGTGGCAGGGAAGTTGGCTGCCGCCAGGCAGCTTATAAATACGGGATGTGAAAATTGTCCTAGGAGTGAAGATATATGGGTGGAGGCAGTAAGGTTGTCACCTCCTACTGAAGCAAAAGCGGTGATAGCTAGGGGAGTTAAAATGAACCCCAATTCTGTTAAGTTGTGGATGGAAGCAGCAAGGTTAGAGCAGGATAACATTAATAAAAGTAAGGTGTTAAGGAAGGGTCTGGAGAATATTCCAGACTCTGTGAGGCTCTGGAAGTCAGTTGTGGAGCTTGCTAATGGAGAGGAAGCTAGACTCTTGCTCCAGCGAGCTGTGGAATGTTGCCCCTTGCATGTGGAGTTGTGGCTTGCACTTGCTAGGCTGGAAATGTATGACAATGCGAAGAAGGTTCTTAATAGGGCAAGGGAGAAGCTTCCCAAGGAACCTGCCATTTGGATCACTGCAGCCAAGTTGGAGGAATTCAATGGGAATAATTCAATGGTCCGTAAGCTTATAGAAAGGGGTATCAGGGCTTTGCAGAGAGAAGGCGTGGAGATTGACAGGGAACTTTGGATGAGAGAAGCTGAGGCTGCTGAACGTGCTGGTTCAGTGGTGACATGCCAGGCTATCATTCACAATACCATTGGGATCGGAGTGGAGGAAGAAGATAGAAAGAGGACGTGGGTTGCTGATGCAGAAGAATGTAAGAAGAGGGGTTCTGTTGAGACTGCTAGGGCAATTTATTCTCATGCCATTTCGGTACTTTTGACCAAGAAGAGTGTGTGGCTGAAAGCAGCACGGCTTGAAAAAAGCCATGGGACGAGGGGGTCTCTTGACGCTCTACTGCGCAAGGCAGTTACCTATATTCCAAAAGCTGAAGTGCTCTGGTTAATGGGTGCCAAAGAGAAGTGGCTTGCTGGTGATGTTCCTGCCGCTCGAGCTATTCTTCAGGAGGCATATGATGCGATCCCTAATTCTGAGGAGATATGGCTTGCTGCTTTCAAGCTTGAGTTTGAGAATCACGAACCTGAGAGAGGAAGATTGCTTCTTGCCAAGGCAAGAGAGCGGGGAGGCACAGAACGTGTTTGGATGAAATCTGCTATAGTTGAGAGAGAGTTAGGAGGGAACACCGAGGAAGAGAGGAGGCTACTGGATGAAGGACTCAAGCTTTTCCCTTCATTCTTCAAACTCTGGTTGATGCTTGGTCAGCTAGAGGAACGACTTGGTAATTTCAAGCAAGCAAAGAAAACATACGAGTCTGGTCTGAAATACTGTGCCAATTGTATTCCTCTGTGGCTTTCACTTGCCAACTTAGAGGAAAAGATGAATGGGCTTAGTAAAGCTCGAGCAGTTCTGACAATGGCTAGGAAGAAGAATCCCCAGAACCCTCATCTCTGGCTCGCAGCTGTTAGGGCTGAATCACGGCATGGCTACAAGAAGGAAGCTGATATCTTAATGGCCAAGGCGTTGCAAGAGTGTCCGACCAGTGGTATTCTCTGGGCCGCTGCAATTGAGATGGTTCCGCGAGCTCAACAGAAGTCCAGGAGAATAGACGCGTACAAAAAATGTGATCAGGACCCTCATGTGATTGCCGCTGTGGCCAAACTGTTTTGGCATGACAGGAAGGTTGAAAAGGCCAGAAATCACCTGAACATGGCAGTTACTCTTGCTCCGGATATTGGAGATTTCTGGGCTCTGTATTACAAATTTGAACTTGAGCATGGAAATGAAGACACTCAGAAGGATGTAGTCAAGAGATGTGTTGCCGCTGAACCTAAGCATGGCGAAATATGGCAAGTTACTGCCAAGGCAGTGGAAAACTCTCACCAGACAACTGAATCCATTTTGAAGAAGGTGGTAGTGTCACTAGGGAAACAAGATTCAGCTGAAAGTAACAAGCGTTCAGACATGCTTGGGTGTAGATTTTCTTTCTGTAGAGGCACTGGAAAACTCTCACCAGACAACTGAATCCATTTTGGGACTGGTGCTGTGTCATTCCCTTTTAACTTCTGTAACAAATATTATTTAGTAGATATTATTTTGATCAAAACACAAATATTAAAACTGTAATTAATTTTTAAAAATTCTCATAATTTTTAACGGTTAAACGTGTTATAGTCATGACAAAAACAACTCTCACTAACGTAGTATACAAATGGAATGCCTGCTGAATTAATGGTAGTGGATTGTTTCCACATATAGTCTCTTTCATTTCTATTTTTGGTGTCTATTGAGTTCTCTATGGTGCTTTTGTTTTCTCCAAGGAACCAGGCTAGTTCTACAGTCGCCTTTTTATAGTATGTTTTTTTATCGGTCTTGCTATTTATAGCTTACTTTTACTATTTGTAACTCATAAAAAATTATAAATTTTCATATTTACCTTTCATTCAAAAACCTACCAAAATTTCCAACAATCTAAAAACACCTCAAAGCAATGAGAAAAACTTGGAAAAATTCTTACATCGCTCGTAGATTTACGTTGAAGAAAAACATTAGTTCAAATTCTCACAAAAATAATAAAATTTCGATATGTTTCCTTTATTTTCGATTAGTTTACAAATTCTATAGTATGCACGTTCAGTTTAGGCGTGCGTATCATGGTTCACACGTCCAAACTAGACGTGAGTATCCATGGTTCTCACGCCAAATATGAGCATGAGTACCATGGAATTCACTCAAATTGTAGGTGTGCCCATGATCGAACGCATAGTTTGGGCGTGATTCTCATGGACGCCGCGTCCTAAATTTGAGTAGTCACCAGGACGCGACATCCATGGGTTTATTAATTTTTTTGGTTTTTCAAAACTAAAAATAGGTTATTTTTCATTCAGGGGCTATTTTAATTATTTTATATCAATTTTTAAATTACAAATAGTAATTTTAAACTATAAATAACCATCCACATGACGGAACAGCAATGCAAAATTTACATTCCTTGTAAGAATTCAAATATAGAAGCCCATATGATGAAGCAAAATAATCGATCATTAGGAGTCCATTATTTACATTCCTTGTAACGACCCGTGGCCTGTTACGGATATCAAATCTCTATATTTTACAGTCTTAATAATATTTTAAATATATTTTTTTATAAATTATTTTATATTATTTTTATTATGTATAAATATATTTAAAAAAATATATATATATAATAAATAATATTAATAAATTAAATATAACATAATTTAAAAATTTAAAATTAATTGTAATAAATATATATAATTTTTATATAACATAATAAAAACACTTCTTTTTATTTTTTCGTTTAAAACACTTCACAATATAATATTATTTAGTAAATTATATTTTAATATTTTTAAATAAACAATTATTTTAAACACTTTAATAAAAAATTAAAATAACAAAAAAATAAAAAACATGTGAGAAAAAAATATATATATATAGAATGAGAAATATATATATATATATATGTGTGTGGAAAAAAAAAAAACATAAATATTATTACTGGGTTCACCAATTAGAAAAAAAAAAAAAAAAGAAAAGATATAGATCTCTATGTAGAAAATCTAAAATAGAGATCTTATCTTTTTGGAGTTGGATTGGAGGCATCAACTCCAAACAATAGAGGTCGAACCTATTTTAGATATGGGGGTGGAATCCCCTTAAACAAAAACCCACCGTAGGGTTCTGACAAGATTTTCAGTATTGGAAATTGAATCACCTAGCTGGTAAATCTGATTAAAGTGACAGCTTTTCAAGAGGGATCGTTTTCAACTAGGAGTTTTTTAGCTTTCTGTAGCGCATGGAGAAAGAATTGGAAAAACAAAGAATAAAAGAGTGCTGGGATCCTTATCGCCATTGGTATGAAAATTGCAGACTAATGTCAAGGGAAAGATAGAAGATCAAAAAGCCTATGGCAGAAGAAACAACTACAGAGAAAGCTAGAGTTCGATAATAGAATTTGGAATTCAGTTTTGACAATTACTTTCCATAAATAACTCTCCTTTTCCTTCAGTTATTCAATTTAAAATCCTAAAACGATCAGGATTAGATAACCGAGTCGCTATAAAAGTTTCCATTTTTCTGACTGTAAATTTTTACTTAACTATGACGTCATTTAGGAAACAAAATTTCAAGAAATATTGGCCTGCCAAATCCAGAGATAGAAGAGCTGCAAATCTCAGGTATTATTAGGTTCATAATGATTGTTTTCGTTGTATTAGAATTTAGTGGGTTTTGTGTACATATTCAATAATGTCTGTCTCAGTGTTTAGCTAATTGGTTCTGAAAATTGCTAAAGTGTGCTTATAATAATTGATGGATTGAGTATGCTTATAACCCTGTTTTGGTGATTCTCTGCTTTTGATCCAGTACCATGCTTAGTCTTCTTTTTTTCTTCTTATGTTATCTCCTAGTAGGGTTCTTTAATTGCAGAAAGCTTCATAGGAAGAAGATATAAGGTTCTGAAGCTTAAACTTATGCTCTCCCCATAGATTCGTCACTATTCAGTAGCGTCCTGTGTATCTGCATTTTTTAATACTATTATTCAGAAGTAGTAGACTTTCTGGGAAGGCTTTTATGGGACAAGCCGCACATCGAGGGTAAAAAAGTTGATTATCATCGGGCTAGACGATAATGAGGAACAAGAATATATAATAGTTTAATACAAGTTGCAGCGTTTCTATATTTTAGAAATTGGAAAAAGAGGGGCGTTCTCTACTATGATGCATCAATAGAGGGTTGACATATTATCAGCTCTTACAGATTTTCTTTTCACAATTTTGGAGCCAACATATTCTCCCACAGAGAGCCCAAAAATAGTGATCAGCAAACAGATCAAAATGGCTGAGGCTTCCAATGGAGTTGATTCTGCTGCTGAAGAGCTGGAAAGGCTATCCATCGAATTAGTCTTGGGAGTTCCTGAAGTTTTTCAGCAGAAGTTGAGATTCCTATTTAAGTTTGTTGGTTGGCTGAATAAGTGTGAGGAAACAGGTAAAGATACTACTTTGACTTCTGCAATTGATAGTCTTAAGGATCTTTTGAAAGAATTTCGTCATTTTACTCATGTCCCTTGCATGAGAGAGGAAGAAGTTGTGCCTCCTTTTGTGCTTGAGAATTTTGAAAATTATGAAACAGTAATCGACTACTCCTTTAGTGATTTACTCGATCTATCAAAGTCCATGCGTTGCTCAAGAGATGAGATCCTGGAACTCATCGATTGTGTTATTGAGACTTTGAAGGATCTTGCCAACTTTGAAGCTGATATTGGCTTTTTTGAGAACCAAAGCACGTTTCTTAGGGAAAAGCTAAGTTTTCTGAGAAACCTCCTTGACTTCACAGCCAAAAGAAGTATTGATCATCAGAAATTGGAAGAATTCTTCAAATATGTCAAGTCTTGGGTTCACGGAGCAGCAACTTTGTCCCATCTGCGCTTGCTCGAACGGAAGGATGAAGACACGGCCCGTACAGTGGAGATGGAAGATCTGCTTTCTGAACTGCAGAAAAAAATTCCTTGCTCTCGTGTGGTTCTGACCATGTATTCCTTCGGCTTCGAAGTTCCATTGTCTCCTGCAAAATTTGAGTTCAATCAACTCGTTGTGGGTCTTGTTGATTTTCTGCTGGAAGGTTTAACTGAGCCTTTGAAGGATTACGTTGAAATGGTTAGAGAGGGGTTGATAGTCATGATAACCTTCTCCGATGACAAAGCAGAGGCTGGAGATGGACTTCTCACCCGAGTTAACACTGTCCTTGATGAGGTATTATTTCTCTTAATCTCTCTGTACGTTAATTTTTCCGTGGAAGAAAAAGTCCGTCTTTCTAGTCTTCTAGATGAGATTGAAAAAGTGAAGGTTGAGATTCGAGAGCTTTACGTCCAAGTTCCAAATTCATCCAATTTCAGTTTTCCATCGACTAATGCTCTGGGCTTTATGGATTTTGTCTTGGAAAATCTGGAGGAAATGGTGAAAAGGAACCCCACGGGAATTACTTTTGCAAAGCATCAAGTTATGATAATCCAAGAGAAGCTTATTTCCATTAAACCTTTCCTCAACGAGGCCATGGAGTTGCAAAAAGACAGAGGAGACCTAGAAAATCTTCAGAATCAAATTATCAATACGGTGTTCCTGGCAGAACATGTCATCGCCTTGTGTTTAGTTCCGGAACATCCTATTTGGTATGACTTGTTACAACTTTCCAATGTAATAGAGGCAATTAAGCAGCTTATTGTTGAATGTGAGGTTGTTGTCCGGCTTTCCAAGGCAATTAAGCAGCTCGATCTTGAAAGTGAGGTGGACATCCCCACAATTACAAGTACAGACACAAATTCAAGTTATGTCCCTACGAAGAAAGCAAATCCTTCAAGCCTACAAGATGATGTGGTGGGTATGAAAGATGAGTCAGAGAAGCTCATTGAAAGACTTACCAGAGGAAAAAAAGGGCTTGACATTGTCTCCATAGTGGGCATGCCTGGCCTCGGCAAGACCACTATAGCCAAAAAGGTGTATGATGATCCGAATGTCAAAGCTTACTTTCATAAACGTGCATGGTGTTGTGTTACACAAGTGTATAATCGTCGAGAGATGTACTTGGACATTTTCAGTGATGTTACTGGTATTGATGCTCGCAAATCCAACTTCAACAGCATTGATGACCATGAGTTAGATAAAAAACTTTGGCAAAAACTCAAGGGATGGAGGTATCTCATTGTTTTAGATGACCTTTGGAGTACTGAAGCATGGGAAATAGTAAAAGGATGGTTCCCCGATGACAGGAATGGAAGCAGAATTATGTTTACTAGTCGAATCCAAAATTTGGGGTCACCAGCCAATCTCGATCGCAGTCCTCATTCGCTTCGTCTGCTTTCTGACGAGGAGAGCTGGAATTTATTTCAAAAGAAGCTATTGCATGAAGATAGTTCTTTTCCACATGATATGTGCAAAATAGGTAAGAATATTGTTAGCAACTGTCAAGGATTGCCTTTGGCCGTGGTTTTGGTTGCAGGCATCTTGACTGGAAAGAACATAGAATTTTGGAAGCAAATTGAACAACGGACAAGTTTCCAAGTTGCTAAGGAAGGATGCAGGAATGTGCTCGAACTAAGCTACAAGCATTTACCTGATAATTTGAAACCGTGCTTTCTCTATTTTGGAGCATTTTCAAAAGATAGAGTTGTGAGAACGCGAAAGCTGATAGATCTATGGATAGCAGAAGGATTAATACCAAGATCTGACAAGAAAAACGTATATGAAATGGCAGAAAATTACTTGTCTGAGCTAATCGGTCGAAGTTTGGTAATGCTTGCACAGAGAAGTTGTAGCGGCCGCATAAAGACATGTCGAATTCATGATCTACTACATGGTCTGTGCCTGGAGAAAATCCAAAAAGATAACTTTTTACAGTTTGTGGAAGATGATGATGTTTCTCAAGGTTCCCTGTATCCCAAAAGGTACTACAGCCGTCGTCTATGCATTAAAACTGAATTGAGTAACTTCGGCTGCACAAAACCTGCAGGTCCATTTGTTCGCACTCTAATTTCTGCTTATCAGTATCCAGTCGAAGTGTCACGAAAATCAATTCCATGCCCGTCTTCCTTATTCAATAGTTTTAAGCTTCTAAATTGGTTAGATTTAGAACAAATTTGCATAGATGGTCATTTTCCTGTAGAAATAACTTTGATGGTTCATTTGAGATACTTATCAATTGCATGCACGGATGGAACCATTCCAGATTCCATTGACCATTTATGGAACCTGGAAACTTTATTGGTGAGAGGTGCAATTGTTCGCTTGCCAAGAACCTTTTGGCAGATGAAGAGCTTAAGGCATGTACATGCTTGCTCAGATTTCACCAGCATAATGGATCAAGAGTACTGTGAATTAGAAAACATGGTTGTTTTCTCAAAGCCATTTCTTGTTTCAGAATGTGAAACGAATGAACTATTTAAAAGGTTGTCAGGGCTAAGAAAGTTCAGGTGTTTTATTGGTAGCGATCAAGGTCTCTGGCCCAATAAGTTTCCAGATTTTAGCCGCCTAACTAATCTCGAAGGACTGAGAGTTGATTTTACAGAATCTTTTGCCCTTGGGAAGGATCATGATCAGTTTCGAGCTCTTGATTTTCCAAATAGTCTGAGAAAATTGACGTTCAACGGGTTCGGCAGGCTACCATGGAGAGCAATACCAATAATTGGGCAGTTGCCCAACCTTGAAATTCTGAAAGTAAGACAAAAGGCATTCACAGGAGAAAGATGGGACACGGAAGATGGCGGATTCTTGAAGCTCAAGTGGCTGGAACTCTCTGATTTGGACATTCAACAATGGAATGTTGCTGATGATCCATTCCCTACCCTTGAAAGACTAGTAGTGGAAGGTTGTTTGAAGCTTGAGGAAATTCCATCCAGTTTGGGAAACATTTCTACCTTGACCAACATAGTTATAAGTTTTTGTTCGGAAGGCGCCTTAAGCTCAGCCAGGAGAATTCTTGAAGAGCAGAAAGATATGGGAAATGATAGCCTTGAAGTTATTGTCAGAGATTTGGACGATTGGGAATATTATGAGCAGATCATAAGGTGTGTATCCAAATTAATTACAAATGAACACAATTTTCAGGGTTGGTAATGTTTTATTTTGATTTCAGTTTGTCTTAAAATATATATAAATAATTGGGTGGGTTTTCCCATTTGTTCACCAAATCTGGATTTTCTTCCATTAGTTTCTGATTATTCTTTTTTTTTTTTCCCTTCTATTTTGAAATGCAGGCGCATAAGAAACATCATCTGAGGTGGGTGAAGTGTGAATTTATGACTTTCACATGCCTTGGAGAAAATCTTTTGCCACATTTAAAAAGCCATTACCTGCCTTCAAATCCACTCTATTGGTTGCTCTCATGGGCTCACATTTTCAAAGCTTCAAAGCAGTGGCGCCAGAAAAGGAAGCTTCATCTCTCCCTTCTCCTCCCCGCTTTCCCATCGGTAATGCCCAAATTCAAATAATTTCGCCATTTGAGTTAATTTCTTCCTAACCATCAACAACGACTCCAATATTTTCTATATTCATGGATGGTTTCATATGTTTTCAGGGAAATGCGAGGTTAGTTTCAAACTTAAGAAGTTCAGCTCTGAATCCATTCACCCAAAACACCCTCCAACTCACCCTCTTCGGAAAAGTTAAAAAATAAAAATCTCAGGTATATGTTCATAATCATTGTCTCCAAGTACTATAATTATCTGAGTTTTATCATTGTCACAATTACGAATCCTCGGTTAAATGTAATTTGGCAGTGGCAGAAAAGGGGAGCAATTTGGAAATAGAATGAGGATGTTCCAGTATTTGGATGAGGAAAACGGTACTAATTGGTACAGGTGAATCCTAAAGTTTCAGAAGATATGACCAAATCCTTTAGTTCAGGTACAAACTCTCATCTATGTCTATTTATGTTTTTGCCTGTTTAATTTATCTGATCTTTTTGGTTTATTATCAGCCTTTGATCGTTACAGAACATCTGAAATGAGTGTTTTACATATTTTTTCCGATAATGCCGGTTTTGGCGCTTCCATAATGAATATCGGATTTGCTAAAATGTGCTTATTATGATGTTAGGTTTTACAGCAATTAGTAGAATATTGAGTATGTATAGAGGCGAGCTAGAATGGCGAGCAGCGTATATGATTTGCACTTGTTTTTTTTAAAGATTGCTCGTAGTTTGGAAAAGATAGTTCGAGGTAGTCAGAAACTAGAGTGCCTTTGCTGTTATTGAAGGACTAACATCGACCTCAGGCACATTTCTCAGCGAAAGGTAATTTATGTTATTTGTTTAGTCAATCGCATGTTTAATCAATTGGGTTTTGCTGTTATTTCCGCTGTATAAACATGATTTTGTATGAACTAAACCCACCACTCTGTTCTGAGATTGGCTATGCTTTTATCAAATACTATGCTTAGAATTCCTTTCTTGATATGTTATCTTCTTTAATTGCTGAAAGTTTCATTGGAAGTCGGTATACAGTTCCGAATCTTATCAAAGGGTTTTTGTTTGTGTATTGCCCCCTTTTCCCTTCTTCTTGTGATCGTTTTATGCGTTGGATTTGCTACTGAAATTGGTTTTGTGGGGATATTTGTCTTAAAAGATTACTTAAGGATACTTATCTCTTTGTGATATTGCTTCTTTGTATGTTATGGGAGACAAACTTTGTGCGTGTCTGTGTTTTCTTATGTTGAGCTCTGTAACTCTTATTTCTGGCGCAGTTATGGACAGATAGTTGATACCTGACTTGATCCTTCATAATCCTTTTGAAAGACGTGCATATATCTACATGAATATGGCGCAAAGAATTTTCATCCTTGGTTGAATTTTATCCTTGGTATATGAGCTCAATTTTTTGAGTAACTTATAGACAATGGCAGGCTTGTTCTGTCTCCGCTGATTTTGTTTATTTGTCTTTCATTTGTGGTGCATCATGAAAACAAGGATTCATAGTGGCTGGGTATTGTTGGTGCTTTGCCTGGAGGTTCTACATTCATTGGTTTCTTCCCATCATCTACCTTTGCTTTGCTGTCTGTGAAGCCTTTTGAGAGACATCATTCATCTCACCTGAGAGTGTATGCGGAGGAGTTAAATCTGTAGGTTTTTTTCTATAAATTTATACCACTCACATATAAAAGGTAGCTGCGGTTGCTAAGGAGAAAGCTGATAACTTCAAAGCCAAAGCTCAAGAGAAGGTAACTTTTAGTTGTTTGGAATCAGGGCCTGATATAACTTTGGATTATGATGTTCTTGAATCTTGCTAATTTGTAGGAAGAGAGAAAGCTGTGGCGAGAACCAAGGAAGAAAGAATTCTAGCAGAAGAGCATATCAAAGTGAAGGAGCACGAAGCTAAGATCCCACTTCTTGGATATATGTGGCAAATAATGTACATAATTGTTTTATTTTACTCGCCTCTATTCTTTGTCAAAATTTTCTTGTGGTGTTGGAACTTCCAATTTTTGGGATAGATCATAGGCAACTAGATAAAATCTAGATAAATTCATGGAATCCAAATGAAAATCTACGAGTCCATAACAAAAGCCAAATTCATGACAATGAACTGCAGACTGCTTCCATCATTTTGTTTTTGCCCTGTTGTACGAGTGTTAAAATAACCAAAATAGTTTCATTATCAAGTCAAGTTCAGCTAAGCCAGCTTCAAATCCTTGATTAGTTCCTTGCTCCCATTCTATCTCATTGATTAGATTTCAGGCCTTGGGATTTTTTATTATCAAGTACTTTTAAAAGAGAAACAATTGCTAATTGACTGTTTTATTGGACAAAAATTAAAAGTGAAAACTAATTACATTATGTTGGCAAAGCTAACAAAGATCTGAGCATAAACAAGCTAAACTAAAAGCTTATTACCTAACTATTGTTTATGTTGAATACTTTCAACATCGTAGAATAAACTATAACTATGCTATACTAAGCCATATCTTTAAGAACACTATAGCTAAGGTATAATGGATTTGATCAAATATTGAGACATGAACTTGTAGTTTTGTTGAGTCATATGAATTATATCCTAGCTCAAAACTCCAGGCATCTGGCACAATTTGTCTACAAAAAAATTATATTTCCTGTCACTCTCAAAGCAAGTTTTTTGTGTTTCCTTCAAACGGATTTTTTTAACATCGGAATAGAGAGACAAAATGCATTGTAATAATCACTATAAAATAATCAAAGCATTTTGGAATTTTTGATTCCATTGTTTAATGGCTTCTTGCGGCTGAAGCAAAATCATTCAATCTCTTCAGACAGTTGTTTAAAATCGTTGTTTAAAATCGTATGTACACAACAAAGACATTTCCCAACTAAATTGTAAATCAAATAAGGGTAATAGGTTAAAAATAATGAATTGTCGGTAACAACAATGAATTGTCTCCAAGTGGTGAAAACAATAATACATGAAAACAAAATGAAAATTTTGAAAATGGAGGTAACTGTCGGATATCATGGGTGACCCAACAGAAAATTTTGAAATGAAGGGGTGATGTCAACAGAAAGAAAGAAGATCAAGAAAGCCGGCGGCAGAAGAAACAACTATGAAGAAAGCTAGAGTTCGATGAGAGAATTCTGAACATGAATTGGAAATCAGTTTTGACAATTACTTTCCATAAATAACTCTCCTTTTCCTTCTGTTATTCAATTTAAAATCCTAAAACGATCACGATTAGGATAACCGAGTCGATATACAAAATTCCATTTTTCTGACTTTAAATTTTTTTTAACTATGACGTCATTTAGGGAAAAAAAATTTCAAGAATTATTGGCCTGCCACGCTGAATCCAGAGATAGAAGAGCTGCAAATCTCAGGTACTATTAGGTTCATAATCATTGTTTTCGTAGTATTAGAATTTAGTGGGTTTTTCTATTCATATTGTTTTCAATCATGTCAGTCTCAGTGTTTAGCTAATTGAATCTGAAAATTGCTAAAGTGCGCTTATAATAATAGATGGATTGAGTATGCATATAACCCTGTTTTGGTGATTCTCTGCTTTTGATCCAGTAATATGCTTAGTATTCTTCTTCTTTTTTTCCTAGTGGGTTCTTTTTTAGTGCCTTATTCTGAAATACAAGTCTAGTGATCAACTGGAATGAATTTATTGATGATTGAACTAACTGTTAAGAGTTCAAATTCAGTCTTTTTCATTTTTCAAACTAGTTTTGGGAATGCCTCAGTATAGAAAACAAATTCAGGGAAAGCAGCTTTCTAAAATAGTGTCTATGTTTCTAGTTAAGTTAACAAGATGACAGTAGCACTTGTGATTTTTAGTTGTGACAATCATATGAATATCAGCAAAATGCAATTCTGACAAGTGTGGTGAGTTTCTTCTTAAGTTAACCAGATGACAGTAGTTGTATTTCTGACGATAATGGAATGGACCAGGAAACATCATTCTGGGATTAGAATGGTGGTTTCCAAAGGTTTTGGTGTCAGCTTGGCTGCTGGCCTGGTGGCGGATTTTTTTGTCTGTTTCATCATTTAATTCTAAATTCCCAAATGTCATGTTTTCTTTGCAGGCATTAGCGTGCTGTGTATCTGCATTTTCTAATATTATTCAGAAGTAGTACACTTTCTGGGAAGGCTTTTGTGACAAAGTTGACTATCATCGGGCTTGTTGTAAATGTTTGTAAAGACAAACGTATGTAGATGATAATGAAGAACAAGAATATATAATAGTTTAATACAAGTTGTAGACTTATTCAATTCACGCGTCTATCAGCAGCTTTTGTATATTTTAGAAATTGGAAAAAGAGGGGCGTTCTCTATTATGATGCATCAATAGAGGTTGACTTATCATCAGCTCTTACAGAGTTTCTTTTCACAATTTTGGAGCCAACATATTCTCCCACAGAGAGCCCAAATAGTGATCAGCAAACAGATCAAAATGGCTGAGGCTTCCACTGGAGGTGATTCTGCTGCTGAAGATCTGGACAGGCTGGCCATCGAATTAGTCTTGGGTGTTCCTGAAGTTTTTCAGCAGAAGTTGAGATTCCTGTTTAAGTTTCTTGGTTGGCTGAATAACTGCGAGGAAGTGTGTAGAGATACTACTTTGACTTGTGCAATTGATAGTCATAAGGATCTTCTGAAAGATTTTCGTCATTTTACTGAAGTCCGTTGCATGAGAGAGGAAGAAGTTGTGCCTCCTTTTGTGCTTGAGATATTTGAAAAATATGAAACATTAATCGACAAGTTCTTTTTTGATTTGATCCTCCGATCACAGTCCATGCGTTGCTCAAGAGATGAGATCCTGGAACTCATCGATTGTGTTGTTGAGACTTTGAAGGATCTTGCCAACTTGAAAGCTGATATTGGCTTTTCAGAAAAGCTAAGTTTTCTGAGAAACCTTGTTGACTTCACTGCCAAAAGAAGTATTGATCATCAGGAATTGGAAGAATTCTTAAAATATGTCAAGTCTCGCGTGCACATAGCTGCAAAATTGTTCTTTCTCCGCTTGTTCAAATGGAAGGATGAAGACACGGCACGTACACGTACAGTGGAGGTGGAATCTCTGCTTTCTGATCTACCGCATACAATTCTTCCTTGCTGCGATTTGGTACTGACCGTGTATACCTTGGGCTTCAAAGTTCCATTGCGTCGAGCAAAATTTGAATTCATTCAAGTGGTTGTGGGTCTTGTTGATTTTCTGCTGGAAGGTTTAACTGAGCCTTTGAAGGATTATGTTGAATTCGTTAGAGAGGGGTTGATAGTGATGATAAGCTTCTACATGGATACCGAACACCATGACAAAGCAGAGGCTGGAGATGGACTTCTCACTCGAGTTAACACTGTCCTTGATCAGGTATTATTTCTCATAATCTCCCTCTACGTGGACCAAAGAGTGAATATTTCCCTGGAAGAAAAAGTCCGTCTAGATGAGATTGAAAAAGTGAAAGTTGAGATTCGAAAGCTTTATGTGCAACTTCCAAATTCATCCAATTTCAGTTTTCCATCGACAAATGCTCTGGGCTTTATGGATTTTGTCTTGGAAAATCTGGAGGAAATGGTGAAAAGGAACCCCAATGGAATTGCTTTTGCAAAGCGTCCAGTTATGATAATCCAAGAGAAGCTTCTTTCCATTAAACCTTTCCTCAAAGATACCATGGAGTTTCGAAAAGACAGCGGGGACCAAACAGATCTTTCGAATCGAATTATGTATACAGTGTTCCTGACTGAACATGTCATCGCCTCGTGTTTAGTTGAGGAACATCCTATTTGGTATGACTTGTTACAACTTTCCAATGTAATAGAGGCTCTTCAGCAGCTTATTGTTGAATGTGAGGTTGTTGTCCGGCTTTCCAAGGCAATTAAGCAGCTCGATCTTGATAGTGAGGTTCCCCAGCTTTCCACTGTAACAGAGGCAATTAAGCCGCTTGCTGTTGAAAGTGAGGTGGACATCCCCAATGTTCAGAATTACAACCCCACAATGACAAGTACATTCACAAATTCAAGTTCTGTCTCTATGAAGCAAGCAAATCCTTCAAGCCTACAAGATGATGTCGTGGGTATGGAAGACGAGTCAAAGAAGCTCATTCAAAGACTTACCGGAGGAACAAAAGGGCTTGACATTGTCTCCATAGTGGGCATGCCTGGCCTCGGCAAGACCACTATAGCTAAAAAGGTGTATGATGATCAAAATGTCAAAGCTTACTTTCACAAACGTGCATGGTGTTGTGTTACCCAACGTTATAATTGCCGAGAGATGTACTTGGACATCTTTAGTGATATTTCTGGTGCTGATGCTCACAAATCCAACCTCAACAGCATTGATGATTATGAGTTAGGTGAAAAGCTCAGAAAAAGTTTGATGGGATATAGGTATCTCATTGTTTTAGATGACATTTGGAGTACTGAAGCATGGAACATTGTAAAAGAAACGTTTCCTGATATGAAAATTGGAAGCAGAATTGTGTTTACTAGTCGAATCCATAATTTGGGGTCACAAACCAAGCTCGATTGCAGTCCTCATTTGCTTCGTCTGCTTTCTGATGAGGAGAGCTGGGATTTATTTCAAAAGAAGCTATTGCATGGGGATAGTTTTTTTCCAGATGATTTATGCAAAATAGGTAAGAATATTGTCAACAACTGTCAAGGATTGCCTTTGGCTGTGGTTTTGGTTGCAGGCATCTTGACTGGAAAGACCATAGAATTTTGGAAGCAAATTGAAAAACGGACAAGTTTCCAAGTTGCTAGGGAAGGGTGCATGGGTGTGCTCGAACTAAGCTACAAACATTTATCAGATTATTTGAAACCTTGCTTTCTCTATTTTGGAGCATTTTCAAAGGATAGAGTTGTGAGAACGCGAAAGCTGATAGATCTATGGATTGCAGAAGGATTAATACCAAGATCTCACAAAAAAAATGTGTATGAAGTGGCAGAAAATTACTTATCTGAGCTAATCGTTCGAAGTTTGGTAATGCTTTCAGAGAGAAGTTCTAGCGGCCGCATAAAGACGTGTCGCATTCATGATCTACTACATGGTCTGTGCCTGGAGAAAATTCAAAAAGATAACTTTTTACAGTTTGTGGAAGATGATGATGTTTCTGAAGGTTCCCTGTATCCCAAATGGTACTACAGCCGTCGTCTATGCATTAATACTGAATGGAGTAACTTCATCGGCCCAAATCCTGCAGGTACATTTGTTCGCACTCTATTTTCTGCTTCTCAGTATCCAGCAAACCAGTTTCGGAAATCAATTCCATGCCCGTCTTCCTTATTGATTAGTTTTAAGCTTCTAAATGTGCTAGATTTAGAACAAGTTTTCATAGAAGCTCCTTTTCCTGTAGAAATAACATTGATGGTTCATTTGAGATACTTATCAATTGCATGCGCGGATGGACGCATTCCAGATTCCATTGACCATTTATGGAACCTGGAAACTTTATTGGTGAAAGGTGCATTTGTTTACTTGCCAACAACCTTTTGGAAGATGAAGAGCTTAAGGCATGTAGATGCTTCCTCATGTTTCGGCAGTATAATGGATCAAGAGTACTGTGAATTAGAAAACATGGTTGTTTTCTCAAATCCATTTATTGTATCAGAATATCAAATGAATGAACTATTCAAAAGGTTGTCAGGGCTAAGAAAGTTTAGGTGTCGTATTGATAGCCGTGAAGGTTTCTGGGCCAATAACTTTCCAGAATTTAGCCGCCTAACTAATCTCGAAGCACTGAGAGTTTATTTTACATCTTTTGCCCTTGGGAAGAATCACGCTCAGTTTCGAGCTCTTGATTTTCCAAATAGTCTGAGAAAATTGACTATCGAAGGGTACAGCAGTCTACCATGGAGAGCAATATCAATAATTGGGCAGTTGCCCAACCTGGAAATTCTGAAAGTAAGACAAGACGCATTCACAGGAGAAAGATGGGACACGGAAGATGGCGGATTCTTGAAGCTCAAGTGGCTGCAACTCTCGCATTTGGACATTCAACAATGGAATGTTGCTGATGATCCATTCCCTAGCCTTGAAAGACTAGTTCTGCACCGTTGTTGGAAGCTTGAGGAAATTCCATCTAGTTTGGGATACATTTCTACCTTATCCAAAATAGTTATAAGTATGTGTTCGGAAGGCACCTCAAGCTCAGCCAGGAAAATTCTTGAAGAGCAGAAAGATATGGGAAATGATGGCCTTGAAGTTATTGTCAAAGATTGGGATGATTCGGATTTGGAATATCTTGAACTGCTCTTAAGGTGTGTATCCAAATTAATTACAATGGACACAATTTTCAGGGTTGATAATGTTTTATTTTGGTTTCAGTTTGTCTTAAAATATACATAAATAATTGGGTAGGTTTTTCCATCTGTTCACCAAATCTGGATTTTCTTCCATTAGTTTATGATGAATCATTTTTTTCTTCTTTTTTGAAATGCAGGCTTATAAGAACTTTCAATCCGAGGTGGGTGAAGTGAGAATTTATGCCTTCACAGGCTTTGGAGCAAATCTTTTGCCACATTTAAAAACGCAGTTACCTGCCTTCATATCCACTCTATTGCTTCCTCTCATCCGCTCACCATTTTCAAAGCTTCAAAGCAATGGTGCCTTGAAAAGGAAGCTTCACCTCTTCCTTCTCCTCCTCGCTTTCCTATTCGGTAATGCCCAAATTCAAATGATTTCGCCATTTGAGTTCATTTCTTCCTAATCATCAACCACAACGCCAATATTTTGTATATTCATGGATGGTTTCATATATTTTCATGGAAATACGAGGTTAGTTTCAAACTTAAGAAGTTCAGCTCTGAATCCATTCACCCAAAAACACCCTCCAACTCACCCTCTTCGGAAAAGTTAAAAAATAAAAATCTCAGGTATATGTTCATAATTATTGTCTCCAAGTACTATAATTATCTGAGTTTTATCATTGTCACAATTACGAATCCTCGGTTAAATGTAATTTGGCAGTGGTAGAAAAGGGGAGCAATGTGGAAATAGAAATGAGGAAAACGGTACAGATGGAAACACATTTTTGGTATTCTGTTTTGTTCTAGTATTGATATTTACCTTTTGAATTCTCTAAGTTGGCTTATCTTATTTAAGCGAGTACTATTTGGTACAGGTGAATCCTAAAGTTTCAGAAGATACAATCAAACCCCTTTAATTCAGGTACAAACTCTCATCTATGACTATTTATGTTTTTGCCTGTTTAATTTATCTCGTCTTTTTGATTTATTATCAGTATGAATAAGCAACCTTTTTAGAAATGAAGGCTAGGCTTTTGTGACTTTAGGCCATGCCATGAGCACATAATGGTCATGACCCATGGTTATTTTGTTGTTCCTCAGCCTTTGATTGGTATCAGAACATCTGAAATGGGTGTTTTACATATTTTTTCTGATAATGCCTGTTTTGGCGCTTCTATAGTGGATATCGAATTTGCTAAAATGTGCTTATAATGAGGTTAGGTTTTACCGCAATTAGTAGAATATTGAGTATGTATAGAGGTGAGCTAGAAAGGCGAGCAGCGTATATGATTTGCACTTTCTTCTTCTTCTTTTTTTAAGATTGGTCGTAGTTTGGAAAAGATAGTTCGAGGTAGTCAGAAACTAGCTTGCATTTGCTGTTATTGAAGGCCTAACATCCACCTCAAAGGCACATTTGTCAGCGAAAGGTAATTTATGTTATTTGTTTAGTCAATCACATGTTTAATCAATTGGGTTTTGCTGTTATTTCAACCGGATAAACATGATTTTGTATGAGCAAAAGCCAACACTCTGTTCTGAGATTGGCTATGCTTTTATCAAATACTCTTCTTAGTCTTCCAGTTGGCTTCTTTAATTGCTGCAAGTTTCATTGGAACTGGGTATAAGGTTCCGAATCTTATCAAACGGTTTTTGTTTGTGTTTTGGCCCCTTTTCCCTTCTTCTTGTGATGGTTTTATACCGTTGGATTTGCTACCGAAATCGATTCTGTGGGGATATTTGTCTTAAAAGATTACTTAAGGATACTTATCTCTTTGTGATATTACTTGTTAGTTAGGAGTTGATTTTACATTTTTGTATGTTATTGGAGACAAACTATGTGTGTGTCTCTGTTATCTTTTGTTGAGCTCTTTTAACTCTAATCCTTTTGCAAGAAGTGCATATATCTACATGAATTTGGCGCAATGAATTATCATCCTTGCTTGAATTTTTTGAGTAACTTATAGACCATGTCCAGCTTGTTCTGTCTCTGCTGATTTTGGTTATTTTGTCTTTCATTTGTGCTGGATCATGAAAACAAGGATTCATAGCGGCTGGGTATTGGTGCTTTGCCTGGAATTTCTACATTCATGGTTTCTTCCCATCTACCTTTGCTTTGCTGTCTGTAAAGCCTTCTGAGAGACCATTCATCTCTCCTGAAAGTGTATGTGGAGGTCTGCAGGTTTTTCTATAAATTCATACCACCCACATATGATAAAATATAGACCTTACAATACTTTCCTCTCAGAAAATTTTACTATAGGACCGGGTACCCATGCAAGTATAAAAGGTAGCGGCAACTGTAAAATGCAGCTGCGGATGCCAAGGAGAAAGCTGCGGATGCCAAGGAGAAAGCTGATATCTTCAAAGCCAAAGCTCAAGAGAAGGTAACTTTTAGTTGTTTGGAATCAGGGCCTGATATAACTTTGGATTATGATGTTCTCGAATCTTGCTAATTTGTATGCAGAGAAAGCTGTGGCGAGAACCAAGGAAGAAAGAATGCTAGCAGACGAGCAGATGAAAGTGAAGGAGCACGAAGCTAAGATAAGATGCAGCCACACCAAAAGAAAGCAGAGATCATAGAAGATAAAATGATGCATCATCATCATCATCATCTTCATGGGTACCATGAGCCAGTTGGAACTGCGTCTGCATTTCAGCTTAAAGTTGTTGCTAGTTTCAATTTAGGGGTCATTGCTTTTGCTAGTTTCATCACAAAAGCAAAAAAGGAAGTGTTTTTTGGGGCATTAAAAGATAGAATCTGATCAAGATTATAGATTGGAAGGGTCAATAGTCACTCAAAGATTAGTATAAATTGTTCATTAAAGTTCATTTACCATTTAGTTTAAGGTATTAGCATTACATAAAAACAATAATATCAAGCTATAAGAGATGTTAAATCAAAAGCTATTATAAATCATATTTATAAGGTAGTAGAAACTTGATAACACTCCCTTATTATTCGAGAAAATTTCAACTTGTCATATAATTTTAGATATTCTTCCTTCAATTGACAGGTACTTCATTACTGTGATCCAACCACCTCTACAATTTAGAAACACCTCTGATGCATTAATCCCACCTTAACAATCTTGTATGAATGAAGCAAAGAAGTTAACAGCCATAACATTTCACGAGTAGTGCAAACGAGATCCATTTTGGAAAACTAGATCAACTAAGAAGGCAATGATGATCAACAGTAATATGGTAAGACAGTTCAGCTCCTCTGAAGATCCAACAGTTGTCCCCTTTCTTGGATTTGAGTTGAAAGCTTAGATTCATATTATCTATTCAACTTGAAATCAATAACCAGCATGGACTCTTGCACGTTTTTAAATTATAAGTTGCTTATTATTACTCTAATTCTCATATATTTACTTTTCTTTGATTGGAGTAACCAGATTTTTAGATTGCCCTTCCACCAAAATGTAGACATAAATACAACTCAAACTCGATTATTGCAAACATGACAGCCAGTTAAAAGCCAGTTAAACTAACTCAACTGGTTGTCCAAATAATAACTAAATATATGACATATAAACACAAAAGCTCTCCAATGGTGCGATCTAAACAACAAACATAATTTACAAGAATTTCTGCGACATTTTCCTACAAGAGATACATTAATGATCCCAGAAGAGCCTGCTCTCTAAGGCCTTTTCATTATATAGTCGGAATCCCAGTTGATTGGATAGAGATCTCCAAAAGACTCTCCAGAAGAAGCTATAAATGGCACATGGCTTTCATTTGAAACTTCCACAGGTTGGTTGCTTGTGATTTCCATGGCCTCAAACTTTCTATTTTCACTGGAGCCACCTTGTTCTGAGACTGAGACTAACCTTTCGCCGATTCCTCGTCCTTCCAACATACTAACCACAGATGACATACTAGGCCTATCAGATGGCGTCACATTTGTGCAGAGAAGTGATAAATCCAATGCTAGCATAATCTCCTTCTTGTTGTAGTCTGATCCTAGTCTTGGGTCTATTAGATCCATTATTTTCCCTTTCTCCTTCAGTTGATTAGCCTGACAAATCAAAATAATTGTTTTGCAGCATTGAAAAACACGAAAAGATATGACGTCCAAAATTAACTGATGTTGCTACTGAGGCAGATGCGGCTAGATGTTCTGATGCATAATCCCAAGTGACTTGCAACCAAAACATAAATATTTTGTAATGATGAAGTTGGAAAGATACTAGCCATTACAGTTCATGAATAAGGGGAATGGAATCCATTTTGGAAAAGTGGAGCAACTAAGAAGGATATGAGGATCAGTGATGTGGTAAGTTGGTATTGATCCTTGCAGTTTGGTACCTATGGAGATCATTGGTTGTCTCTTTCCTTGGATTTCAGTTGAAAAACTATTCATATCAAATCTTTTCAACTTGAAAGCAATAACCAGCATTCAATTCTTCAATGCAAGAGAGAAAGATAATGAGTTTACCCAGTCAAGAAGGTAGAAACAATCCTCCTTCGGCTTGATACTGGTGTTACTCTTTCCGCTCACAATCTCCAAAAGGACAACTCCAAAACTATAAACATCGGCTTTTTCAGTCAAATAGCCCCTCAATGCATATTCAGGTGCCATATATCCACTAAAGTCAAAAGAATTCACAACCATCAATCTTGCTAAAAAATAATCTAAAAATAGGAAACCTGTAAACTAGAGTTGAAACAACAATAGTACAAGTGACTCACAAGGTTCCAGCAATGCGAGTACTGATATGGGTATTTTCTTGTTCATCAAGTTTGGCCAGACCAAAGTCAGATATCTTGGCATTTAAATCCTTATCCAGTAACACATTGGTGGCTTTGATGTCTCTGTGGACTATTTTTAACCTAGATTCTTCATGAAGATAAGCCAAACCTCTTGCTAAACCAATAGAAATCTTTCGTCTCGTTGGCCAGTCTAAATGTAACTGCTGTTCTTCAGGTCCTGAAAGTATTCAACAGAATGATAACTAATTATGTTAAGTTTTGCCAGTTCCGCATTCAAAATTGTTAAAAAAATGAATTTGAACCAAATAATTCAATTTGAACTTGCCAAACAGTGCTCGTGCAAGACTGTTATTCTCCATATATTCATAGATAACCAGTAATTGGTTCCCCTCAATACAGCATCCATAAAGTTTCACAAGGTTAGGATGTCGTAGGGCTGAAATCACACCAATTTCGTTCAGAAACTCACGGTTCCCTTGATTAGATTTAGAAGACAGCTGCTTTACAGCAATGATTGTTCCGTCTCCCAGATGACCCTTCAGTGGATGTAGAATGCGAAGTTAAACAAATAAAACACGCATTTACCTTTCTCAATGCTGTAAATTTTGGAATATATATATAACCTTTTGTTGCAATTACCTTGTACACAGAACCAAAACCACCTCCTATTTTGTTGGCTGCATCAAAATTATTGGTAGCAGCTTTAATTTGTCTTAGAGTGAATGATCCAGTGTTCAAGTCTAAACCCCTTAGATCTGCCCAGAAAGCTCATCAAAGTAAGCTATCTCATGATCTTAAACATTGTTTAGAAAAATATCCAAGCAGATTGGTATTCTAAACTTGAAAACCAGTAGGCTGCAGCTTGTTGTATTCCACAAAAAAAAAAAAAAAAAAAAAGACATTTGAACTGATAAAATCGTGCCATGATGTCTTAAAAACTTTAGAAATTGAGGACAAACATAAATCATACTCTCATGAAATGGCATAATGGCTTACCATTTTCATATGAATCCTTGCAAGGCAGACAACCTTTCCACCAAAGAACAACTAGAAGCATAGAAATGATAAACAGAACTGCAAAAACACTCCCAATTACAACGCCAATCACTCCGTGCTCTTTTGGGGGTGAAAAATCTGGATATGAAGAAGAGAGATAAGTTATCCGACATTGTCTTTCAGAAAGTTAAAAAATGAATGCATAGACTTTTTCACTTCTTCTCTATAGCTTAAAATGCCTTCTAATTATGAAATAAATCTTGCAAAACAACATACAAGAAAACACCACCCTTGTTGTCATTTTTTCTAAAGCAAAGTGATCACTTGAAGACTAAAATCTTGTCAGTTTACCTCAGGGTATGATGTATGCAAATAAAATGTATATAAACATAGAGCAGTATAACTTTGGCTTCAGCGTAAAGTTGATTTTGGTGTGAATAAAATACATAGATCTGTATCTGAACTAAAGTTAACGGAGAGATGCAAAGGGGTAATGATTCTCCTGCAAAGCAAGAGCTTGCTAGCTGTATAATACTCACCAGGTTCCACAGAGATTGCTGAAATTAGAGGACCATATATTCCCCTTGTAGGAATAGCATTTGTCCCTTTTCCCGCCCAGAAGAAGCGGATGTCCAAAGTATTATTTCTTACCGTGGCATTAAAGTTTAATATAATGGGTTTGTTAACTCCGCCTGCTTCATCTTCAATATTGAAATCTTTCTTCACCAACTTCCCCTGAGTAATTTGACAGTTATAAATCATTATGCAGAAGAAAGAAGTAAAAAAGAAACAATTTACTCAAACATAATAGTGGAATCCCAAATGGCTAGTGAACTTCCTAATTTATTTGCAAAAGTGGAGTTTCTTTAAAAAGTTGTAACAGAAAAGGGCCGAAACCTGAATGTAAATATCAAAGAAGCGCCTCCCAAGACTAGAAAATGTCCTGTCATCAGTGAAAATTATTTCTGCAAAATGAAGTTTTACTTTGTAGTTCCCGTTTCCCAGACAGAAACCGTAATATGTCAATGAAAGAGGGGATAGTCGAGCATTCGTGTACAATTCCAGATAGTTCACAGCTGTACTTGAAACATTCCAGATATATGTACCATCAGGGTCGGGTTTGGAGGAGAAGCTACCAGTACTGCTAAATGCCCAATTACTCCCGCCCCGGACAAACTTTGAAGGCCCACCTGATTGCATATCTTCCTCATAGTTTGTACCATCAACTCTTAATTTGTTTCCACCACAATTTATATGGAGAGAGTAAACCACTGTTATGAAGCAAGACAGGAAACCAGAAAATAAATACTTGCTAAAGAGTCAACTCTAAAGAAAATAAAGCTATATAGTTTTAACTCTCATTAGTAGAATTCCATTCAACCATAAACAAATGGAACGTCTATTCCTCCTAAGAAAAGCAACCAAGCAGGAGATAAAAGTGCAGCTATAATTAGCCGGATTACAAACTTTTAAGTTCAGCAGATCTGCATTTTTGTAATCTTTCTGTTGAATGATCTTTGATAGTTGTGCTCTTTTCTAAATCTCTAGGGGTAAAGATTCATGAATCCTATTTAACTGCGAATGGGCAGCTGCTCAACCCATAATGAAAAATAGTAATTGCCAACATGTAGCTATGTTGTACTAAATCAATCCCCAGAGTTCCTCATTTTATTTCCTGCATCTCTTACAAAATGTAGAACATCCCTGGTCATTTGCTAAGCTTGCAGCTTATGTTTCATAGTAGTATTTTATTTTCTTGACAAGACTTGATATCAAAATATGCAGGGCTACACTGTAGAACTTTCAACAGCCATGAAAGAAGTAAAACAAGGTAAACTTACTTGCTGGACAATGAACACCGCCTAATAAGCATGAAACAAACTCTCTGAAAAAACAATGGAACATCCAGAAATAGTTATCTTTACTGAGGTTAAAGATGAAAATAACAGAGAAATTCCATCTTGAAAAAGTGCCATTTTAACAGGGTCATGAAAGTGTTATTGATTTGGAAACTTACAAAGTATTGCCGTATGAAGAGCTTGCGAACAAGTTCCTAGCATTATATTTACCCTCAGATGTTAGCCAGCAAAGATAAGCCTTGACATAGGAATTATGGCCTTAAAAAAAAAAAGGTAAAAGTGATCTTACGTGTTTCTTGGTTCACAATTTGAGGCAACTGTATTTTTAGTAAAATTGTTGTATGAGAGATCACTGGAAAATTAAAGAATTGATTAATAAAAACGTCTCGGACAGAATAAGACAATAAGCCAAAGAATTATTCTATGAGCATTGAACAGGATCACTTTAAGAACCCAGATAAAATCGAAACATGTCTTCATCTTTTCCCACTGATGATCTAGTGAGGTGATCTATGATAGTTCGGTTTTCCATTTGCTTGCAATGTAAGTATAAAAAAAAAAAGAGAGAGAGAGAGAGAGAATGCAATAGAAAACAGCAACAATCCTTAAATAAGGACCCATTAAATCATAATATTGTTATGAGATAAACATAAACCTAAAGTGCTAAACCGATAATTGACAACCATTATGTTGTTGGGATAAGTACTCATCAACTTACATTTCATTCCCTTTATTCAGCATCCATTCAGGTACTTGTCCAGAGAGATGGTTCCCTGTCAGATAACTAAAAGAAATAATCATTAAAGAATTAGTACGTTCAACAGTTACCTGCAATTTAAAAGCGGCCTTTTTTTGCCATATCAAATACAATTCGTAGTAAACGTATTTTCATCTAAGATAACTTGTTAGAATCCTTACATTCTGTCCGTGTAAAATAAGTTTTTATAGCTGTCTGGAACTTGTCCACTTAGATTGTTAAAACTGAGATCCCTGCAAGGCCGCAGGAAAGAAATGCTTTCAGCATAAATAAGACACCATGTAAACTATCTCCAAAGAATTATCCAAGCTAATTCAGGGAACACCATGTAAACTATATCAAAGATTTAACCAAAACCAACTCCCCCCCCCCTCCCTTGATAAATCTTTAACTCTGTTACTGCTTTTCTATTCATACTCCGGCTTTTCCCTTTACAGATAAGTCATGCAGACTACAGTAACTGTGTTAGGCTCAACAAGAGTGGGAACTGTCCATATTACTTTACAGCCAAGACTGTCCATATTACTTTACAGCCAAGACAAACTATTAATGTGGATGAAAGACTACTTTCAGCACTCTTTCTCTAAATCCAAATTCTTTTACCACAGCTACACATGCATAATGTGGCTTATGATGCCATCAGATAGAGTAAGAGTTGGAGTTTTCCCCTTTCTATTAGCAAATGCTTATTTAATTTATTTCTTGTTGTTTCTAGACGTAACATTCGAGGCTTGCATCAACTAAATGCAAGTGAAGAGTTTCTACATCTAACTTGGAAGGTCAAAATTTTCGCACAAATTTAAAGTCATGCAATTCAGATCTTGCAAACATAATCCAGAAGCATAACAGTGAGATCAGCTAAAGAAGAATTGAATATACTCACAAGAGTGTCAATGCTTTCGGTGAGCCGAGATCTGTTGGTAATTGACCAGATATATTGCAGTTCCTTAATATACTGCAAAATCAATTGCACATAAACTCAGATATGATAGAATCGTTATCTTGTTTGGGAATGTGATGATAAGTGAAAGACTCACAGTGTCTTCAAACTCGTTGCCCCACCAAGGGGAGGAATAGTACTGGTAACATTTCCATATAAATCACTGATTCTCCTGTTCATATGAATTCAAGAAAATATAAAGGTAAACCATCAAAATAGCATACTCTATGTACCATCAACCTAGTAGTTAGAAGTCCATTTGTGACCAAAATAAAGTAAAGACTCCAGACTCACAGGTCAACTAAATTTGTCAAAGAAGCAATAGCAGAAGGTATTGGCCCATTTAGACCGCTAGCTTGAATCACCCTTCCATCATTGAAATTAGTTAAGTTAATGTAAATTGCAAAAATTATGCAGTAAGTCAAGCATAAATCAGAATATTAAAGGCACCATCTCTTACAGCCTTTCAAGATGTGTCCAGTTCACAATGAAGTTTGGTATAGTGCCCACAAACTGATTATCAGAAATCCGACTGCATAGACCAAAGAATTTACCACATGGTTTCAAAAGTTAACTTTAAAAATGAATGTGTGCGGAACCCAGATGTGAAACTCGAGAGTCAGGATTAGAAGCTCACAAGTCCTTTATGGTGGTCAGTTTAGCTAGTTCTGCAGGCAACTCCCCAGTCAAGTAATTTGAGATTAAAGATCTTCAATGCCAAGAGGGAAAACAGGTTATCAATTTTTATTTTTACAAGTTAGGAAAATGTCATAACTAACCAAATTGTTGATTAGGACAATAGGGTATAAATACAGAACAATTTCTTCAAAGGGTTCTTACAGTTTCTCTATGCTAGAGAGGTTCCCAAGCTCTGGAGGAATAGGTCCAGTCAACTGATTGTACTCCAGAGTCCTAGATGTTCAATGTAATTCAAGATTCAAGCAAACAACCCATTTCCCACCATTAAATTAAAATAGCAAACACACTATAAGATTGAGGAAAGCCATACAGGTTAGCTAGTGCTGATATTTCCCAATTCTTTTGGTATTGGCCCTGATACTCGGTTTCCAAGCAGGGAACTGCAGCACACACATTTGTATATAAATTAGCACCAAAACATCATTTTTTTCCCATAACAAACACGTAAACTAAGAAAGCGAGACTTACAGGTTTACGAGTGGCAGTGAACCCCATTCAACAGGCATGGTGCCATTGAGGTAATTCCGGCTCAGATCACTTCAAAATTTCAACCAGGATATGTAAAAATCAGTTAAAAGTTTTGAAATTTTAGTGGGTTGTTCTTTACGTTGAGCATTTCATTTTGCTACGAAAAGTAATGGCAGGCGTACTTACAATTCTCGTATAAAAGGGAGCTTGGTCAATTCATGAGGCACGTTTCCGGAAAGATTCTGGGTTTTGAGTACTCTGCAAATCCAGACCCGAATCATCGACGATGATCATCATCAGTGTTAAAACAAGTGAAGTACACATTGCAAATTCGATATGCATTCCAGTAGGAGTTGAGCTTTTCAATAGGATTTCATTTTCCCATGTTTTGCTTCCTTAATGGGTCTTATTGTCCGCCTTTGGGCAAATTATACCATAATCACTGACCCTTGCATGTCCCTTATTTTTCTATCTGATTAATATCATCTTATTTGCCAATGGAGTATCCCCAATTTAGTACTGAAGCGTTTTGAATGACCATTATTTTTCTATCTAACCAATATAATTATTTTATTTTTTAATAGATTATCTTGCCATGTAATCTAAGTATCACGTATATTAATTGGGCTCCATTCTACCTCTAACTTCACTAATACATTTATGTGCTATTCTTGGTAAAAGTTTTTTATAGATTAAAAAAATGTTTAAATTCTCAAAATTATTGGATATTTTGGGATTCTAGTTATTTTGGAATCCAAAAAAAAAAAAAAAAAAGTCATATTTTATAAACTAAAATTATAATTTTTCTTACTCGTTATATCTAATTTTAAGATAATCAAAAATAGATGATCGACTAAAATTCTTCTTTGTAAAAGCATATATATAGCTTTTTCTTTTCTTCTTTTCCACTGAAGAATATATATGGGGAGCATAAAGAAGAAGAAGATAAGTAGCGGAAACAAGAGTAAACTTACATGCTGACAACATGGCAAACAGTGTTGTTGAGGAAGTTACAATCACAAGTGACAGCATTCCTATTATCTTTGTTTGTAGTTGGATCAATCCAGTTACTGAGTCCACTGCATGGATCCACACTAAAATTCCAGTCCTTCTTCCCCAAAGTCACTGCAATTTCCTTCAAAGCTTCCACTGTAACGCACCAGCAAAACACAAAACCATAAGATGGTGATATAAAAAAAAAAGGTGAAAAAGAAGTAGCCCAGAATGCAAAACTACAATGAGATTGATACCTTCATCAGAAACAAGAATAGGGCCAGCAGAAGCAATAGTTGGTGAAAGGAAAACGAAGGCAGTGGCTGAAGCCAGAAGCAATATTACTACTGCTCTTGGAAACATTCTGCAACTTGAGAGGAGACAAGAATGAACAATCTTGAAGGCAAATATTAATGGTGATGAACAAAGTGCGGAAATTATATATAAGAAGATAGTAGAGCAGTACGGTATTTGTTTGATTAATCAGAAGAAAATGCATGGTTCATGAACTTCATGTATAGGAGTACATTATAATAGCCCATACATCATTATCATGAATGTACCAGAAGGAATAGATTCATTGGTAAAGTACTAACTAACTACATATTAAAAGTATAATGAAGGTTGAAGAAGACAAAAGCCAACGGGACATTAGGAATTGACTTTGATTGTTTTGGGAAATGATTTGGTAAGGATTAAGGATAGACAAATTGCAGTTTTTCAGTTGATGTAGACCTCGGATCATCATCCATCTTTGTATTAACAAAATAATAATAATAATCATAAAGGAGATGAGGTGGACGAGTTACGACTATAATTATTTATTTTTGTATATAATATGTAGCAACCGTTCACAATAATGACTAATTTCTCGTTAAATTGGTATGAGACAATTATCGTAAGATTGAAATAATATGTAATATTAGAAATTAGTTATATATAACATTTTCTAGCCATCCAATCGAGCTGTTGTATAGTTCATTAATTTGGTAAATATTGAAGGATTCAACTCATAATATACTAAAAATTATCCCTGGCAATTTTTTACACGACCCGAAAACCGAACTCGGAATCGACATGAATTAGAATCGAAATGAACATAAAATTTGGATTCGTAAAAATTTCGGGTCGGGTTGGGGGGAAAAAAAGTCAAAATCAGGTCGACCCGTTGGGTTGACGGGGTCGACCTGATGATCCAAAATAATTTTATAAATATTATTGTGAGAAAAAATTCAGGTTGACAGTCGGTTTAAGTTGGTCGACCCTAAATTGACCTGGTCAACCCTTTTGGGTCGGGTTGACGTCGATTTAGGGTTGTCGACCTTAAACCGATCTGGTCAACCCATTGACCAGGTTAGGTTCGAGTTGTCATTCTCTAACCCATTCAAGTTCGTGTTGGGGGTAAAACTGTCATTTTCTCTTCTAACCCGACACGTCAACACGAATTATGTATGAGGTAATCATACGTATAATGTATAATTTTCATATCATTAGATTCTAAGGATCTAAAGCTGATCTTTGGTGGTGAATGAATGGGACAAATTCAGTACACATTAATTATTAAGGCAAAGAATGTTTGGTAAGCATCTGATAAGTATGTAAATCATACTATAAGTTAAATTAATAATTCTAAAAATATTGGACTGAGGAAGGCTATATGCACCCAAATGTCTCACCATAAAATTAAGCCCAATTGTTACATTCCCTACATAAAATCAATGGTCTTAAATTAAAATCATTTAGTGTTAAAACTCTATATTAAACAATTTATTAATGAAAAGTTGTATTAAAATTATAAAATATTTTGTAAAAGAAAATCTCAATTATTTTTTAAAACATCTTACATGAAAAATTGAAAAGAATAATTGATATTTTAAAGATAGAGTAGAAGATGGTGATGAGATTCTTTTAAAATTTTAGTTTGAAGTAAATTGTAATAAGGATAAAGATGTAAGTTATTATTATAGATAATAAAGTAAAATAATTAGGATAAAAATTTTGGTAGAAAAAATAAGTAGGTAAAAACAAGTTGGAAGGAAAGAGAGGAAACGTTCACAGGCGATGTTAAGTTTTGTTTTAGTGGAATCCAGATAAAGGAATATCGGTGACGAAGTCTGAAAATCTTTTATGAGTACTGATTTTAGAAAAAATAATATTAAATTTTGAGGTAGAACATGGAGGAAGAAATTTTGATGAGACTGAATCGAAGACGAAAACAGGCTGCTCTGTGAGATCTTTGACTGAAGAAGAAATAGGGTTTGAATTGTATTTATTTATTTATTTTTAAACTACTTACCTAAACGACTTGATGATATTTACTTAATGAAATAATGTCGTTTCATTAAGTAAGTGATGTTCGTAGAATATATATATATTTCACATATATACACACAAACTGTAAAAAGTAAAGCATCAATAGACTAATTTTTGTTTATTAGATTGAGGAGTTTAATATTTTCGTAAGTCGTATATAGTGAAATATATGTACATACATATATATTGCATTATATATACACACAAGCACATCAGAAAATGAAACGTTAAATAAAAAAAATATTATAATTTAAAAACTATACAAAATCGCTCCTTAGGGAATGGATAGATTTTCAAATAAAAGATCTCTTAGAACTACTTGATTCCCTAAATAATGGTGAAATTATACTATATTGTATTTATGGCATTTATCAGGTGATAAAAAAGACCAAAACAATAGTTCCTTTGATCAACTTATCCAGAGAAGCCTGGAGACGAATATTAGTCTATTGTTAAGATGGGATTATAGATTGGAAGGGTCATAGTCACTCAAAGATTAGTATAAATTGTTCATTAAATGTGCTATAAATGATTTATGAGGCATTACAAACTTAATAAGTTAGATTCACTCATTTATTATTTGAGAAGATTTTAACTTATTATATAATTTTAGATATTTTTCCTTCAATTGACAGAAAAGAGATACTTCATTACCGTGATCCAACCACCTCTATACTTGTCAAGCTATGAATGTGTCCCAAACTTGGTGGAATCCCCTCAAGATAGCGGCACCATTTCACTACAAGTCATTCAAGTGAGGGGAATGGCTCCTCATCAGGGACATTCCACTATTGAATCTTCATATTCCTAAGTTCCAACATCTTTAGTTTCAAGAATTCGCCTTCTTCCGTGTCCCATTTTTCTCCTGCAAATCCCAGTTTTCTTAACTTGAGAACCTACATCCTTCATAGAAAGTTGTTGAATTTTCATCAAGCACAAATCATTGTATTAGATCATGGACACGATATGCCTTTATGCCTCCATTTGAACTTGGTATCTTGTCATATATTCTTGGTACTAATCCTTCTGCAATCCATATATTCATCAGCTTTCTGGATCTAACAACTCTATCTTCAAGAAATGCTCCAAAATAGAGGAAGCATGGTTTCAAATAACCTGGTAAATGTTTGTAGCTTAGTTCAAGCACATCCATACACCCTTTCACTAACAACTTTGGAACTTGTACTTTTCTTCAATTTGCTTCCAAAATTCTATCTTCTTTCCAGCATGATTTTTGAGCATCATCACTTGTAACATCACTTAAAATGTGCACTATTTCTCGATTTGTACGTGTTATCCCTTGTACAGAGGCCATATTAATCTTCTCTGTATCTTTCCAATTTTATCGTGTCCCCGAAAGGACTAAAATGTGAAAAACACAATAATAATATTTCACCCTGGGTAATTCTCTTCCAGTTGGCCAATGAGTTGTTTCTTCATGAGACCTGGACTGGAATTAGCACAATTCTTTAATCACCTCCAGATAGCAAATAAACAAATATTGGTTGTATATAATATATAAAAAATGAAAATAAAAAGTTGCATTTTTTTTTTTTACAATGAGAGAGGCACAATGCCTATTGAAACCTATTAATTTAGGTTCGGTGCGGTGTGACTGTTGAGTGCAGTCTGAGTACCTCCGGTGTGATCTGCTACCCCCGAGTATGACTTGAAGTCAGGACCGCCGTACTCCTAAAGGAGAAAGTATTATTGATATATGTGAAACCAACATAAATACTCTTAAAAAATTCCGTTACATAGTAAAGCAGAAAATATGGGTCGTCTTCTTAGGGAACGAGTTAGGCAAATAATTCCAATTAACCAAAAGTGGGGGTTTGAATGTTAACTAATTACTGAGAAGTAAAATTAAATAAAAAGGATAAATTTACTTAAAAGAGAATTCAACTAAAATAAATAAATGTTTTAAGAAAAATCAAATGATAAAAGCTATAGCTAAAGGGATGGCTTTTTCCATCTTGCTGTAGATAATTGATTCTAAATGCAAGAATTAACTCAAATCAATTAGGATTATACTTAGTTTTCATTGTCTGAATTCTTCTCTCAATTCAATTTTATATGTTTAGTGTCGAAAATTAAAGAATTTCCTTAATTCTTCCTCTAATCTAAAGTCAATTCTAAGATGACGTAGATAAAAAATGATCAAAAATACTGTTCAAACTCAACATATATTATTATTATAATTGATATAAACTCGTATTTTAAAAGATCTAGTTACATTTTTATTTTATATATAAGTTTAACTGATATATTCTTACATTTACTTTAAACTCATATTTCATAACATTGGTATTTGTTGTATGTAAGTTTCCGTTTTGATTTTGTTGTTGAATGGAAGGAAAAAAAAAATGGAAAACGGATAATTAACTAAAAAAATGGGAGAAAATTTAAAACAAGGAAAAAAAACTACTTATATAAGAAAAGGTATGAATAATGAGAATGCTTCAAAACAATGAAAAGGTCGGAAGAAGAAGTATGCAACACACAATAATACAGTTTGAATTGACACAATGTTTCTGCCCAGATTTCTTCTGCAGAACTGTTGAATTCTGCTGCACAACCCCAAGCTTTTCAGGGCTGGTTGCTTCTTCTTCTGCTAAAGTTTTCCTCTCCCAAACCCAAAGATGCCACAAACCAATTGTTAGGCCACCAAACACCCATCATACGCAAGTGTCACGGGCTCACGTTCGAACCCCGCTACTCGTGTGGCACTAGCGTACCACCAGGCCGATTGTGGATGCAACAACATACATTCCTACCAGTACCAACCAAAACGTACATTCCACTTCTTTTGGAATGGCTGGAAGACAGCAACACTCGGAGGCTCATCAACTTTTTCCCTCTTCCTGATCAGATAAACAATGCGCACATGAAATCTTAATGACAATAAGTTGAAAGGAGAACCACATTGAGAGAGATATTACCAATGGAGGTTCTGATTGGCGAGTAGCATATGCTTGGATCTCAAGTTTAAGTGATTCAGAGAAAAAGGGGCAGATTGACTCCATGTCCACTGTCTGTAGAAGTGGAAGCTCATCTGATGTCTTAACAGCCCAAACTATCAAAATGCTTTTATGCAAAACATCACTTAAGATGGCCAAGAATGGTGAGATTCCAATTCCACCTGCTACTAGGATAGGATTTTCATACCTAAGGAACAAAAAAGGCCACAGAAGTTTATGCGTAAATATCGACTGAAGTCAAGACCACAAAAACTGAATCTAACAAACATACAAATTTAATCTTTGTCATGGATATCTTACAAGTAGCTTTATATCTTGAGGATGTCTAATAAGAATAATCTCAAAGGAACTGAATACTTACATAAGATGGTAAGGTGATTCATGTCCATATGGCCCTTCTATGGAGACAGATATATTCGATTGGGACTGTGACAGTTGCATTTGTGGTTGATCCTCTGAAACTTTCAGGATCTTTTTCCTTCAATTTTCCAGTCCAACCCCCAAGTACTTTTATAAGAATTGCAAGATGATTTTTACCATCCAAGGGACTGGAGGAGACACTGAAAGGCTGCCACTGCAGCCAGGATAGTTCACGAACTTGAAGAAACACCCAACCAAGTGCATTGTAACGCAAATCTATAGAGAACAAGAAAACAGTCAGTTTGGAGTGCAAAATATTATAAATTAAAATGTGCCATAGAAGATAAACTACTATGAAGTGCTTGCAAGGTTTGGATAGGACTAATTCCACTGTTCCACATGGGAAGCATTTAGCTGAAAGGATGTCAACTTTCTTTCGTGATTGACAGAACCTAAGGAATTGATCGAGCATGAAAAGGAAGATCCCAGCTGCAGCCATGCTGAAAATGAAATCACCAACATGCAACGCCAAGAAGACCACAAACACTACGTAGAGCTGATGCGTGTAGAAGCACAGTTCAAAATTTATCCTCCTGACTCCAGGAAGTGATGTCACCCACATCAGCAAGCCAGCTAGCAGGCTGATAACTCCAGGAAGGCTTGGCCTAAAGTCACAAAAGCCTAGCCGTCATTTCTAAAAAGGGTTGCTTATTCATACTGATAATAAACCAAAAGATCAGATACATTAAACACGCAAAAACATAAACAGACATAGATGAGAGTTTGTACCTGATATCTGTATCTGTATCAAGAATATAAAAGATATATGTATCTTTTATATTCTTGATCTGATATCTGTAGTCTGCTGATCTGATGTCAAGTATTCGCTGATCTGATGTCTATACAATCCTGATCTGATCTCCCTTGTTAAGTATGTTTTAGTTCTACTGTATGATTTCTTTTATATTCTTGATCTGATATCTATAGTCTGTTGATCTGATGTCAGGTATTCGTTGATCTGATGTCTATACAATCCTGATCTGATCTCTCTTGTTAAGTATGTTTTAGTCACATTTACCATCACCATGTTCACATTTACCATCAACAACATCATGTAAACCCAATATACTGAACATTACCCATCAAAAACATCGTAACATACTACATATAACATAATATTTGAAGAATCAAAAACATACCATATTATGGATAATACACTACATTTACCATCATGAGGTTAGATTTACCATCACACTTACAAAACACTGAAAAAAATGATAACAGAATGAAATACTTCGTCTTCGAGTTCTGGGCTCTTTTCCATTCTTCTTCTTGCAGTCTCGCTTCTGATTCTTGGTTTGTCTGAATCGGAATTCGCTGCAGCCCAAGTCGCAGGACTCAGCAGGGATGTGTTATGGCAGCGGGCGGCGGACCGGGTGGTTCAGCTTCCCTGGCAGCCGCTGGTGATACAATACATTTACCTAAAAATACAAAACCAAAGCATCTTGACATTTACCATCACCATATTCACATTTACCATCACCAAAATCATAATATCGAAAACACATTTACCATCACCATATTCACATACCTTCACTCTGGGGCTGTTGCTGCATTTTCCCATTTTTCCCACCCGTTAATGCATTTTTTGTTCTCATTTTTCCTCCCTTTCGATTGAGTTTTGTCGTCGCGTTTATGTTTTTTGCTTCGTCGTGTATGAACGTGGGCGGTTTGCGGAGTGCTCTGACGTGGGTATGAATGCTCGGACGTTGACGATTTGCGGCCAATCGAAAGCAGCAATTTTGCTTCTTCAGCAGACGATGATGATGGAATTGATGGATGAAGGGTTTTGTTCGCCATTTTATGAGAATTAATAGAAGAAATAAATTTGTGCAATTTCCCAGGAATGATTTAATGATGGTTTGTTTTGGAACCCGTTCATATGAAAGAATTTAGGCGGCTCTGTTTTTGTGGGTTTTCAAGGAGCGTGAATACAAACTCCTCCCCACTTAATATACATATTTTAATTTTGTTTTAATTTTTACTATGTGTACAGATTTTTATGGTACACTTAGTTGTACTATATAAGTACTGCCAGTTACCGCCCCAGTTTGGACAATAATGTCCTTAACAATACATTAAATACCTTCATGATATTTAAATTATATTATACTAAAATACCCTCCTACAAATTTTGGTAAAAAAAATTTCTACCCAACCCGGCGACCCCCCTCCCCCCATCACCCCCCATTCCCCTCATCGCGCCCCTCCCGCCTTCCCCCAAATCGGTGCCCTACCTTCCCCCGGCGACCCCTCACTCGAAACCCCCCATCGCGCCCCTCCCGCCTTCCCCCAAATCGCCCCGGCGACCCCTCCCTCAAAAACCCTAACGATTCCACCCCTCCCCCTACCAAAACCCTAGCCGGTCGCGAAGGTTGCCAAGGTTGCCGCCGACCCGGTCGCGAAGGTACGAATCCACCCCTCCCTCGAAAACCCTAACGATTCCACCACCCTCCCCCTACCAAAACACTAGGCGGTCGCGAAGGTCACGAAAGTTGGCAAGGTTACCGCAGAGCGAAGGTCGCAAAGGTTGCCGGTCGCGAAGGTTGCGAAGGTCGCGAAGGTGCCGCCGTTGTTTAGAGTTCTCAGCGTCGGTCACGAAGTTCAGTGGCGAGCCTTGGGTCGCGAAGGTGCCGCCTCAGTTTCGTGTTATTAGGGTCGGTCGGGAAGTTGATTCGCGAAGGCTTGGGTTGCGAAAGTGACGCCGCGGTTGTTATTAGTATGGACAAAAATGTTTCTCAGTGGAAGTTTTGAAAGATTTTTCAAAATCTTTCAAAACTTCCACTGAGAAACATTTTTGCTACTGTTCAAATTAGCTTTTGATGCGGTTTGTTTTGGCTTGGGAGGAATGAACAGAAATGGTTGCCTGCTGGTTTATGTATGCTGGAATATTAATTTATTGTCTTCTCTGTTTATGCATATTGCATCAAAGTTGGCACATGTAATTTCTTGAATTATAGCATACTTGGTTCTGCAGCTGTTTGGGATTGAGTTGGTCAAAGTTTTTATGAAGCCTCAGCAGAGTGGTGTGGCTGGTTTTGGAGTTTGCTGGCTTCGTTCTGCTGGTGTAAGACTGACAATTGGTTTCAATTGCAAAATTTTGGCTTCTGCTTATTACAAGTTCTTCTGGTTTAGGATTGAGAATTGGGTTTAATGGCAAAATTTTGGGTGCTGCTTCTAATAAGTTCTGCTGGTTTAGGACTGAGGAAGTATTGAGGAGGAAGTATTGAATTGATATGTAGCTGGAGGTGTGTTCAAGAACTTTCAAGAATTAAGTGCGAGTTTTTTTGTAGTTATAATTATAAAAAGATGCTTTTTAATGAAGGAAGAAATCTGCAATTGATATGTAATTGCTGGAAGGATTCTGTTATTTTTCTCCATTTCCATGTTCTAACTCAATAATCAGTTTAGTGTTCAAATGAATTTATGTTTCTTCATTATTATTTTACTTTAAACAATGAACAGTGACACATTTCTCTGGATATGGTTTGTAAAAGAAGAGTATGAAACTTCGAGTTGCTTAGTTTTTTTATTTCTAATATTACATGATTATATTACATGAAATCATACAATAGAACTAAAGCATACTTAACAAGGGAGATCAGATCATGATTATATAGACATCAGATCATAGAATACTAGACATCAGATCAACAGACTATAGACATCAGATCAAGGATATAAAAGAAATCATACAATAGAACTAAAGCATACTTAACAAGGGAGATCAGATCATGATTATATAGACATCAGATCAACAGACTATAGACATCAGATCAACAGACTATATAATATGTATCATGTGATCTATTCCAAATATGAAGGAATTGTTAAAATATGAATCAGAACTTTAAGTCGAAGTGCTGATATACTGAATAAAGCCTGAGTTGTTTGTCAAAATTTTATTTTCGTATTTAATTCATTAACGCTCAATGTAGTTAGACTAAATGAATTTTTGCCAAACAAATATTAAGACAAATATAACTCGTGTCAAACTAAGTGTTTTCTAAAACTCTTTTTTGTCAAATTAGGGTTTTACTATAAACTATTTTTTGTCAAATAAGGATTTTGTCGAAACTATTTTTTGCCAAACAAGGATTTTGTAAAAAATCGTGTTTTGTCAAAGTAGGATTTTGTCTAGTATTCTCTGATCTGATGTCTATACAATCATGATGTGATCTCCCTTGTTAAGTATGTTTTAGTTCTATTGTATGATTTCTTTTATATTCTTGATATGATATCTATAGTCTGTTGATCTGATGTCTATATAATCATGATCTGATCTCCCTTGTTAAGTATGCTTTAGTTCTATTGTATGATTTCTTTTATATTCTTGATCTGATGTCTATAGTCTGTTTATCTGATGTCTAGTATTCTCTGATCTGATGTCTATATAATCATGATCTGATCTCCCTTGTTAAGTATGCTTTAGTTCTATTGTATGATTTCTTTTATATTCTTGATCTGATGTCTATAGTCTGTTTATCTGATGTCTAGTATTCTCTGATCTGATGTCTATATAATCATGATCTGATCTCCCTTGTTAAGTATGTTTTAGTTCTATTGTATGATTTCTTTTATATTCTTGATCTGATATCTATAGTCTGTTGATCTGATGTCTAGTATTCTCTGATCTGATGTCTATATAATCATGATCTGATCTCCCTTGTTAAGTATGTTTTAGTTCTATTGTATGATTTCTTTTATATTCTTTATCTGATATCTATAGTCTGTTGATCTGATGTCTATATAATCATGATCTGATCTCCCTTGTTAAGTATGCTTTAGTTCTATTGTATGATTTCTTTTATATTCTTGATCTGATGTCTATAGTCTGTTGATCTGATGTCTAGTATTCTCTGATCTGATGTCTATATAATCATGATCTGATGTCTATTTAATTACATTATAGTCCTTTATACTTATTCGGTTTTCGGTCGGGCCCCAAATTAAAAAAGCAAATTTCACAACCGCCCAATTAACTAATTTACTTAATCGTTTATCCACTCGCAACCCGAATAACCCGAATAAGCCGCACCGAATAACCCAAGTGACTTCGGTTTGGGCGGGTTATTCGGGTCAACCCGAATAATGCACACCCCTACATGCTTCACAGTTTTTTAATTATGAATTTTAATAAAAATATTTTTATTAAAAATAAAAATATTTTTATTAAAAATAAAAATATTTTTATTAAAAATAAAAATATTTTTATTAAAAATAAAAATATTTTTTATTAAAAATAAAAATATTTTTATTATAATAAAAAAATTTATTATTTTATTATTGTTATTATTTAATATTTTAATAAAAAATTAATATTTTTGAATTTATTATTTTTATTATATTAATATATTATTATAAGGTTATATTAGTAAATTAAATTTGGGTGGTAAATAAAAATTGGACGGTAAACTAGAGCGATAATTAGTAAAATCAAGAATAATTTCGTCAAATTATAAGACTACCGCCCCAGTTTTTAGGGTGGTAACTAATAACCCCCAATTATATTTGATATTGAATGATACTATATAGATTGTATCAAAAAAATATATATACCATATAGACTCTTAATTTTTTTTTTCTTTATGCATTTTTTTTTCCTTTTGATAATAAGGAAATGAGAGGATATTGAGTAGGGTATAGAAATGATAAATGTAAGAGAGTAGAATTGGGATCGAGCAAAACAAATAAAATTTTAATCTGCTGCTGAAGTGACATTGGATCCTTTTCACACCCTATATAATTTTTTTTTTTTTTGTTTGAAGCCCCTATATAATTGTTTAAATATTAAACAATACTACTCCAAAAATATATTTATTATTATTTTTATTTATAGGCTTATAAATATTAAAAATAAAATTACAAAAGTGAACTAGTTTTTTTGGAACGAAAATGGTGAAGATGGTGACATGTCACTTTTTGAACAGATAGATATTCACACACCAAAGCACAACACAACTTAGTTCTCTATATCAAAAGCAAACTGAAAAGAGAAAGACAACAATATTCATCCAAATACCAGTCTAAGAACAAAGTTGAGATAATCACCAATATTGGTTTAATGTCAAGGCTAGTGGGTTGTCAATCCAATTTCATACCATAATAGCAACCAACAAAAGCTATATAACTGCAATTTCTATCAGAAACATTTAAGGAAAGGTGGTCTAATGCCTCAGTTATCAGCACCCTCGAAGATGAGCTCGAGGTTGACGAAGCATAAGGTGAAGAGTGGACTCCTTCCGAATATTGTAATCAGCAAGAGTGCGACCATTCTCAAGTTGCTCACCATCGAAAACGAGCCTCTGCTGATCTAGTGGGATTCCTTCCTTGTCCTGAATCTTTGCTTTAACATTATCAATCGTATCTGAGCTTTCTACCGCCAAGGTAATTATCTTCCCAATGTCGTTCTTCACAAATATCTGCATCCCTCCCCTCAAACACAACACCACCTTCTGAATGTTATAATCAGCTAGATTCAATGGCTGCTGGACAGGAGGAATGCCTTCCTTATCTTGAATTTTGGTCTTCACGCTGTCAATTGTATCTGAGTTTTCAACCTCAAGAGTGATGGTCTTGCCCGTGAGAGTCTCGACAAAGATCTGCATGTCACCATGGAGCCTCAAGACAAGATGTAGAGTGGACTCCTTCTGATTATTGTAGTCAGCAAGATGTAGAGGAATGCCTCCCTTATCTTGAACTTTGGTCTTCACGCTGTCAGCTGTATCTGAGCTTTCAACGTCCAGGGTGATTGTCTTCCCAGTGTGAGTCTTTACAAAGATATGCATTCCACCACGGAGACGGAGGACAAGGTGAAGGGTTGATTCCTTTTGGATATTGTAGTCTGCAAGAGTCCTTCCATCCTCAAGCTGCTTCCCAGCAAAGATCAACCTCTGCTGATCAGGGGGAATGCCTTCTTTGTCTTGGATTTTGGCCTTCACATTATCAATTGTATCTGAACTTTCAACCTCAAGGGTAATGGTCTTTCCTGTAAGGGTCTTAACAAAGATCTGCATCTGAAACATCCAAAAAACAGCATTACAACATATAAAAAAGGAGGTATCTACATTTCCTATATAATGGAAGAAGATATTGAAATTTTCGCTACTCCCACCAATTAGCACTGGGACAACTGAAAACACAAATTTGATGGGGACAATACAAAAAAAAAAAACAAAGTTTCCCAGTACTGCTGATCTTAATTTGAACAAATTGAGCACACTGGGTTAAAACTATATCTGAAAGACAAAATGTGTACGAATGAAATCTAAATTAAATGGAACCATCACCATGGATGTACACATATTTTACCAATAAATTGGAACACACGAAAAGCCATCTACAGCTCTACTTCTATTCATAAGTAATTAATTGAAAGGATCATTTGACAAGCAAAACCCCACTCACCCAACATGTCCAACTAAAGGCACCAAGGCTCCATTTTTCTATCTTAACCAAGAAGTGCTTTTGAGAATCTTCCGTAGCATCCAATCATCCTTCTCTTCTTATTAATAATAAATAAAAAACCTCCACAACAAAATATGATCATAAGCCAATACATAGAAGCCAGTATTTGTACTGTTAGGAAAAGCATCTAAAACATTCATCAGACAGGAATATCTGTTATCACGAGTAGGCATTGTAAATCAGATAAATATCTTTAACACAAGAATAACCCTAAATATCTTAACCAAGGTACGTAAACACTAAATCTTCTTCTACATATATAGCAAAGATCAGATGAACAAGAATATTCAAGAGAAACCCATAATCACAAGAATTTATTAGATTATACCACAATAAAAACGATCAGTTACTGCACTATTAATCACAGATTACTAAATATCTTGGGTCTGTTCCAAAAAAGAAGTACGGGGCAAAAATTTTACCTTCCAAGCGAGATTTTGAGCGTTGAGCGAGAGTGGTGAGGAGAAATGACAATAACTGAGAAATGCGGTTTGGGAAAGCCGGAAGGACTCCTTATATATATAGACGCCGTAGCAATTGGGATTTTTGCTTCCCCTCGGGAACGACAACTTCAATTTGGTGTTGTACCTTTGACCTTATTGACTAGTACATGGGCTTTTTTTGTGATTGTTAGAATTTTACAAAATTTTTATATTTTGACCAAAGTTTGGGATGGGAGATATGATATATGAACCGAACTGTTACTTATTACAAGTAACAAACTAAATAAATTATGCTAGCAAAGCTAACAGAGATTGAGCAGAAACAAACTAAACTAAAATCCTATTACCTATCTAATGTCTAGGTTGAATACTTTCAACATCCTATAATAAACAATAACTATGCCATACTAAGCCATATCTTTGAGAACACTGTTGAGGTACCATGATTTGATCAAAGATTGAAATAATTATAGGCTTGTTGAGTCATATAAATTCCATTCCAACTCAAATGATTGTCTGCATTTGGACAATTAATAGTTACTCCAGGCATCCTGCACAATTTGTCCATAGAGAAATTATACTTCTCGTCGCTCCCGCGACAAGCTCTTTGTGTTTCCTCCAAACTGATCTTTTTAGCATCCAAGTAGAGGAACAAAAATGCATTGTAAAAACCACCATAAACAATCAAAGCATTTGGGAATTCTTGCTTCAATTGTTTAATGGCTTCTTGCAAAGCTTGGTTGTAGGCTGAAGCAAAATCATTTAACCCCTTCAAACAGTTATTTGAATAGTATGTTGTTGAATCGTTGGTTTGCAAGATACTGAGATAAATTGGGTGACAACCAATTAAAAAATTTCCAAGAACAATGATTTTAGTTGTTCCAAAACCAACTACTCTTCGAACTGCTTTTGCAATATCTTGAACAACATTCGGGATCAATTTGTGTAAGTCGTCTAGACCCTTGTTTCCTAGGAGTGCATAGTTGACATCATTACCTTCGACCTCTCCAACCATGAAGAGGGATTTTCTAAGCACGTTTTGGCGGGTTTCTCGTCCGAAAAATTTGAGTTGAAATAAGATTTCATGCATCCCAATTGTACTTGGAGTGAACTATTGGATACTGAATTAATGCCTTTGATGACAAAACAGCAATGGCAAAATTTACACCATTGTTAAAGTTTGCATCTACTTCCTTGTAAGGATCCGGTATTGGAGATTGAACCACCGAGTTGCTAAATCTGATTAAAGTGACAACTTTTCAAGGAGGGGTCGTTTTCAATCGGGAGTTTTTAAGCGTTGCTAAGAATGAAAAGAGAATTAGAAAAACAAAGAATAAAAGAGAGCGTGTGGACTCCTTATCGCCATTGGTATGAAAATTACAGACTAATGTCAACGAAAAGAAAGAAGATCAAGAATGCTGGTGGCAAAAGAAACAACTATGTTGAAAGCTAGAGTTCGATGAAGAATTCTAAATGCTTAGAATCTGTATTTTATTTTATTTTTTTTCGATTCCAGCTTTTTTTATTCCTATGTAAAGTTTAGAGCAAGGTCCCAATAGTGAGAAACCCCAGCGCGTATACCCTGTACACTGTGTACATGTACCTATTACTATATATAGTAATTTTTTGCATGACAGTTGTACACTTACTAAATATAGTAAGTTTCGCCTACGCGCGCGCCTTTTTTTTTCTGCGCTGAGTGAACAACGTCTTCGCTGAGTCAACAACGTCTCAGAACAACTGCCGCAACGTCTCAGAACAACTGCAGCAACGTCTCATACAATAGAATTAAAACATATTAAACAAGGAAGATCAGATCAGGATTATATATACATCAGATCAGCGAATACTTGACATCAGATCAACAGACTATAGATATCAGATCAAGAATATAAAAGAAATCATACAATAGAATTAAAACATACTTAACAAGGGAGATCAGATCAGGATTATATAGACATCAGATCAGCGAATACTTGACATCAGATCAACAAACTATAGATATCAGATCAAGAATATAAAAGAAATCATACAATAGAATTAAAACATACTTAACAAGGGAGATCAGATCAGGATTATATAGACATCAGATCAGCGAATACTTGACATCAGATCAACAGACTATAGATATTAGATCAAGAATATAAAAGAAATCATACAGTAGAATTAAAACATACTTAACAAAGGAGATCAGATCAGGATTATATAGACATCAGATCAGCGAATACTTGACATCAGATCAACAGACTATAGATATCAGATCAAGAATATAAAAGAAATCATACAATAGAATTAAAACATACTTAACAAGGGGGATCAGATCAGGATTATATAGACATCAGATCACCGAATACTTGACATCAGATCAACAGACTATAGATATCAGATCAAGAATATAAAAGAAATCATACAATAGAATTAAAACATACTTAACAAGGGAGATCAGATCAGGATTATATAGACATCAGATCAGCGAATACTTGACATCAGATCAACAGACTATAGATATCAGATCAAGAATATAAAAGAAATCATACAATAGAACTAAAACATACTTAACAAGGGAGATCACATCAGGATTATATAGACATCAGATCAGTGAATACTTGACATCAGATCAACATACAATAGATATCAGATCAAGAATATAAAAGAAATCATACAGTAGAACTAAAACATACTTAACAAGGGAGATCACATCAGGATTATATAGATATCAGATCAGTGAATACTTGACATCAGATCAACAGACTATAGATATCAGATCAAGAATATAAAAGAAATCATACAATAGAACTAAAACATACTTAACAAGGGAGATCACATCAGGATTATATAGACATCAGATCAGCGAATAATTGACATCAGATCAACATACAATAGATATCAGATCAAGATACGTCCAGCTACGTCCGACAACGTCCCGCAACGTTCTAAAATACAAAGCAGCAACGTCCCACAACGTCTAGTTACGTCCCGCAACGTCCGAAAATACAAAGCAGCAACGTCCCACAACGTCTAGTTACGTCCTGCTACGTCCAAAATACAAAGCAGCAACATCCCGTTATGTTTTGCAACGTCCCCCAACGTCTAGTTACGTCCCATAAGCGGGGAAGAATCAGTAGCAACCCATTTCACATGAAAGTGCCAATACCTCACGGAAACCATTTATATATCATATTTCGGAGTAACATAGCATTATTTGAATAAGAAAACATGAATATAACATCATTAATACATTACCCAACATCAAATCGTGAAAATAAGGTTCCGTAAATCCATTAAATACAGTTCATACTTTATGATGTGGTGATTTTTTAAGAAGAATAAGTTAGTTTTGAAGAAGAATGAGAGATTTTTGAAGAAGAAGAAGAAGAAAAGATTTTTGAACAGGAAAAAGTGATTTTTTAAGAAGAAGTAATTTTTCCGTTGTATTTGGTGTTGTTCGTCAGAAAAAATAATCGTCGATCTCCGTTAAATCGGTGTTTGAATGAAAATTTTGATTAAATGCGGTTTCGAATGTAGTACGGTGAAGAAGAATAATTGATTTTTGAAGAAGAAGAAGAAGTGATTTTTGAAAAAGAAGGAACTGGGTTTTTAGAGAATAAGAAGAAGAAAAGAGCGTGTATCTCACTCTCTAATAGTGAGAGTGGTGATGTATTATTAGGTACATGTACCTAGTGGTACAGGATATAATTTGCGTGTCTCCACACATTTGAGGGTATTCGATGAAGGAAAATAGAACAAGCCCGGGCTAAATCGAAAATCTCACTTTCGTGCAATGCATTCCAGAATCGGAAACTTTTGACAAAACTCAGACTCAAATTCATTTTTCCCTGAATGGATCTAGGCTTATACTTATTTATGTTATTAAAACATTAATCGACATGCAAAGATTCAACCTTTAATTAAAAGCAAAAATTTTAAAGGTTATACCTTTGAAGCGAAGTCCAACGCAATAAGAAAAACCAAATCTTTATGATGCGATCACCACCGAAATACAAATGATTACTCCAAGAAGCCTCGAATATTGCATGGGCAATAATCTATCGAGGTGTACTATCAAGCCCACGAAAAACCCACAAAGAAAATCCCTTAATTAGATTAAATCTGCCTAAAAGATCAAACTTTTAACCAAAAAACTGCTGCCCACTACTTTTCTCGCCAATAAAATCGAACTCACTTCAACTCCGGTCACGATCTGGACAACCGGGATTGTGGATCTCCAACCCAAGGGAGAGATCAACACAAACCTAGCTGGATCAAGCACCCCGGAGTGATTAGAAGCAGCCGGCCGGACAACATGAAAAACTACCGTGAAGATCCGGCCAAAAGATGAAAAATCCGGCCAAAAGATTGATGAAAAACTGGGCGAAAATAAAATTCCAGCAGTGGGCAACTCAAATAAATCGATGGGCTATCTAAAAGTTTGATCTTTGAACTTAATCTAAATCGAGAAGTGAGATTCCAAGTTCGTTTTTGAAAGAAACCCAAGAAGGAAGGAGAGTCTCTCTCTAGAACTTTCTCACTCAAGGAAGACAAAGTTGTCTTGCAGGATTTTCTTAAGTTTCTTAAGGCATAAGCTTTCTATTTATAGGGAGCTCCAATGGAGACCTAGTGGGTTTTTGAGTTGGGCATTTTAATTTGACTTTCGTTGACCGTTTAGTCTTTCCTAGACTAATCAACTCCAATCGACCCATTTGAATTAATTTCTTAACCCACTTCGTTAATTTAATTTAATCGAACCCTTATGATTAATTAATTCATATATAATTAATTTCTTAATCCACTTTGTCAATTAAATATTAATTAAACATTTAGGATTAATTAATTCACTTTGTCGATTAGTCAAATACATAATTAGTCGTACCACTATCGGACTAACTATGGAACTACCGCTCAAAAATGACTTTACATCGCACCACTATATTTTCTTCTATCTCCCCACATCAAAGATCTAGTGCTCGTCGGTTTATCAATTTACTGGCAAACTAATTTACCGACTTCTTGGTATCCGAGATTAGTACCACTCGACCTTCTTATTATACCGGACATAAAGTCCACTGGCCAGTTTTAGTACAATAAACCTTACGAGCTCATCTTGGGAGCACCATCAACCCGGCGAACCGATATGTGAATTCCTCCGACTAGCAACGGTACGCAACAAGCTAAACACCGCATACCCAACCTACCGATGTATAAGCCTCAATTGACCGCACTCTTTGACAAATAAAAGCATACAGTATCCAACTCTCACGCCCGTCCCAATCTCGAGATTGAGAGACTGAATACTAGGACCGAATTGACTACGCCGATCCATACAAGTCAATTCTATCCAAACTGGTCGTGCTCAATATGCCCCGCATATCCATGTGATTTAATTAGTTTAGATAAACTAGTTTCCAAATCACACGATAACCTATACCGATAGTATACTCAGACTATCTCAGTTACGAGCATACTTTTTATATATCAATACTTTAACTAATAACGGTATCTACTTTGTCTTTCCACACCTTGTTATCTAGTTCTATGATATAATGGAACAATTTAATACTGAAACAAAATGATATATCATCTGTGGATATTAGTTTTTGATACAAGCCATAGTTTTTCTGTATTCAAAACTAACATTCGATTGTCTGTGTTATGTATACAACCAAGATCACATGGGGCATAAATTTGCAAGCAGAAGTCGTAAATGTATCTTTGTGGGCTATCCTTTTGGGAAAAAAGATTGGAAAGTATATGATTTGGAGCGAAAGGTATTCTTGGTTTCTCGAGATGTGGTATTCTGTGAGTCTGAGTTACCATCTGCTGCTCCTGAGTCTACACCACTGGATCGTTTTTTACCTAATAACCAAGTGGTGGACCTTGTTTCTCCTAGTTCGATTAAAATCGATGATGAAGATGATGAATCTGAATCCCCGAATTTGAATGATAGGGGGGCTCAGTTGTGCCTGATTCCTCCGATTCTGCTGAGTTATTAGGCCAAGGTCATCGCAATAAAGTTCATTCCATAAGACTACGTGATTTCGTGACTCATACTATTTGCCCCATCACCCCCACTGCTGCTCCATCTGCTTCGTCCTCATCCTCAAGTACTCCTTACCCTATCTCTCAATTTGGTAATTGTGATTCATTTTCTCCTCAACATAGGGTATTTCTTACGGCTCTTACTACTAGAGCCTTAAACTTTTAGTGAGGCTGTCAGAGATCCCAATTGGCGGGATGCCATGCAAAGTGAAATTGCTGCCTTGGAGTCTAACCAAACTTGGTCGGTCACGTCTCTCCCTCCTGGCAAATGTACTATTGGCTGTAAGTGGATCTATAAATTAAAGTATCGGTCTGATGGAACTATTGAGCGTCAGGAAGCTCGATTGGTAATTTTGGGCAATAATCAAGTCGCTAGTATTGATTATTAAGAAACATTTGCTCAAGTGGCAAAGATGGTTACAATTCATACCTTCCTGGCAGTTGCAACTGCCCGCAACTGGGAACTTCATCAGATGGATGTCCATAATGTCTTCCTCCATGGTGATCTCACTGAAGAAGTGTACATGAAGTTCCTGCTTGGCTTTCGTTCCTCTGTTCCTGGCCAAGTCGGACGATTGTGTCGCTCCCTCTATGGCCTTAAACAGGCTCCTCGTTGTTGGTTTGCCAAGTTGGCTGGAGCCTTGTGTCGCTACGGTTTTCATCAGTCGTCAGTTGATCACTCTTTGTTTACCCTTCATCAAGGGTACCTTCGACTGCATGTTTTGGTTTATGTTGATGATTTGGTCATTTCGGGCAATGATCCTTCTGCCATCTCAAAAAACAAGACATATTTGAGCCAGTGCTTTCATATGAAAGATCTTGGCATTCTCAAGTATTTTTTGAGCATTGAAGTTGCTCGAAACTCGTCGTGTATTTTTCTCTACCAAATTAAATATTAAATATGCGTTGGACATTATTTCTAAGGTGGGTCTTCTAGGTGCCAAACTGGCCAGTTCTCCTATGGAATCTAATCATCATCTAGCCTTGGCGTCTGATGCACATCTTTCTGATCCAGATCGATATCAGTGTTTGGTTGGTCGTGAAAGATTTTTGGTAGGATCTGGGTTTGCACTTGCTCGATTTACCACGCAACAAAAATTTCTATTAAAGCGGAATCTTAGAAAAGTACCTTTGAAGCGTGCACTTGGTGATTCTCTTGTATGCCTCAAGACTATGACTTCACGTTGTGTGGGCAACGAACTAGGAGTCAATTGATCAGCTACTCACCACAATCCACCTGCTAGAAAACTCTAGCCCCGCAGCACCTGGCACGTACTATAAACGCACCGCCCGCAGAGAGAGAAAGCTACGCGCAGCTGGTATAGACCAAGGCCAAAATTTTAGCCACTAGAAACCCAAAAACCAGCTGCACACTATCTTGAAAATTCGACTTGGAGAGAGAAACGTTTTCTCTCTCTAGAATTTTCTCTCTCTAGAAATCCTGTGGATTAATTGTGTTATTGTTGTATTCTGAATGACTGATCCCTTGTCTATTTATAGAGTTACAAGAGAGACTCCAAGTTGGTTTAGGATTGGTCTTCCTACTGGGTTTCTGTTTTCCTTCAATCCTGTTTCTGGACTGATACAGATTCTGTTTTCTTCAATCCTGTTCCTGGACTGATACACTCCCAACTGTCACAGGGATTCACTTATCCCAATCCAGTTCCTGGGATGAATCACTCCCAACTGACACAGGGATTCACTTATCCCAAACCAGTTCCAGGGATGATTCACAACCAACTGACACAAGGATTAATTAATTTCTCAATTAATTAAATCTACCTTTGTCATTAACCCAGTACATAATTAATCGTACCACTAACGGATTAATTATGGCACTACCACCCTACACCAGAATTGCTTCCGGAACAACTTAATTAAATTATATTCATAATCTCCCCACATCAAAGATATAGTGCTCGTTAATTCATTAATTTACTGATAAATTAATTCATCAACTTCTTATATTCCGAGAATAGTACCACTCGACCTTTTTACTATACCGGACATAAGTCCACCGGCCGGGTTTAGTATAATGAACATTTCGAGCTCATCTCGGGAGCACCATCACCCCGGACTCACCGGTACATGGTTTCCTTTCGACAAGCAGCAGCACACCAAGTAACTAAACACGCGCACCCAACCTACCGAGATTATTGGCCACAATTGACCTCACCCTTTGGCAGATCAAAGTACACTATGTCTAATCCTCATGCCCGCTCGAGTCTAGGGATTTAGAGATAGAATACAAGGATTGATTTGTCTATTAAATCAGTACAAGACAAATCATTCCTAAGAGTCAAGTTCAATATGCCCCGGGCATATCTATATGATTCAATTAGTTTAGACAAACTAATTATCTGAATCACATAATAACCTAGACTGACAGTTTGTCCAAAGCTGTCTCGGTTACGAACCTCATTTATATATTATGTCTTTCAACCAATGATGAGATCTACTGTGTCGCACCAGACACCTCATCATCTACTTACATAATATAAATGGACGATTAATGCACAACAAGATATGATTGAAACACAAATCGATATATTAAACTGGGAAACTGTACAATACAAGCATAGCTTATGTATTCTACTCCAACAATCTCCCACTAATACTTAAGTTGTGCTTTAAGTATACAACTACATACAATCCTACCCAATCTGCTGCTATCTATCTAGAAAAACTGTCAAGGCTCTCCTAAGCATCTGATCCCCATGCCCTTCACGTGAGCCTCAAAGACTTTAGAAGTCAATGTTTTCGTGAACGGATCTGCAAGGTTATCCTCTGATGCTATCTTAGCCATGACCACGTCTACCCTCTTTACGATGTCTCGTATCAGGTGGTACTTGCGCTATATATGTTTACTCACCTTGTGGGCTCATGGTTCCTTCGAGTTTGCTACTGCACCGTTGTTATCACAATATACCGTGATAGACCGCTGCAAACCAGGAATCACATCTAAGTCCACTAGGAAGTTCTTGAGCCATACTGCTTCTTTCGCTGCCTCTGATGCGGCAACGTACTCAGCCTCCATGGTAGAGTCCGCCACGCATTTCTGCTTGACACTCCGCCAAACTATGGCTCCACCTCCTAGAGTAAACACATACCCTGAGGTAGACTCACTCTTGTCCCTGTCGCCTTGGAAATCTGAATCCGTGTAACCTCGGGGTACCAGCTCAGGCGCCTGATAGACCAGAACTTGGTCCCTCATTCTGCGCAAATACTTGAGAATGCATTTTACTGCCTCTCAATGAGCTTTCCCGGGGTTACTCTGATATCTGCTAACCATGCCAACGGCATAACAGATATCAGGCCTCGTACACAACATGGCATACATGAGACTTCCTACTGCCGAAGCATATGGAACTGTCTTCATGGTCTCTATCTCCTCAACAGTCTTAGGAGACTGTTCCTTAGATAGAAACACTCCATGCCTGAAAGGTAGAAAACCTTTCTTGGAGTTCTGCATGTTAAAACGGGCCAGAATCGTGTCTATGTACGAAGCTTGGGAAAGCGTTAGCGAACGTTTCCTACGATCTCGAATAATCTTGATCCCAAGGATATGTCCCGCTTCCCCTAAGTCCTTAATATCAAATTGCTTGGACAGCCATGCCTTTACGTCTGATAACACTTTCTTGTTGTTGCCAATCAATAGAATGTCATCTACGTAAAGCACAAGAAACACCACTGAGTTTCCATCACGTCTGCGATATACACATTGCTCATCCGGACACTGAGTAAATCCAAAGGACTGGATTACTTCATCAAACCGGATGCTCTAAGATCTGGATGCCTGCTTAAGTCCATAAATAGACCTCTTAAGCCTGTAAACCTTATGCTCTTGGCCTTTTTCAATGAATCCCTCTGGTTGCTGCATAAAGATGGTTTCTTCAAGACTTCCGTTTAGGAAAGCTGTCTTGACATCCATCTGCCAAATCTCATAATCCATATGAGCAGCTATGGCCAAGAGAATCCGGATCGACTTAAGCATGGCTACCGGGGAGAAGGTTTCCTCATAGTCGATTCCCTCTTTCTGAGTATACCCCTTCGCCACCAGCCTAGCTTTAAAGGTTTCCACCTTTCCGTCAGGTCCTCTCTTACGTTTGTAGACCCACTTGCATCCAATGGGTTTAAACCCATCAGGTAGGTCCACAAGCTCCCAGACTTGATTGTGGTCCATTGACCCCATCTCGGATATCATTGCCTTACGCCAAGATTCTGCATCTTTATCTCGAAGCGCCTCATTATAGTTAACTGGGTCAGGTTCAGGCACACCTGGGACCAGGTCTGAAGCCTATCCCATACCAATGAACCTGTCTGGCTGTCTCACAACCCTCCCACTACGACGAGGCACCGCTTGTGTAGGCGCATCATCTGTGATCTCATGTGCAGTGTGTGGTGTATCTATTTGCGCTGGTGCATCAGGATTAGTAGTTTGTCGTCTAAGCTCTTCTAGTACTATCTTACTCTTGGGCTTGTGGTCTAAGACATAGTCCTCTTCTGAAAATCTAGCGTTGGTACTTACCACCACCTTCTGATCTTTAGGACTATAGAATAGACCACCTTTCGTTCCCCTAGGATATCCTACAAACAGCATTAATTCTGTTCTTGCATCTAACTTAGCCGTATCTGCCTTAAGCACATGTGCTGGGCAGCCCCAAATTCTGAGATGTCTTAGACTGGGCTTCCGCCCGTTCCACAACTCTACTGGGGTTGAAGGCACGGTTTTAGATGGTACAAGATTAAGAATATACATTGCCGTTTCCAAGGCATATCCCCAGAACGAACTTGGCAAATCACTATAGCTCATCATGGACCTAACCATTTCCATAAGAGTTCGGTTCCTCCTTTCTGCTACACCATTCTGCTGTGGCGTGCCAGGTGCAGACAACTGAGACTGAATTCCTACCTCAGTGAGGTAATCTCGAAATTCATGGGACAGGTACTCCCCACCATGATCTGAACGCAGTGTCTTGATACTCTTACCATGATGCTTCTCCACATCTGCCCGAAACTCTTTGAACTTGTCAAAACATTCAGACTTGTGGCGCATTAGGTAAATGTATCCGTACCTAGAGTAGTCATCCGTGAACGTCACGAAATACTCATATCCCCCTCGTGTCTGGACCGTCATAGGTCCACACAAGTCAGAATGAATCAACTCTAATACTTCTTTAGCTCTATGACTTTTTGCCTTAAAAGGTCTCTTGGTCATCTTACCTTCAAAGCAAGATTCACCGGTTGCATAACTGTCAATATCTAATGAACCCAAAGGTCCATCATTGACCAACCTCTGAATCCTACTAAGGTATATATGACCTAGCCTTAGATGCCAAAGATAGGTTTGATTCATTTCAGAAGGTCTCTTCCTCTTATTAATGTTAGATACTGAGCTATCTATCTCTATGTTTTGCGCAACAGGAGAGTTAGAGTTAACCACAAACATATTGTCCGCCAATGAACCAGAACAAATAAGTTTTCCATTTCTTCTAATAACAACACAGTCATCAGAAAAAATAAACTTATACCCATTCTTCAAGAGTTTAGAAACCGAAATCAAGTTCTTTCTAAAACTCGGTACATAAAGACAATTATCTAACTCTAAGCTAGAATTTTCGAAATTCAACTTAACTACTCCCACTGCTTCTACTGACACTCTTGTAGTGTCGCCCAAGTAGATATCCAATTCGCCTTCTCTAAGCTTCTGGGTTACTTGGAACCCTTGCAAAGAATTACAAACATGGTCAGTGGCACCTGAATCCACACACCAAGTATCTGTGGGAATCGCCGCTAAACATGTCTCAGTAATTAAGGCATAATTTATCGTACTTATAAGCTTTGGACAATTCGCTTTCCAATGTCCCGTCTTATTGCACTTGAAGCACTTGTCTTTCGACTTCTTCTTTGCAATATCTGGCTTAGGCACAATTTGTGCCTTTTTAGCTACTCCCTCGAGCTTTCTCTTCTTCTTTCCAGCCTCAGGCTCAGAAGAAGATTCTAAAGCTTCGACTGCGACTAAAGCTCGCTTCTTCTCTTGAAGAAGACTTTTAGCCGCCATCAACTCTGCCAAGAGCTCGGATGAACTCCACAACATCTTACTTATGTTGTAGTTCAACCGAATCCGCTCATAGCTTTGAGTCGCCATCAACTCTGCCAGGAGCTCGGATGAACTCCACAACATCTTACTTATGTTGTAGTTCAACCGAATCCGCTCATAGCTTTGAGGCAAGCTCTGGAGGACAATATCGGCTTTGGTTTCACCAACGATTTCGCCTCCTCCTACCTCAACCTTGTTGATGTTACTAATCATGTCAATGACACGATCTCTCAGAGGAGCGCTCTCAGCCCTAAGGACAATGTCCAAGTTACGACTTCCATCGACATTATTAGTTCCAGTTAAATTGTTATTTTTCAAAATAGCAACTAAAGGATTGAATGCCATATCGATTTAAAACTGGAAAGTAAACAAACAGTGTTTCAGTTATATATGAAAATTCAATTAATTATTGATTTCCCTCAAAACAATAATATTAATCCACCAACATCTCATCCACCGGGATTCTCGCAAGCCACGCAGTGTGGACGTTTACGCTAACCCACATTCGTTTGAGAAGAACCAAGTTCATTAACTACACTATCTGACCAACGATCTTTTGATCAATGTAGCTAATAGTCGGTGCTTTCAGCCGTACAAGTAAGCAGCGTAACCTCGCGGGAGGAATACTACAGATCGTACACTAAGTGTATGCCATTACGTGACTTCTGAGTTTGTTACCTCAGGATAGTGCGTCTCAGATGGAGAGGGTGTCGCATTTCTCCTAGTTAAACTCGCTCTAGTCATCTTACTCAGAAGCTCATAGTCTAGCGATCTCGGGGCTGGACTCATCCGAATGAAGGAAGGCCCTAATGCCAACGCGCAAGCCCACCCACATCGCATATGAACCCGTAATGGTGGCCATGGGGATATAACACAACCCGCTCCCACTTAGATTTCCAAATTGAGGGTTTTTTCGGTTTTAACATGCAATTAACTAACCTAAGTTATGTGCAACCATAAAACCAGACATGCTTTAATTCATGCATCTAAAATACAGCAAAAAATTAAAGCATAAAAATTAAAACAATAAATACGGGAAATAAATTTGAAAAAATAAATTCCCCGACTATTATGGTTTTAATTGCTTCCATCCTTTGCCTTGATCTCGTGTCCCGTCACGTCACTCGATGGAGAGAGTCTTGAATTTCAAAAAACGAAAACTGGAGGAAAAACGGGCCCAAAACAGCCCGAACAGCCCGAACGGGCCGCCCGGGCCGCAACCAGCGCGCACAGCCCTCACGGGCCGTGCGCGCGGCCCGCGCCCGGCAGCAGCGCGCAGCAGCAGCTGCGTGCAGCGACTGCTGCGCGCTGCTGCTGCCTGCTGCTGCCTTTTTGGCCTACCGGCCGGCGATTTTGCTGCCGGCAAACGTTGCCGGCGTCGCCTCCTGCCGCCAACTCCTCATTCGCTTTTTTTCACGTTATTTGGTCTTCTTGCAATTCGTTCTGGGTTTTTCTGGGTTTTTTTCAAATTCATGATAACCCAAAACCCACGAATCCAAGTCGTCCACCATAACGCCTTCGATTACATAAAAAACAATTTTCCTACTACAAGGCATTCTAGGAAAATTAAATAATCGAAATTACATAGAATAAATCCTACTACAGATTTAATCTAATCCTACACGGCTTCCAGCACGTGGTTATACTATTACAAACATTCATAATAAAATTAAATCCGGACATGTCCCGGAGTTTAATTAAAACCCATACAAACGTAACCATAATAGCCGGGATTCTAAACCACCTGCAAATAAAACCATGTAATAAATCGAACAAGCACAGAACCCCCTAAACCAGGCTCTGATACCAATTGAAAGATTTTTGGTAGGATCTGGGTTTGCACTTGCTCGATTTACCACGCAACAAAAATTTCTATTAAAGCGGAATCTTAGAAAAGTACCTTTGAAGCGTGCACTTGGTGATTCTCTTGTATGCCTCAAGACTATGACTTCACGTTGTGTGGGCAACGAACTAGAAGTCAATTGATCAGCTACTCACCACAATCCACCTGCTAGAAAACTCTAGCCCCGCAGCACCTGGCACGTACTATAAACGCACCGCCCGCAGAGAGAGAAAGCTACGCGCAGCTGGTATAGACCAAGGCCAAAATTTTAGCCACTAGAAACCCAAAAACCAGCTGCACACTTTCTTGAAAATTCGACTTGGAGAGAGAAACGTTTTCTCTCTCTAGAATTTTCTCTCTCTAGAAATCCTGTGGATTAATTGTGTTATTGTTGTATTCTGAATGACTGATCCCTTGTCTATTTATAGAGTTACAAGAGAGACTCCAAGTTGGTTTAGGATTGGTCTTCCTACTGGGTTTCTGTTTTCCTTCAATCCTGTTTCTGGACTGATACAGATTCTGTTTCCTTCAATCCTGTTCCTGGACTGATACACTCCCAACTGTCACAGGGATTCACTTATCCCAATCCAGTTCCTGGGATGAATCACTCCCAACTGACACAGGGATTCACTTATCCCAAACCAGTTCCTGGGATGATTCACAACCAACTGACACAAGGATTAATTAATTTCTCAATTAATTAAATCTACCTTTGTCATTAACCCAGTACATAATTAATCGTACCACTAACGGATTAATTATGGCACTACCACCCTACACCAGAATTGCTTCCGGAACAACTTAATTAAATTATATTCATAATCTCCCCACATCAAAGATATATTGCTCGTTAATTCATTAATTTACTGATAAATTAATTCATCAACTTCTTATATTCCGAGAATAGTACCACTCGACCTTTTTACTATACCGGACATAAGTCCACCGGCCGGGTTTAGTATAATAAACATTTCGAGCTCATCTCGGGAGCACCATCACCCCGGACTCACCGGTACATGGTTTCCTTTCGACAAGCAGCAGCACACCAAGTAACTAAACACGCGCACCCAACCTACCGAGATTATTGGCCACAATTGACCTCACCCTTTGGCAGATCAAAGTACACTATGTCTAATCCTCATGCCCGCTCGAGTCTAGGGATTTAGAGATAGAATACAAGGATTGATTTGTCTATTAAATCAGTACAAGACAAATCATTCCTAAGAGTCAAGTTCAATATGCCCCAGGCATATCTATATGATTCAATTAGTTTAGACAAACTAATTATCTGAATCACATAATAACCTAGACTGACAGTTTGTCCAAAGCTGTCTCGGTTACGAACCTCATTTATATATTATGTCTTTCAACCAATGATGAGATCTACTGTGTCGCACCAGACACCTCATCATCTACTTACATAATATAAATGGACGATTAATGCACAACAAGATATGATTGAAACACAAATCGATATATTAAACTGGGAAACTGTACAATACAAGCATAGCTTATGTATTCTACTCCAACAGGTCGCCTTATCTACTTGGCAGTCACTCGTCCAGAATTGTCCTACTGTGTTTTTTGAGCATTGAGGTTGCTCGGAACTCGTCGAGTATTTTTCTCTGCCAACGTAAATATGCGTTGGACATTATTTCTGAGGTGGGTCTTCTAGGTGCCAAACCGGCCAGTTTTCCTATGGAATCTAATCATCATCTAGCCTTGGTGTCTGATGCACATCTTCCTGATCCAGATCGATATTTGCGTTTGGTTAGTTGCCTTATCTACTTGGCAGTCACTCGCCCAGAATTGTCCTACTGTGTTCATCTTCTTGCACAGTTCATGCAAGCTCCTGTTCAAGCTCATTGGGATGCTGCACTTCGGGCGTTCGATATTTGAAAGGCAATCTTTGACAAGGCATTGTGCTTCGAGCTGACTGCGATCTTTAGCTCTATACCTGGTGTGACTCAGACTGGGCTAGCTGTCCTCTTACACGTCGCTCTCTTACAGGCTGGTTTATTCAGATAGGCCAATCCCCTATTTCATGGAAAACAAAGAAAAAGCAAACAGTGTCTCGCTCTTTCGCCGAGGCAAAATATCAAGCCATGACCTCTACCACATGTGAGCTCAAGTGGCTTAAAAGCTTACTTCGCAGCGTTGTGGTGGCTTATTCTCAACCCATGCGGCTTTATTGTGACAATCAAGCTGCTCTTCACATCATTGACAATCCGGTTTTTCATGAACGCACCAAGCACATTGAGATCGACTGTCATTCTCTTCGGGATACGTTCCTTCAGCAAGTGATTGCCCCTGCCTATGTTCATTCTCGTGATCAATTGGGTGATATCCTAACCAAAGTTTTGGGTAAACGTCAGTTCGATGCTATTCTTTCCAAGTTGGGCACTCTGAATCCTCACGCTTCAACTTTAGTGGGGTGTTACCGAGATTGATACACTTTAGCTTGATAATGTAATTAGTCTGATTGATTAAGGTATATCTCATTGATTTAGGCATAATTGTATACCATAATTGTATAGCATGATTTAAGCAACCTTGTACTATATAAGGGTTGCTTAGCGCCATATCAATACAAGACAGAATTATCCCAAACAAATTCTTCTTCGGTAATGAATAATGGGAATATATAATTGTATAATACAAGTTGTAGGCTTAAATTGAATTATAATGTTCAATTCACACGTCTACTGCAGCTTTTTCATATTTTAATAGGCTCAATGAATGCAAATTGCAAGCGAAATGAAAGTTCAATTCAATGTCAATCTGGGATGCGTTTTCTATTATGATTGAATCGAGACAAAAACGAAAGGAATAAGGGCTGACTTTCCCATTCTCATTTCTCAGCAAACGTATTCTGGACAGAGAGAGGAACGCGTGAAGAAACAGATCAAAATGGCTCACACTTCCAGTGGAGTTGATTCTGTTGTTGAAGAGCTGGTCAGGCTAGAGGTCCGCTCTGGTTTGGCTGTTCATGAAGTTCTTCAGCAGGAGTTGAGATGCCTAAATATGCTTATTTGCTGTCTGACAAAGTGCAATGAATCAGGTGAAGATATTGATTTGGCTAATGCTACTGCTCGTTTTAGAGTTATACTGACAGAAGCTGGTCTTCTTACTGTTGTCAATGAAAGTAAGGGAGAAGAAGAAGTGGGTTCTTTGGCTCCTAATTTGCTAAAAAACTTTGAGCAATTTGAGTCAGAGATCCGAGAAATTTGTGTTGTTTGGTTAGACTCATTAAAATCTATGCCTTGCTCAGCTAATGATATCCGGGAACTCATCGATTGTCTTGTTGGGAATATGAAAGATCTTGCGAACTTGAAAGCTGACATTGTTGTTTCTCTAAAGAACCAAATCACGGTTCTTGCAGAAAATCTAAGTTTGCAAAGGATGATTGTGGATTTTGCTTTAGAAAGATGGACTTTTAAGGATCGGGATGACTTGTTGGAGAAATGGATGTATATCCGGGATTGTGTGATGAATTGGGTGCAAGATGTGGCAACTTTCTCCCTTGTGTGCCTGCTGGAAAGGAAGGACGAAACATGGCACAAAGATTGGAAAACTATGCTTTCTGATCTACTGCAAAAGATTAAGCCTCGCACTCTAGAGGTAATGCAGAAGTTCATTGAATTCTTGAAAGCTACAGAACCATCAGCATCTAACAAATCTCTAGTAAGTCAAATTGCCGTAAAGTTGGTGGATTTTCTACTGGAAGGTTTAATTGACCCTTTGAAGGATTACGTTGCAATCCTTAGAGAAGGGTTGATATTCATGATAACTTTCTTCATGGATCCAGAAGAGGAGGCTATAACAGATGGTGAAGATGGACTTTTTACTAGAATTAACACGGTTCTAGATGAGGTATTATCTTTCATAATTTCCATGTACATGAACAAAAAACTGGATTTTTCTTTGGGGAAAAAAGTTGTTCTTTCTAGTCTCCTAGATGGGATTGACAAAGCGAAGGTAGAGATTCAAGAGCTTTATGTGCAGGTTCCAAATTTATCCAATTTCAATTACCCTGCGACGAATGTTGTGGGGTTTATTGATTTTGTGTTGGGAAATCTGAGGGAAATGGTGAAAGGTAACGCCAATGGAATTGGTTTCGCCAAGGAACCAGTTATGATAATCCAAGAGAAGCTTCTCTCCTTTAAACCTTTCCTTGAAGATATCATGCAGTCGGATCTAAAGGATGTTGAGAATCAAATCATCAATTTGGTGTTCCTGGCAGAACATGTCATCTCCTCATGTTTAGTTATGGAACATCCTATTTGGTATGATTTGTTACAACTCTCCAATGTAACACAGGCAATTCAACTTGTTGAAAGTGAGGTGAAGAAGTTGAGTGACCAGATTTCCAACGCTAGAATGACCAGTACTGACACAGTTTCTAGTCATGTCCCCAGGAAGCAGGCGAACCCTTCAACCCTAGAAGATGATGTTGTGGGTATGAAAGACGAGTCAATGACAATAATTGATAAACTTACTAGAGGAAAACCACAGCTTGAGATTATCTCCATCGTGGGTATGCCCGGCCTCGGCAAGACCACATTAGCCAAAAAGGTGTATAATGATCCCAGGGTGAAATATTATTTTCAAAGATGTGCATGGTATTGTGTTTCCCAAGTTTATAATCTTAGAGAGATGTTTTTTCAGATTTTAAGTGATGTTGATGCTCAGAAATCATTCTCTGAAAGTAGTGACAATGACTTGGCTGAAAACCTTTGGAAATGTCTCAAGGGACGAAAGTATCTCATTGTTTTGGATGACATTTGGAGTATTGAAGCATGGAACGACATAAGAGCATCTTTTCCCGATGACAAGAATGGAAGCAGAATTATATTTACTAGTCGAATCCATAATTTGGTGTCACAAGACAAGCTCAATTGCTGTCCTCACTTTCTTCGTCCACTTTTGAATGAGGAGAGCTGGGAGTTATTTCAAAAGAAGCTATTCAATACGGATAGTTCTCCTTCTGATGATATATGCAAAATAGGTAAAAAAATTGTCAAAAACTGTCGAGGGTTGCCTTTAGCAGTGGTTTTGGTTGCCGGTATCTTAGCTGGAAAGAAGATAGAATTTTGGAAGCAAATTGAAGAAAGTACAAGTTCCAAAGTTGTTAGTGAAGGGTGTATGGATGTGCTTGAACTAAGCTACAAACATTTACCAGATTATTTGAAACCATGCTTCCTCTATTTTGGAGCATTTCCTCAAGATAGAGTTGTTAGATCCAGAAAGCTGCTGAATATATGGATTGCAGAAGGATTAGTACCAAGAATATATGACAAGAAGAGCATATACCAAGTGGCCGAGAATTACTTGTCTGATCTAATCAATCGAAGTTTGGTAATCCTGGAAGAGACAACTTCCAATGGGGGCATAAAGGCATGCCGTGTCCATGATCTAATATATGATCTGTGCTTGGTGAAAATTCAACAAGATAACTTTCTGCAAAGGATGCAAGAGACTGATATTTTGGAGGCTTCCTTGAATCTCAAAAGGTATGACAGCTATCGTCTTTGCATTGATCCTGAATTGATTAAGTTTGTTGACACGGAATCTGCAAGTCCATTTGTCCGCTCTCTAATTTCTGTTCATCAGGATTCTTTAAAGGGATTGGTATATCTTCCATGCCTCCCTTCCTTCTTTAACAACTTTAAACTTCTCAATGTGTTGGATTTGGTACGAATCTTAATAAAATCTTCTTTTCCTGAAGAATTGACATTGATGGTTCATTTGAGATACTTATCAATTAACCATACTCATGGTGGTGAAATTCCAGATTCCATTGTCAATTTATGGCACCTGGAAACATTAATCATAAATTCAGGAATTGTTTATTTGCCAAGAACCTTTTGGAAGATGAAAAGCTTGAGGCATGTAGCTATTGATTCAATTGGTTTACAGGGTATAGAGCATCATGAGTCCGGTCAATTACAAGACTTGGACGTTTTCTCACATCCAAATCTTGATTCGGAAGATGAAACGAATGAACTATGGAGAAGGTTACCAGGGCTCCGAAAGCTCAAGTGTGTTATCCGTGAAAAACATTTCATTTATGAACCCTCTAAGTTTCCAGAACTGAGCCGCCTGACTGATCTCCAAGTCCTGAAAGTTCTTATATTTTGGGAGAACATCCAACAGTTCCCAAATTTTGATCTTCCCAGCAGTCTGAGAATATTGAAGTTGGATGGGGGCGCTTTGTCAGGGACAGCAATCTCAATAATTGGACAGTTGCCTAACCTGGAGGTTCTCAAGTTAAGAGATCTGGCATTTGCAGGAGAAAAATGGGACACAGAAGAAGGCGAATTCTTGAAACTCAAGATGTTGGAACTTAGGAATGTGAAGATTCAACAGTGGAATGTCGCTGATGAGGAGCCATTCCCCTCGCTTGAACGACTTGTAGTGAAATGGTGTTTCGATCTTGAGGGGATTCCATCCAGTTTGGGATACATTCGTGCTTTGAAAAGAATAGAGGTGGTTGGATCAAGTTATGCTGTCTCAAGATCCGCCAAGGCGATTCTTAGAGAACAGCAAGATGACTACCTTGAAGTTCTTCACCTTTGAAGTCCTTCAACTTATTGCAGGTAAGAGTCTGAAGATCAGCAGCAAATTTCTTCAAGAACAGGTGTCCTCTAATCATGTCATGGATGAAAATCCTCTGTTAATGTTGTGTGTGTGTGTGTGTGTGTTTTATTTACTGGGATTGGAGTCAATCTTTCTGGCACCTATTTATTTGATCAGACTGTTTTGAAAGATCTTGCTCGAACTCAACAACTCTCTGGTTCTTAAGTGAGGAATACCAACTATTGTGGCTATCTCCTTCATTGTCAATTTGAGGAAGAATATCTAAAATTATATTGCAAGTTGAAATCTTCAGTGAATCTAGTCTTATCAATTTTGTAATGCCACCTTTAATGAACAATTTATACTAATCTTTGAGCGACTATGACCCTTCCAATCTATAATCTGGATCAGATACTATCTTTTAATGCCCCCGAAAACACTTCCTTTTTGCTTCTATGATCTCTGCTTTCTTTTCGTGTGGGTGCATCTTAGCTTCGTTTCATCTGCTCTTCGGCTAGCATTCTTTCTTCCTTGGTTCTCGCCACAGCTTTCTCTCTGCCTACAAATTTACCAAGATTCAAGAACATCATTATAATCCAAAATTATATCAGGCCCTGATTCCAAACAACTAAAAGTTACCTTCTCTTGAGCTTTGGCTTTGAAGATATCAGCTTTCTCCTTAGCAACTGCAGCTGCATTTTACAACTGCCACTACCTTTTATACTAGCATGGGTACCCGGTCCTATAGTAAAATTTTTCGAGAGGAAAGTGTTGTAAGGTCTATATTTTATGATATGTGGGTGGTATGAATTTATAGAAAAACCTACAGATTTAACTCCACATACACTTTCAGGTGAGATGAATGATGTCTCTCAGAAGGCTTCACAGACAGCAAAGCAAAGGTAGATGATGGGAAGAAACCATGAATGTAGAACCTCCAGTTAAAGCACCAAAGCCCATTCACTATGAATCCTTGTGTTCATGATGCAGCACAAATATAAGACAAAAAACCAAAATCAGCAGAGACAGAACAAGCCGGCCATTGTCTATAAGTTACTCAAAAAATTGAGCTCATACCAAGGATAAAATTCAAGCAAGGATGATAATTCTTTGCGCCATATTCATGTAGATATATGCACTTGTTTCAAAAGGTTTATGAAGGATAATGTCAGGTAACAACTATCTGGCCATAACTCCACCAGAAATTAGAGTTTGAGAGCTCAACATAAGAAAACACAGACACACACATAGTTTGTCTCCCATTACATACAAAAATGTAAAATCAACTCCTAACTAACAAGTAATATCACAAAGAGATAAGTATCCTTAAGTAATCTTTTTAAGACAATATATCCCCACAGAATCAATTTCGGTAGCAAATCCGACGTATAAAACGATCACAAGAAGAAGGGAAATGGGGCAATACACAAACAAAAACCCTTTGATAAGATTCGGAACCTTATACTGCCTTCCAATGAAACTTGCAGCAATTAGAGAAGCCAACTGGAAGACTAAGCATAGTATTTGATAAAAGCATAGCCAATATGAGAACAGAGTGTTGGGTTCTGTTCATACAAAATCATGTTTATCCGGTTGAAATAACAGCAAAATCCAATTGATTAAACATGAGATTGACTACACAAAGAACATAAATTACCTTTCCCTGACAATTGTGCCTGAGGTGGATGTTAGGCCTTCAATAACAGCAAAGGCACACTAGTTTCGGACTACCTCGAACTATCTTTTCCAAACTACGAGCAATCTTTAAAAAAAATAAGAAAGTACAAATCATATACGCTGCTCGCCATTCTAGCTCACCTGTATGCATAATTCAATATTCTACTCATCGTTGTAAAACCTAACCTCATTATAAGCACAGGTTAGCAAATTCGAGATCCATTATGGAAGCGCCAAAACTGGCATTATCGGAAAAAATATGTAAAACACTCATTTGAGATGTTCTGTACCAATCAAAGGCTGCAGAAAAACAAAATAATCATGGGTCATGACCATTATGTGGTCATGGCAGAGCCTAAAGTCACAAAAGCCTAGCCTTCATTTCTAAAAACGGTTGCTTATTCATATTGATAATAAACCAAAAAGGTAAGATAAATTAAACAGGCAAAAACATAAATAGACATAGATGAGAGTTTGTACCTGAACTAAAGGGGTTTGGTCATATCTTCTGAATCTTTAGGATTCAGCAATACCAAATAGTACTCGCCTAAATAAGAAAATCCAAAACTTAGAGAATTCAAAAGGTAAATATCAATACTAGAACAAAACAGAATACCAAAAATGTGTTTCCATCTGTACCATTTTCCTCATCCAAATGTTGGAACATCCTCATTTCTATTTCCACAATGCTCCCCTTTTCTACCACTGCCAAATTACATTTAACGAAGGATTCATAATTTACAAATAAAAGCCTGCTAATTAGAGTACTTGGAGACAATGATTAAGAACATATACCTGAGATGTTTATTTTTTGACTTTTTCGAAGATGGTGATTTGGAGGGTGTTTTGGGGTTAATGGATTCAGCCCTGCTGAACTTCTTAAGTTTGAAACTAACCTCGCAATTCCCTGAAAACATATGAAACCATCCATGAATAGAGAAAATATTGGAGTTGTGGTTGATGATTAGGAAGAAATGAACTCAAACCGCAAAATTATTTGAATCTGGGCATTACTGATGGGAAATCGAGGAGGAGAAGGAAGAGATGAAGCTTCCTTTTCTTGCGCCACTGCTTTGAAGCTTTGAAAATGATGAGCGAATGAGAGGAACCAATAGAGTGGAGTTGAAGGCAGGTAATGGCGTTTTTAAGTGCGGCAAAAGATTTGCTCGAAAGCATGTGAAAGGTAGATGACGTTTCCTAAGCGCCTGCATTTCAAAATAGAAGAAAGAAAAAAAAAAAGAATCATGAGAAACTAATGGAAGAAAATCCAGATTTGGTGAACAAATGGGAAAACCCACCCAATTATTTATGTATATTTTAAAACAAAACTGAAATCAAAATAAAACATTATCAACCCTGAAAATTGTGTTTATTGTAATTAATTTGGATACACACCTTAACTTCTGTTCCAAATATTCCTCATCCAAATCTCTGACAGTAACTTCAAGGCCATAATTTCCCATATCTTTCTGCTCTTCAAGAATTCTCCTGGCTGAGCTTGAGGCGCCTTCCGCACACATGCTTATAACTATTTTGGTTAAGGTAGAAATGTATCCCAAACCGGATGGAATTTCCTCAAGCTTATCACAACCATCCACTACTAGTCTTTCAAGGGTAGGGAATGGATCATCACCAACATTCCATTGTTGAATGTCCAAATCAGAGAGTTCCAGCCACTTGAGCTTCGGGAATCCGCCATCCTCTGTGTCCCATCTTTCTCCTGTGAATGCCCTTCGTCTTACTTTCAGAATTTCAAGGTTGGGCAACTGCCCAATTATTGATATTGCACTCCATGGTAGGCTGCCCAACCCCTCGAACGTCAATTTTCTCAGACTATTTGGAAAATCAAGAGCTCGAAACTGACCATGATGTTTGTCAAAGGCAAAAGCAACTCTCAGTCCTTCGAGATTTGTTAGGCGGCTAAAATCTGGAAACTTATTGGGCCAGAGAACTTGATCGCTACCAATAAAACACCTGAACTTTCTTAGCCCTGGCAACCTTTTAAATAGTTCATTCGTTGCACGTTCAGAATTAAGGAATGGATTTGAGAAAACAACCATGTTTTCTAATTCACAGCACTCTTGATCCATTATGCTGGTGAAATTTATGCAAGCATATACATGCCTTAAGCTCTTCATCTTCCAAAAGGTTGTTGGCAAGTAAACAAGTGCATCTCTCACCAATAAAGTTTCAAGGTTCCATAAACGGTCAATGGAATCTGGAATGGGTCCATGCGCACATGCAATTGATAAGTATCTCAAATGAACCATCAATGTTATTTCTACAGGAAAAGGAGCTTCTATGGAAAATTGTTCTAAATCTAGCCAATTTAGAAGCTTAAAACTATACAATAAGGAAGACGGGCATGGAATTGATTTCCGAAACTCGTCTGCTGGATACTGATAAACAGAAATTAGAGTGCGAACGAATGGACCTGCAGCATTTTTGCCGACGAAGTTACTCCATTCAGTATTAATGCATAGACGACGGCTGTAGTACCATTTGGGATACAGGGAACCTTGAGAAACATCATCATCTTCCACAAACTGTAAAAAGTTATCATTTTGAATTTTCTCCAGGCACAGACCATGTAGTAGATCATGAATGCGACACGTCTTTATGCGGCCGCTAGAACCTCTCTCTGCAAGCATTACCAAACTTCGACCGATTAGCTCAGACAAGTAATTTTCTGCCACTTCATATACGCTTTTCTTCTCAGACCTTGGTATTAATCCTTCTGCAATCCATAGCTCTATCAGCTTTCGCGTTCTCACAACTCTATCCTTTGAAAATGCTCCAAAATAGAGAAAGCAAGGTTTCAAATTATCTGGTAAATGCTTGTAGCTTAGTTCGATCACATCCATGCATCCTGCCCTAGCAACTTGGAAACTTGTCCGTTCTTCAATTTGCTTCCAAAATTCTATGTTCTTTCCACTCAGGATGCCTGCAACCAAAACCACGGCCAAAGGCAATCCTTGACAGTTGTCGACAATATTCATACCTATTTTGCACATATCATCTGAAAAAGAACCATCTCCATGCAATAGCTTCTTTTGAAATAAATCCCAGCTCTCCTCATCAGAAAGCAGACGAAGCAAATGAGGACTGCTATCGAGTTTGGCTTGTAACCCCAAATTATGGATTCGACTAGTAAACATAATTCTGCTTCCATTGTTGTCATCGGGGAACCATCCTTTTACTATTTCCCATGCTTCAGTACTCCAAAGGTCATCTAAAACAATGAGATACCTCCATCCCTTGAGTCTTTGCCAAAGTTTAAAACCTAACTCATGGTCATCAATGCTGTTGAAGTTGGATTTGCGAGCATCAATACCAGTAACATCACTGAAAATGTCCAAGTACATCTCTCGACGATTATACACTTGTGTAACACAACACCATGCACGTTTATGAAAGTAAGCTTTGACATTCGGATCATCATACACCTTTTTGGCTATAGTGGTCTTGCCGAGGCCAGGCATGCCCACTATGGAGACAGTGTCAAGCTTTGCTGTTCCTCTGGTAAGTCTATCAATGAGCTTCTCTGCCTCATCTTTCATACCCACCACATCATCTTGTAGGCTTGAAAGATTTGCTTGCTTCCTAGGGACATAACCTGAATTTGTGTCTGTACTTTCAACAACAAGCTGCTTAATTGCCTCTGTTACATTGGAAAGCAGGACAACCTCACATTCAACAATAAGCTGCTTAAGTGCCTCTATTACATTGGAAAGTTGTAACAAGTCATACCAAATAGGATGTTCCTCAACTAAACACGAGGCGATGACATGTTCAGCCAGAAACACCATATTCATAATTTGATTCTGAAGATCTCTTTGGTCCCTGCTGCCTTTTTGAAACTCCATGGTATCTTTGAGGAAAGGTTTAATGGAAAGAAGCTTCTCTTGGATTATCATAACTGGATGCTTTGCAAAAGCAATTCCATTGGGGTTCCTTTTCACCATTTCCTCCAGATTTTCCAAAATCAAATTCATAAACCCCAGAGCATTAGTCGATGGAAAACAGAAATTGGATGAATTTGGAACTTGGACGTAAAGCTCTCGAATCTTAACCTTCAGTTTTTCAATCTCATCAAGAAGACTAGAAAGACGGACTTTTTCTTCCAAGGAAAAATGAACTATATGGTCCAGGTACAGAGAGATTAAGAGAAATAATACCTGATCTCGGACAGCTTTAACTCGCGTGAGAAGTCCATCTCCAGCCTCTGCTTTGTGATGGTGTTCTGTATCCAAGGAGAAGCTTATCATCACTATCAAACTCTGTCTAACCATTTCAACGTAATCCTTCAAAGGCTCAGTTAAACCTTCCAGCAGAAAATCAACAAGACCCGTAACGAATTGACTGAATTCAAATTTTGCCCCACACATTGGAACTCCGAAGCCCATGGAATACATGGTCAGTAACAGTTGCCAGAAAGGATGACCTGTTCGCTGTAGATCAGAAATCATAGTTTTCATGCCCAATAAAGGTACTTCATCCTTCCGTTTGAGCAAGCTCAGAAAGGACAAAGTTGCAGCTGTGTGCACGCAAATCTTGACATATATGAAGAATACTTTGAATTTCCGATGATCAATACTTCTTTTGGCAGTGAAGTCAACAAGGTTTCTCAGAAAACTTAGGTTTTCCCTAAGAAACGTGATTTGATTCTCTGGAAGGCCAATATCAGCTTTCAAGTTGGCAAGATCCTTCAAAGTCTCAACAACACAATCGATGAGCAGGATCTCATCTCTTGAGCAACGCATGAAGTTTGATGGTTTGAGGACATCAAAAATTAAGTGGACGATAATTGATTCATATTTTTTAAATTCCTCAACCAGAAAATAAGGCAAAAAACGGACTACAGTAAGATGACGAAGTATTTTCAGAAGATCCTTATGACCCTCGCAGTTATTCAGCCAACCATGAAACTTAAATAGAAATCTCAACTTCTGCTGAAAAACTTCAGGAACACCCAAGAAGCCTAATTCGATCAGCTCTTCAGCAGCAGAATCAACTTCAGTGGAGGCCTCAGCCATTTTGATCTCTTTCTTCACTCTTTGCTCAGAAATTCTGGAATGGGGGAACTCCGATAACTGATGAATGCCAAGTCAACCTTCTAATCCAATGATAGTTTTAATTTTCTTTCTTTCTTGCTTAGGGTTTTTCTTCTCAATCAATCATAAATGAAGACGCCCCACCATTGTTGAAGATAAGCTCTCATTCTGCGTTCAGGAATCATGCCTGCCCCACAGGTATTACAATTGAATTTAGCCTACGACTTACTGCCACACCCTTAAACACGTTTCAACTGAATGGTTAAAAGGAGTCGGCGGCGTTTAAAAAGCAACCATGTTAGTCATTATAGTTGACCTAACTCTAAAGGCCAAGTGTCTTGATGAACCCAAAATATAAACATTCAACAAAAAGTTTAAAACAAATCTACAAAATCGGGTTTACATACATTGAACATGATGTTGTTACTTATGGCAAGTGTGTCAAGTGTGTACAAGGAAGTGTTGGAGATACCTAAGAGTATCATCTATGGACGCATATCTCCAACTTACAATGTTCATCACTCCCACACTCACCTTCTCTACAATTGCTCTTTTACCACTTTCTTTCAACCCCAATCTCAAATCCGCCGCCAGCCCACTAGCCGAGCTGCTACCGGAGCAACACCCACACGGCGGAAGCTCTTTCGAAAACCACCCCTCCAACCCCATCACAACCCTTCCTTTCCCTCGGCAATCCATCATCGTAAAAACGCTCTTCAACCCTTTCAACACAACATTCCACGTAATCCTTAACTCATCCAATTCTTCCACCACAACCGCCGGCCGTCTATCACCAACATCACAACAACCAATGTCAAAACGGAACAACAAATTCTCCTTGTTATCATCCACCCGGAGTTCATTACCGGCTTTCACAATGGTGCCACTGCAGGAGGAGCGGTTATAAATATCAACAGCGAACGTAAGGTCGTCAAGAGAAATCCGGGGTTTCCTGGGCTTCTGCAGCCTCCTCCTCTGGGCGGTGCATCCCAACGCGAACAAACGGTGGAACGACACGGTAGGGTAAGCGGCGTGGAGGTTGGAGAGGGAAGGATAAAGGGCAGAGCAAATGGGTTGCCAGAGGTGGTCCGAGGACATGCATATAGACCATAACTTGCAAACGCAGGAAGCAATGGTTAAGGTTCTGGGGTCGAGACGGCGAGCCACGAGGCAGAGGACCAGCCACGGTGGCGGGGATTTTGTTGGTGGTTCTATTCCAGACATGGAAATGTCACGAGAAGAAGCAAATTCTTGGGGATGAATTGGAGGGCCATCAGTCACTGAAAACCTCTCTTTAATATCATCCCACAAATCCTCTACAACTTCCATTTGATCCAATACAAAAGTGGCTACTCTAACTATACCAAATAGGATATATAGAGGGAAAGCTATATCAATCACAGAAGACTACAAGAAATATAACAGGATTCGGCTTCTCATCTTGATATTAGTTTTGACACTTGTTGACCAACAACAAGAAGAAGAGGAAACCAAAGTGAGTCATCCAATATGGGATGGGTAAGAAGTGCCACGTGGAATGGTTTAGTCGACACGTAGCACTTCGTTTTGCTGTGTATGATTGGAGAAGAGTGCAGAACAGAATCAGGAAAAGCAAGTTCATAGATAGGGTTTGCTTAATCTGGCTTTATTGTAAGAGTGTAGAATTGGGGTTGAGGAAAACAAATAAAATTTTGGCCTTGAATTTAATCTGCTGCTAAACAAAATGCCACTCAGAAAATAGGGTTAAGATGGTGACATGTTACTTTTTGAACCGGCAGTTATCCACACAGCAAAGCACAGCACAACTTAGTTTTCCATATCCAAAACGCAAACAGAAAAGGGGACGATATTCATCCAAAAACCAGTCTTAAGAACAAAGTTGAGATAACCACCAATACTGGTTTAATGTCAAAGCTAATGGATCCAATTTCAAACCATAATATCAACCAACAAAAGCTACAGAACTGCAATTTTTCTCAGAAACATAAAGGAAGGGTGGTCTAATTCCTCAGTTATCACCACCCCGAAGACGAAGCACAAGATGCAGGGTGGACTCCTTCTGAATATTATAATCAGCAAGAGTTCGACCATCCTCAAGTTGCTTACCAGCGAAAATGAGCCTCTGCTGATCCGGTGGGATTCCTTCCTTGTCCTGAATCTTTGCTTTCACATTATCAATAGTATCTGAGCTTTCTACCTCCAAGGTAATTGTCTTCCCAGTGAGGGTCTTCACAAATATCTGCATCCCTCCCCTCAAACGCAACACCAAATGGAGAGTTGACTCCTTCTGAATGTTATAATCAGCTAGAGTCCTTCCATCCTCAAGCTGTTTACCAGCAAAGATTAATCGCTGCTGGTCAGGAGGAATCCCTTCCTTATCTTGAATTTTAGCTTTAACATTGTCAATGGTGTCTGAACTTTCAACTTCCAGGGTGATTGTCTTCCCAGTGAGAGTCTTTACAAAGATCTGCATTCCACCACGGAGACGGAGGACAAGGTGAAGGGTTGATTCCTTTTGGATATTGTAGTCAGCAAGTGTACGTCCATCCTCAAGCTGCTTCCCAGCAAAGATCAACCTCTGCTGATCAGGAGGAATACCTTCTTTGTCTTGAATTTTGGCCTTGACGTTGTCAATTGTATCAGAGCTTTCAACCTCAAGAGTGATGGTCTTGCCCGTGAGAGTCTTGACAAAGATCTGCATGCCACCACGGAGCCTCAAGACAAGATGGAGAGTGGACTCCTTCTGGATATTGTAGTCAGCAAGTGTACGTCCATCCTCGAGCTGCTTACCAGCAAAGATCAACCTCTGCTGATCAGGGGGAATGCCTTCTTTGTCTTGGATTTTGGCCTTAACATTATCAATTGTATCTGAACTTTCAACCTCAAGGGTAATGGTCTTTCCTGTAAGGGTCTTAACAAAGATCTGCATCTGAAACATCCAACAAACAGCATTACAACATATAAAAAAGGAGGCATCTACATTTCATATATAATGGAAGAAGATATTGAAATTTTCGCTACTCCCACCAATTAGCACTGGGACAACTGAAAACACAAATTTGATGGGGGCAATACAAAAAAAACAAGTTCCCCAGTACTGCTGATCTTAATTTGAACAAATTGAGCACACTGAGTTAAAACTATAACTGAAAGACAAAATGTGTAAGAATTAAATCCAAATTAAATGGAACTTAGCATAAATTCAAACCCATCACCATGGATGTACACATATTTTACCAATAAATTAGAACACACAAAACGCCATCTACAGCTCTACTTCTATTCATAAGTAATAAATTGAAAGGATCATTTGACAAGCAGAACCCCACTCATTCAACATCTACATTTAATCAATCAAAAGGTCTAATTAAAGGCACAAGGCTCCATTTTCCTATCTTAACCAAGAAGTGCTTTTGAGAATCTTCCATAGCATCCAATCAACATTCTCTTCTTATTAATAATAAATCAAAAACGTCAACAACAAAATACGATCATAAGCCAATACATACAAACCAGTATTTGTGCGGTGAACGTAACTAATGTTAGAAAAAGCATCTAAAACATTCATCAGACAGGAATATCTAATATCACGAGAAGGAATTGTTAATCGGATAAATATCTTTAACACAAGAATAACCAAGGAACATAAGACCCTAAATCTTCTTCTACGTATATAACAAAGATCAGATGAACAAGAATATTCAAGAAAAACTCATAATCACAAAATTTATCAGATAATCAGATTATAGCACAATAAAAACAATCGGTTACCGCACGATTAATCACAGATTACTAAACATGAACAACTCCTATCATAATAATCGAACAGACCAAGATATGATAGACATGCTTCTTGAACGGAAGAAAGGATCCATCGAAAGAAGAAGTATGGGGCAAAGACTAATTACCTTCGAAGCGAGATTTCTGAGCGTTGAGCGATGAAGAGAGGGCTGAAGAGAAATGGCAATAACAAAGAAACGCGTTTAGGGAAGGCGGAAGGACTCTTTATATATATAGACGCCGTAGCAATTGCATCGGCTCAATTGCGTGTGAATGGGGTTTTTTCCAAACAAAATATCTAATCCTCAAATCATTGGCTTTAATTTGAGCATTAATTAATTAAATAATTGAACGCGTTATTAGGGAATAGGATTAAGATTAATGCTGCTAATTACTCCAAATGGGCAAATTATTATGTAGTCCATGGACTACTTAGCATCATGGTTTAACCCTCTAAAACTACGTAGTTTTGGTGATGTTTGATGATGTTATAAATTTTTTTTGAAATTTTACTTTTTTTATGTTTTCATGCTTCACGCGCCTTTAATGATTGAATGATAATTTTTACCTATTTTTAAGAGTGGTTACTTTTTTTTATATTTATGTTATTTGTTGTTTTAATTTGATTTTATCCTATTTTTTTATTAATCAATGTAACTGACAAAGATGTTTTTAATTTTTATTTGGATTCTAATTGACAACTCAATAAAGACGATAGAGATTTTTATTTTTATTATTATTTTTTTCTTAATATCTTCTGTTAGTGATATGGGTTGACTTTAATTTTTTAAATTATTTTATATTTACCATTCGTGGCACTGTATTTTGTTAGTATTGGAATTTTTTATTATATTTAGTGGTACTGTGTTTTTGTTATGTTATTTTGTACAATTTATGACACTATATTTTGCTAGTGGTGGAATTTTTTATTACACTAGGTAGTACTGTGTTTTCGTTATGTTTTTTTTGTATCATTTGTGGCACTATATCTTGCTAGTGATGGGATTTTTTATTACATTGTGTTTTCGTTATATTATTTTGTACCATTGGTGGCACTATATTTTGCTAATGGTGATATTTTTTATTACATTGTGTGGTATTATGTTTCGTTATGTTATTTTGTACCATTGGTGGTACTGTATTTTGCTAGTGGTTGAATTTTTTATTACATTGGATGGTATTGTGTATTCTCCAGCATGTTTCTGCACCCACCACAAGAATTCATTCTTCCATAAAAAAATATAAACAATGACAAATGAAAAGGCACCTGATAGACCCGCCAAAAAGGTTATGAAATCCGCCCAGGGCTTCTTCATAGGCGCCACCTAACTGTATAAATTTTAAAATTTACCTCTTTCCGTCGGAAGATGATGTTTTTCGCCGGAAAATGTATCACATTTTTTTCTTTCCGGTTTGAGCGCTTTTGTTCTCCAGTCAGCTTTCTTCTCTAAGGCAATCTGGGGTGATCGCCGTGTTTTCTTCCAGAACCGACTCTTCTTTCGTATGGTTTTGTTTTTTTGGGATTTTGTTGAATGTTTTTCCAATTTGGGAGGTGGAATGATAATAGTCCAGTAGTTATTTTTCAGACGGATGACATGGGTGTATTTTTTATTAATTTAGTAACTACCAATCTAAATGGGCAATTGTTTACACGCGCGTGGGAGGTAAAATCTTTAATATTTTTAATTTTTATTTTTTACAGTATAGACTATGTTACTAGGTAGTCCATGGACTATTATATACTAACTGCTCCAAATGGTGTGTTTGTTGTACGGAATTAATCACAAGTTTGATCTATGTTGACATTTTTTTTATTTCATTTATATTAATATAAAAATTTTCATAATTTTAACTATTTATTAACACAGGTGAAATCGAATTAGTCTAGTCAATTGATTTGACCCAAATTGAGACGAATTCAAATTCGACAAAAAAAAAAGACAAATATATGTTAAAATGTGGTGACTAAGACTATAAAAAATTATTATTTTATAAATAATTTTAAAATAATTGTTAACTTGCGGTTTGACAGAGACTACTGTTAACTGAATGCAAAATTCTTTTAATTGGATTGAATATGATCATTTTATAAACTTTTAAGACTAAATTTGTTACTTTCAGAAACTTTTAGGACTGAATTTTTTCAATCTTAATTTTTTTTTAAAAAAAAGTGATAATTATGCCACGTGGCATGTGCGCATACGGGTGGCTGCCATGTGGAACCTTTATGCCACGTGAATGTCACGTAACATGTCGGCAGATGATTGGCTGCCACATGACATAAATTTTAACGACTATTGAGTCAATCGTTAAACCCTATTAAAAAATATTAAATTAGATCAAATGTGTCAATTTTAGAAATATTTAGAACTAAATTTGTCGAGTTCCAAACGTGTAAGACCAATTGTGCGTTTCTTTCATAAAAAAATAAAAAATTTTATTTCAAATCAAAGATAAGAGTTAGTAAAAATTTAAAATTATTATATCAAAGGAGTTAAAAAATAAACAAATTTGAGGAAACTATTGTACAAAATTTGACATGTGTTCGAGAGGGAGAATGATTTAAGATTTATTTTTATTTTTTATTTTTGTTGTAAGTAACAAAAAGATTAATTACAAATGATGAAAGGTAAATTTAAAATTTCTTTTGCATAACTATAAAAAAAAATTAAAAGTTGCTTCTATTTCAAAATAAAGAAATCTAAAAAAATTTCTTATATTGTGGAAGGAAGCATTCAAATTGGTAGAACTACAAAGAAAACATTTAAAGAGAAACAAAGAGAAATTGACATATGCTCCCTTAATTTTATTAATTGTTACTCTTTTGTGACCATCAAAATAAATTTCCAATTGTCAAAAAATTAAAATGCCGGCAATGGCTAACAACATCCAAAAAAAAGTAAAATTCAAAAACCGATCACTCATATATTCGAGGACAACACCTAAACCACCGTCATTTATGTCCTTCCTGTTTGAAAATAACAACGTACAAAAAATTTAAAATTCAAAAACCAACCGTCCGATGTTCGAGGACAACAGGTAAACCACCATCATTTATTTATTTCCTGTTTGAAGATTACAAAAAAAAAAAAAAACTCTCTTCCTCTCTCCCATTCGCAGAAACATGTTTGACAACGGCTATTTTCTTCCTATTTGACAACAGCTAACTGTATACCACTATTCCGTCATTTATTTCCTTCCTGTTTGAAGATAACGACTAACAACATACAAAAATTTAAAATTCAAAAACCAACCATCGGATGTTCGAGGACAATTTTACCATCATTTATTTATTTTCTGTTTGAAGATTACAAAAAAAAAAAACTCTCTTCCTCCCTTCCATTCGCAGAAACATATTTGACAACGGCTATTTCCTTCCTATTTGACAATAGCTAACTGTATACTGAAAGATTATCTGTCCGGACCTAGCAAGAAACTCACTTTCGTGCTATGCATTCCAGAATCGGAATCTCTGGTCAGGCCTAGACGCTAGCACAATGCTATTCCAACCCTTTTGAAATAACATTGCACAGGATCTGGGTTCGCACTTATTCGACTTACCAAGCAACAAAAATTTCTAATTAAAAGCGGAACTTTAGAAAAATACCTTTGAAGTGTGCACTTAGATGATTCTCTTGTATGCCTCAAGACTTTGATTTCACGTTGTATGGGCAACGATCAAAAAACCAATTGATCAGTTAATCACCACAATCCATATGTCAGAAAATTGCAGCACCGCTGCACCTGGTGTGTACTGTAAACACACCGCCCGGAGAGAGAGAAAGCTACACACACAGCTGGTATAAACAGGCCTAAATTTCGGCTCAAAAGAGGAGAAAAACCAGCCGCACAAAAGATCAAAAAATTTGACTTGGAGAGAGAAGAAAATATTTCTCTCTCTAGAATTTTATCTCTCTAGTTTTCTTGTCTTGAAAACTTATGAATTGTATGTCTTGAATAGCTAATCCCTTGTCTATATATAGAGTTACAAGAGACACCCCAAATTGGTTTAGGATTGACCTTCCTACTGGGATTCTGTTTTCCTTCAATCATGTTCGTGGACTGAAACACATCCAACTGATACAGGGATCCAGTTATCCCAAACCAGTTCTTGGTATGATTCACAACCAACTGATACATGGATTCACTTATCCCAAACCAGTTCCTGGTATGATTCACAACCAACTGACACAAGGATTAATTAATTACTTAATTAATTAAATCTATATTTGTCAATAACCCAATACATAATTAATCGTACCACTAACGGATTAATTTTGGCACTACCAACCTACACCAGAATTGCTTACGGAATAACTTAATTAAATTATATTCATAATCTCTCCACATTAAAGATATAGTGCTCGTTAATATATTAATTTACTGATAAATTAATTAATTAACTTCTTTAATTCCTAGACTAGTACCACTCGACTTTTTACTATACCAGACATAAGTCCACCAGCTGGGTTTAGTATAATAAATATAACGAGCTCATCTCGGGAGCACCATCACCCCGGACGCACCGGTACATGGTTTCCTTTCGACAAGCAGCAACAACACACCAAGCAACTAAACACGCGCACCCAACCTACCGAGATTATTGACCACAATTGACCTCACCCTTTGGTAGATCAAAGTACGATGTGTCTAATCCTCATGCCCACTCGAGTATAGGGATTAAAAGATAGAATACCAAGAACGAAGGTCATACGTCATTGGGACCCTAAGTTCAATAGAGTGGAGCATGATGATCATAGTAGTGTGGATGCGTGGCTTCAGTTCCCAGATTATACAGCGTATAATCTGTCAGGCTGTAGATTTGCTCAAGGGATCCAGGGTGGGATCGAGAATGGTTACCTTGAGTGGTTTCGCCAGCATTCGCGGCCAGTTTTTATCCGTCGGATGGCACCATCCACAGACTAGCCCCCTCACATGAGAGTATAGATTATGTAAGTGTTCATGTAGTTTTTTTTAATTACTAATATTAATTATATTTTAATAACTCAGTTTGAACCATGTAAATATTGATGAAATTCTTTTTGTTTTTAGTGGATGAATAGGCAGATGAGTCTCACAAATCGGGGATTTACTCAGTGGTCAACAAATCACCCCGAGGAAGCGCAACCATATCTGACGGAGTTGGAAGCACTCATGAAGGATTGGAAAGCATCTCAGTGACCCTACCTATCATGTACGTTTTCTAGACATTTAGATATATTTTCATCTATTATATGGATTGTACTAGTTATTGATATATTTATATTCAAATTGATTGTATTAAGCATATTTATTATTGATGGTGATATTTTATGAATTGTACTAGTCATTCTGCTATTTTATGGATTGCACTAGTTATATGACACTATATAGTTGTATGCATCTTACTATAATTATTTATTTTCATAGTGAATCTACATTAATATAAACATAATTGTAAAATCCGTTACACCAAATAGACATACTTTACACCGCAATAAACACAAACACCAAACTCAACTCATATACAATACATACATCACTAACCCAATGAAATTCATTCATTGACACATTTGTATAAATTCTCATTCACGAACGTATGGGTCACAAAAGCTACGCCAAAAATTAGCAACATGGAGAATTTTGAACTAATTCTAATGTTATAAAATGTGGATACGTTATTCCCAAATGTGCCATTGCAATCTCAGTCCCCAAATCTTCTGCATTTGTCCTTGAGTAAAGGGGTAATAATGTAGCACAATTTGTCGCGGATGATAGCTATCCCCCATTGTCTGATCTGAAAAAACTATAGTGGTATTGAAACAGATAAAAATTAGAAATAAGTCATCAATAACATACATCTAATTAATTAACATGCTGCCACGGGGGCCATGTGACCAATTTATATGGTTTACTACATGCTCTAGAATTTCGTAATAAATGTTTATGTACACCCGAGGATCTCTGCAAATCTCAAGATCATTTCCTCTCTAACATTGGGACATCAGCCTTGTTCACCCCTTAAGTGCGAGACTACAATTCTAAAATTACAGTGACTGTTTGTTGTAATATCGAGATAATTACAAACGTAGGAAACTATATGCGCTTTGACTAGCCCAACATTTGTGTAGGTTCTAATAGAATCCTCCCAACTATAATATAAAAATATGCAAACTCTATGGAGATATGGTGTCATTCTTATCGAGTTATGGTAACTATAATTGTATGCAAACTCTATCAAAGCTAGGTCCTGATCCTAATTTTCACCAAACTCCATTACACATGCTCTCAACGTATCCTCTAGAGTTTGTATGGTTCTCTCAAAATGTCCATCTGATTGTAGATGTGCTGCAGTACTAAGTCTTAGTCTAGTTCCTAAACTTTCCTGCAACTATCACCATATTATAGAGACAAATTGTGGATCGCGATTGGACATAATAGTGACCGAAACTCCATGAAGGCGTACAATCTCATCTTCATAAACCCGAGTAAGTCTATCTGAAGAGTAATTTATTCCCTCGGGAAGGAAATGAGCTGATTTGGTAAGTCTATCCACTATTATCCAAATCGCATCATGCTTCCTCTGGGTCTGTAACAATCCTGTTAGCCTACTACAAAATCATTTAAATGTATTTCCATTTCCATTTTGAGATCTGTAAAGGCTGTAACAATCCTGTTAGCCTTTAGTGTTCAGTTTTCACTTGCTGACATGTTAGGAAAGTTGCAACATGCCTTACAACATATTATTTCATGCCTTCCAGGAAGTAATGTCTTTTTAAATCTCTATATATTTTGAAATAAGGTTTTTACTCATACGATTAAATTTGTACTATCTTCTCTTCTCTTTTCCTTGAAATCTTGGCCATGATTCTTCATTAACCTTCATTATTCTGAGAGGTTAATTCATCTTTATTATCTCCATGTAAAATTGGAAGATTGTGTCCCAATAATTTTAAAACGCTAATTAAAACTGAATTTTATATTTTTGTAAAACCTCAATTGAGAAAAAGGAGGGATTATCATTTTATATAAATTTTTCTTTTATCAAAATACAACATTACTTAATTAAAAAATATAAAATATACTTTATCAAAATAGAATCTAAATAAAACAAATTTTATGAGACAAAGTATTACTATTTTTTAAGAAAAAAAAAAAGTAAAGAGAGAAAAAGCAAAATTGATAGTATGATTATTTTGATTAATTTAGGCAAAAAACTACCCACTTGAGCACTTACATAATGAAATTCAGACACAATCATGCTCCATTTAAAACCCATTTTTTAGATTGTTCACCGACCTACCCAGTACCCACCACGTGAACGGACGCGGATTAGAGGACACCGGTACCCACTTGGCCCCACAACCCCGCTATCCAGGCACGTCATCATAACAACTCGTTCAATCTCACCCATCCAATCCTCCCCAAATTCCATCTTCAGCCGTCCATCTTTTTCACTTTCTCTCTCCCACAACATTATTTCAAATCAAAGGCGACATGCGTGGTGGGCCCTCATAATGAAACAATCAATTCGTCATCCAACACCTGTGCACGTCTCATCCCTTACCGGCTGCTTACCGCCTATAGCCCGTAAACAAGGATGTACAATTAGCACTGCATAGGGTACAATACGCCTTAAAATAGTTCTTTTTTTTTTTTTTTTTTTCATTCGCTCACTTTTTTTGACGCCGTAAGAGTCGAGTCAATCAGTGGGCTGCTTTGGTCTACGCCAAACCTGAGCCTCGGTTGCGAACCTTCTAGGCTCGGATTCGCAGATTGGCCTATAAAGACTTGACTCCTAACCAGAAAATCCACATACGCTAACCGGAGCTTTTATCAATTTGCAAAGGATATTTTTGCTTCTAAGGTACTCCCGGTTGACTGTGTTTCTGAGAAATTTCGGCTTTTAATTTTTGCGTTTGAATTCCTTACCTGGATTCTTAAGTTACTGTGGTTTAGATCTGATGATTTTGAAGAATTTGCTACCATTTTGGGGTATTTTTCTTGCATCAGAAGCTGGAAATGATTATAGTCAACTGATGTCAACAAAGTTTTCAAAATTTTTGATGAGTCAAATTGAAATTTACGGAAAGATCGAAGGTTATATGTTTACAGTGGTTATAAAACGTTTGAATTCTTGTTGTTTTCGTGAATGTTTACGTGCATATGATTTGCCTGTGAAGTTAATTATAGATGAAATATCGACAGATGATAGTACTTTTGTAGTTTCGTCAGAGTAATTTTTATTTTGATTTTTTGAGTTCTTATGTGGTGGAGATCGAAAATCAGATTATTTCTTGTCTTGTTCCATGTAGAGTATGGTTGTGGATGTGTTCTCAAATTTTTATATGGTGTATGATGTAGACAGTTTGATTAGTTGCTTATAGCTTTGAATGTTGATTGATGCACTTGGGATAAATTTATGCAATTATACTTGATCAATATGTACTGAGGCTTTTTTGATTCCTCTATGATAGTTATGATATTCAAAGCCTGTGATTAATGAGTTGGTATTTGGATATATTCTGTACTTCAAATGTTGAAGTTTTGTTGTTGAGATTCCGTAGCTGATAGTAATACCTCTGAGCAAATTGTTTTGGTAAATTTCAGGTTTCTTTTAGAGAATCAAGGAATTGGACACCTAAGGCGAAGAGATGGCTCTAGTCTCTGGAGGTCGGTCTACTCTGAATCCAAATGCGCCCTTGTACATCCCTGCTTCGATGCGCCAAGTGGAGGATTTCTCACCAGAGTGGTGGAACTTGGTGACTACCTCCACTTGGTTTCATGACTATTGGCTCAGCCAGCACCAGGGGGAGGATTTCTTGGGCTATGAAGAAGATGGCTTCGGAGAAGCTGACGTCTTAGATTTGTTGCCAGATACTATTGATCTTGGTATGGATGAGGAGGACCTGAACATGGAAGCTCAGTTTGAGGAATTCCTCAGGTCCACTGAGACTGGATATACGCCATCCTATCCCTCTCCCAAGGGTGTGCACGCAAATGGTATGAACTAATCATTAAGAAAATTGCGGAACTATCTATATTTAGCTTTTTTAATATAATTTGTCTTTAATTTTGAATTTGTATACAACTAAGAGTCCTTGAATTGATGAAGAAACTTGGAATTTCACAATTTAATAGTTTTTTAATGGTATCTAAAATAGTTTAAAGAAATTTTGAACTTAGAAAGCAATTGCCGCAGGGTTTTGCGGCCTGAGAAGTCTTGGTATATGATTATATTATTTAGGAAGACAAAAAAAATCAGTTCTTGCGAATTGCAACCGGAAATTTTGTCTTTGAATGTGCGTGATATTGCTGTGTGCATCTTTAACTTGTATTTTTGCGTGATAGGTTTTCCAATGGGCTCCGGGGCAGTGATCAAGAATCTGAGTCTAGCAGTGGAGAAAGGGCAAAAGTATTATGGTGAGCAAGCCAAGCTCCAGGAGAAGCCAGCAAAGTATGTCAACCCGAAATCCAGCCCCCGTCGCATCCAGCAACCACGCTGAACATTAGCTTGTTAGGTTCCTAGTCTCTGCAGTTAGCGTCGGAAAGGCGTTAATTTCTTTCATGTAACTTGTATAGAGCAAGGTTGCTGTTCCCTGTATCTTTGCCTTGTTCATATTCTGACACTTGTTCATCTATTGTAACCAAAAGCACGAAAATGTAAAAAAAAAAAAAAAGATGTAGAATTCAGTTTTCGGAAGGAAAAAAGAAGTATGCAAAAGCTATTTTAGTTTAATCTTTCTTTGTATGAGCCAAGGATACTTCCATTTCCAATGGTTCTTTACAGAAATTTAATTGAAATACGCTTGCAAATTCTAATTGATGGTACGGTGAAGAAACAAAACCCTGCGTTTGTCTTGAGCCAAAATCACGAGTGAAATGACAATTGTGCTTTGGATAGCGAGTCCTGTGTTTTTATTGAAGCGCACAATGTCATGCTGATAAAAACGTTTGCGGGCACTTCTCTTTTTTCTCATTCCTTTTCTGCGGATATCGAATACTTCCAAAATGCGACCGGCAAAATATTGGTGGCCGGCTGAGTTTCTAAAGAACAAAGCTTGTCTGGTTAGTCTTTTAATATTGCGAGGTAATTGACCATTTCTATATTGGATTTCTGCCAACTTTGTTGTTTTTATATACTTGGGATATCCAGCCGGACATAAATTCCTTTATGAAAAGACATTGTCACAGTTGATCTGATCTGAACCTTGTTGAACCCGGCAAAATTTGCTGTTTTAGACCCATAATTTGCGAGGATCAACGAAATATGTAAGGATAAAACGAGACAAATTCAGCATTAAATTACTTATTTTTATTGGACCACCACTATTAAGAGTATGTATTTTTAATTGTACGATAAATTTGCCCTTTTAATCTGAGCAAGTCTTCGATTTCGAACACATAAACAGCATTATCCTGTGATTCCAAGAGTAGATTCCCACAAAACAATCTTAAACAAAGATCCACAATATGATGCATGAAACTAATCTTGTTGACTTTATATTAGAGAGTGATTGGTATGCCACCAATTCTTGAAGGTTTCTGTTCAGCCTGAACATAGAACATATGCTACTCTATGGTTACTACTTACAACTTACAGAGAACTATAACCTGAACATCCATCCCAAATATGACTACTACTTATTAATCTCCATCTTTTTAAGTAACATCTGATCCATTTGCTAGAAACTTTTGGCTAGAACTGCTTGCGTTGCACTGCAACTACTCGATTTCGTCATGATAAAGAATCGGGATTTCTCATAATAGTACTTTGTCCCAAAATAAGAGTCCTACTTCAAAACTAAAACGGGTTCTTACATTCGGACAAGAGTAGTTTTTTTTCTCAGTTTTGGAGATATGTTGCTTGATTTCACTTCCTACTCATCATTCCATCTTCAAGCTGACATATCTTTTACCCAAAAAGGTGCGAAAACAACATACTTAAGCGAATACCTGTGAATGATATCATATGCTTGCTTCCTGAAGCTTTTTCTTTTCTTGAGCTTCTAGCTTAGTCTGATTGCCAATTGCATCTGATATTGCCTTTGGAAGCAAAAACCCAGGTCTCTCTAGAAATGAAGCCCTGTCAAGTACTAAAGGTTCTCGTACTGTGATCTCGACGCCATCATATGTCCACAGAGTCAAACTTGCTTCACCTTTCAATCCAAGAGAAAACCAACCTAAGCCAGCCACTGCAACGTCCATTTCGTTCACATCCCAGCTTGTTCCAGACACTTTTACTTCTTTCTTTACCCAGTTACCCAGCTGATGAACTTGGTCGGCACCAATAGGCGGCTGAAAATGGACAAGGAAGTCGGGTCATGCCTTATTCTTTCAATTTTCGGCGTTGCTGCTGAGTAATAAAACATAGGCTAGTGTTGCAAAATGTTAATCCAAGACCTAATCACTAAACAGACTTGGAATGCTTAGAGAGGAGCAAACCAATTAGTATACTTCATTCGATTTTCTTTCGTGCATGTAATCAGGGCAAAACAAGAATTACAGCTACCTTTCAAGGACATGGGCTCAAAAGTAAAGGTTATAACGGGCAAACGGAAATACAATTCTCACCTAATGAAGTCAAGTATGAAACCAACTATTAGCAATATTTCTTTGTTTCTTAGAATGAACAAACTATGAATTCACATCATCAAGCAGTCATGTATCTTGTCATTTATTCTCAAGTATATAATAAATTCTTATGAGTGACACAGAGAAGTTGCCAAGTATGTTCCAACTTTAACTAACATATCGCAAACCTCCATGTGCTTGAAACTATGTTAATTTTGTGTTTTATACAGGCATGAGCATCATCCAATCAATCACAAAACTGAGACCAAAATTATCAAATTCAAAGTTACTCACAAAGAGGTCTCATATTCAAAGATAATTTGGGGTAATTCGTTAGTATTTAAGCTTATAACAACCACATTATAAGAGCATCTCAACAAAACTGTTTACAAGGGTGTCTTACCTGTAATCTAACTCCTCCATGCTTTTTTCTGATTTCATCGGCATTTTCCATCTTTCCTAAATGGAGAGAAATGCTGGAAGAAACCCAGACTGTGACATAGATTGTCTTCACAGAAGCGTGATTAAGATCCAGTCTCACTAGCCCACCCACATGTATGGTCTCACCTGGCTGAGAAAATTCAGCATTATAACATGAAGAAGGACAATGGTGAAAGAGAAGAACATGACAGAAAAAGACATTTATGCTCTAAAAATTTCAACATATTATTAGACATGACAGAGTACACCAAAAGCACATATCACATGCAGTATAAGATAGAAGGAGGTTCCAGCAGAAAGGTTCTCTGAAGCTGCAAAAATGAAACGGGGAACTGCTTTTCCAACTGCCCTTGAGTGAGCCATGCAAACGTAATACAAACCTATTTCAGTTCAGCTGAGGAGCTGAATAAGAAGAAATTAGGCTCTGATGGACAAACAAAATGTCAACCATATCCATACCTTGGACAACTTCCACAGCAAAGAGCAAATTAAATTGTATTGAATGGAAAACAAAGCACAAGAACTCAGCACATCTCTGTCAACAATTCTCCATAACCTTTGGATTCTTAAATTTGAATAAGTGTGCTGAGCAACCATATTAAGACATATGCCCACGTGCAACAAGAAGTCAGCTTCGTCTAACTTTAGAGACAAATACGGGGTTCTTAGTCCTAATCAGAAACTTAAAACAAGTAATTTCTATGAACAGATTAGATGGAAACAGAAACAGAAATCTATTAGGCCCTGAGGTGTAGAGAATTTAAAAAAGACATGACTTGCCTTAATTCGATAGGATCGAGGTTGTAGTTCTTTCCGCATCTCAACCATTTTCTGCTCCTCCCTGCTTAATCTCATAGACATCAAATATGGATGCAAGAGGCCAGGGGTATCGTACATTTTTGCTTTGGCGGATAGTATCCCTCCAATCCTCAATATACCAAGCGTTGTTCCAGGTACAGCAGCTTCAGTAAGCTTTGTGACCTTTGCTCCTCCTTTTCTGGCAAATGCATTGATCAGCGTTGATTTACCTGCATTCTGAGCTCCAATAACCCAGACATTCCCTCTAGGCCCAGCCAACTGCTTAACGAATGCCAGTAAGTTCCTCACTCCCAGGTCCTTACGAGCACTAACCAGATATACCCCACTGAGCTTAGGTGCTCCATTAGCCTTAGCACGACGTCGAACCCACCTATCCAATCTTGCAGGGGAAATCTGTGATGGAAGAAGATCAACTTTTGTAGCCACTAGAACAAGCTTCGGCAGCCTTTTATCAAGCTTGGAACCTTCTTTACTTCCTTCAAGGGCCATGAACAAGGACTTGGCTGCTCGTTTTGGGAATGAACCTTCAAAATCAACACAATCAACAACCATTACCACAACAGTAGAATCGGCTACACCTGTAGGTTTCATCAACCTTGTAGATATCAACCTATCAAAATCAAAATCTGGTATTAAATTTTCCACCGCTTGATTATTTACCTGCCCATAACTCCTTAACGAATGACAACGGGCACATACAGTCACTTCTTCTCTCCCACTCTGAGCTTCTCTAGTCATCTTTTTCCTCTCTGATTTTGACAGAACTCTCTTCTTTCCCTTTTCCACAGTATCTTCTGTAATGTTACCATAACCAACACCAGCTGGGCCAAACCCATCCAACTCCTTTAACTCATCATCGTCCTTCTCAAACTTAGCTTCCAATTCCTCTAAATCCCATTCAACCCCATCTGCACCCACAAATCTTCCAAAAAAACCATCTTTCCCTTTTAATCCCTCAATGTCATCATCAAACTCCTCATCATCCTCATCGAAATCTTCAAACTCATCATCATCTACTAAACTATCCAAGTCCTCCTCCCCACTCTCATCCTCAATAATTCCATTTGCTTCCACTTTCCTTTCCTTAAAAAAACCAGGAAGATTAGGGTCCTTATCCTGCATAAAAATTCCACAACCGGGGCAAATGGGTCCATAATCCTCATCCTGTTCTCTTCCTTCGCTCAAAATCAGCCTCCTTACGCCTTTCCTTTTAACTTTAACATTATCTGTCACTATTTTCTTAACTTCCGATTGACTACACCTAACATGGCAACTATTGTTACTTCGCAATTTCTTACTCAACCCTGTAAAGAAATGAATTTTACGCGTGGGTTCATACTGAAACGGGAAAAACTGGAAGAAATAACCAAAATATTTGGAGGAAGAGCAAGCATACCTGTTAGGAGCTGAGGTCCAGCAAAACCCTGTTGATAATTGAACTTAATATTCACATAACAGACTGCTGAAGGTAAGGCTGACGAATGAATCAAAGCTGCTGCCATGTTATTCAGAAATGCTTATGGTGGTGGCCTAAAATTTGAAGCTAATGGAACTTGGGTTAGTTCTTTCCCCTGCCAAAAATAAAAAGACTGAATCAAATTTTAGCCGCTTGGGTTTTGGAAAATTGCAAAATCATATTAGAAATGGGTTTGACAATAAAATATTAAAATAAATATTTTTAAGGTATAAAATATGGAATAAGAATTTTTTATTTAAAATAATGAACAATAAATAAGTAATTGTTTATGTTAGACTTGCATTTTTGTTCGTACGTAAATATATTTCTACTTTAAAATAATATTATCCATTGATTATTAGAAAAAAAATTTTTGGTTGTCAAATTATTTTATATTTTAAAAAAATGAATTATATATACCTTTTTTAGGTTTGAAAAAATAAATTTGTAAAGTAATACTATATCTCGTCATTTTTTTCTTATTCATTTCTTTTTGTTAAAAAAATATTTTAGTTTTATTAAGTATTGACTTCCTAAATTTTGTCTTCTAACCCTTTAATGATTATCTTCTACATTCTTATTATTATCTAATTATCCTTAATTAATTTATCAAAAATTTTATAAATATTTTTTTAATTTATAAAAATTATGATTAAAAAAACTATAAATAAATATTTTAATGTTATTTTTTTAAATTGATTAAGGATAAGTAATTTAAATATTATTTTATTTTATATTTAATTTATATTTAAATATCATTATTAATATTTTTTAATTTATCCGAAGTAATTTAGACATAAAAGGAGCAATAAATAAAAAAATATGGGACAAAAAATAAGTATTCATAATTTTTATGTTTGATAAAAATATAAATACCTCTTTAATTTAACAAAATTAACTATAAAAAAAATGGAAAAAACTAAAAATTTAGAGAGAATTTATATTTTTTTAAAAGAAAAAAAATGAGGATGGCTTACGTTTGTGTTTTTTAGACTTTCTTTTTCTTTAGAAAATATAAATTTCAAATTAATTTTTAGTTTGTCCACTTTTTAATAGTTAAAATTGTCACAAAATTCTTCAATGAGTATAAATTTGTGGATCAATAAAAGATTGTTTATAGTTATAGTATTACCAAAAGTGAAAGTATTTTAAATTTGAAAGTAAATAAAAAAGGCGTTTTAGTTTAAATATTTTCATTAAAATGAGAATGATAATAATCGAAAGAATACATCGAATTAGAATCACAAATATATATGATCTTCAAAGGAGAAAAACCAGGAAACTGGATTTTTTTAGAATCATTCAAACATTTCCAGTTCGATTCCACGATGCTTAATAACTACAATGCCAATCATTTCTCTGTTCCCATTCCAAATCTTTATTATTCCTTTAAACCAACTGCCCCTTTTTACATTTGAAGTCATTTGGACTGAATTTTTAATTTTGTAAATCTCAGCTCACTCTTCGGTCTAATGATCTCCGCCCGCATTCTTAAACCCTTCCCCTTCCCAAGAAGAACCCAGAAAATATGATGCTTTGGTTCTTCTTACTTCCATAGGTGAAGGATCTTTTCTTCCTTCCATTACTTATTATGCAAACGTTAGAGTTAGAGTACGATGGTGTTTTTGATGACAATATGGATATGAAAACGAGGAAATGTAGGCTATGGTGGCCAACTAATCTCTCCTCAACCCTTAAACCCTACCCTGAATCATGTATCTTGTTCTTTGGTTGGTTCATCTATTCCGAATTCCCTTCTGAGCCCTCTTTCGATATCGTTGTCGCCTTTTCTGCCGAGGAGTCTGCACTTTCTTGTCCGAATCTTCAGGTACAATTCTTTAGCCTTAAAAATGGAATAGCCCTTTTCAATTTCGAGTGTTTTATTGCTGATGAATTCAGCTTCCTGAGCTAATTCAGCTTTATTTTTGTTGAATTTGAAATGGGATTCATCCTTTCTTGCTGTTTGAATTAATGGGCCCAAGTGTTTTTACACTCCAGAGCTGATCCCGATTTATCGTGTTTCTCGAGAGTTGGTTGTAAATTAGCATCCTGCCTCAGTGGCGGAACCAGGACTACCGTTCGTATAGGAAAAATAAATTACACATTAAACAAATAAATGCCATTTCAAATAATTTTATACGTGTATTAGTTTTTGTCGCTGACACAAGGAAAAAAGGTCAGAAGTAGCTCGAGCTGCCCCAAAGATAGTTTATACGCCTGGATTAGCTTTAGTTTTTGAATAGTATATATAGAGAATGATTTTCATGTACTAATGAGCATTCCATAGTTATTACAAGGTAGTTTTGGTCCATGGAGTTGGGTTCAACACGTGTAACCTTTCCTTGAGGCTTTAAAGTTTAAACAAGTGGATTACTTTCTAGCTGGATTCAATTACTTCGTAGTCTTGTAGAATATGAATACAGGCTTTCATTTATTTGCTTCTATGGAACCACGATTGTCATTTTAGTTAGCACATAATGTTCTCTAAATTTTGTTGCTAATTTGAATTAGTTAGGTTGGATTTGCTCCGGAACAGAATTTGAATTAGTTTTGGTAATGTAGATTAAGGTAATTCCTTTGTTGAATTTAGTGTTGCTTTCAGTAATTGGAAATAGAGAAAGATTATGCAGAACTTTTATAGTTTTGCCGGTCTTATGATGTTTATGTCAATTTGTTCTAACATATTCGATGAGTATGTTTGAACACTTAATTCTTTTAGTGGAATAAATGCAAGATGGGCTATATTGAAATGCTCTAAGAAGATTCTGTTTTGATTTAGTCTCTGGATTCCTTGCTACTTTCTTTGTAGCAGGTGTTTTCATTAACTGTTTGATTTAAGAATTTGAAGTTTTGCCCCCGCGGCAGCTAAGTTTTATTGCTAACACAGCATTTTGGCAAAATGTGAATGAAAATTTTGGAAGAAAGTTAAAAAAACGAAATGAATATGTTGCATCAGTATTGACTGTTTTTGTTTTACTTTTGTCATACTGTACTGGGAGAATTACTTAATTGAGGCTTGCCTCAACTCTCTGTTCCCACACTTGTTTCATTTGGATGATTTTTCTGCTTTCATGGGCTGCCATCCAATATGGGTTTATTGTTAGTTCATCCCAATGTTCTAGTTATTTTATTGCTCTTGTAGAATTCAAATGTCAGAAACAGGACCAAATCTGTTCAACTACGAAAGCATTTATCAGTCCTGGGATTTCTGTAAGATAGTACTGCAATTGTCCTCTAGAGTATGTGGTCTATTAGTTAACTAAACTATCATTGGACGGCAGAATTCAGAATAGGAGAGCTTTTCAGATGTTTCTTTTGTTTCCTTCGTTGTCTGCAGCTAACTAAGTGTGTTTATTTTAAGTCCTAAATGGGATGGAAATGTTATTCCGTATGACTTCTTTTTTTCCAAATATGAATTGTCAATGCTAAGGTTGTTTCTGTTAAATAGGAAATTGCTCATCAAACAAATGGAAACATGTGCCAATCTCTACAAGATAAATGCAAATTTTCTTTGCTGGGTTATTGTTCATCAGATTTGAGTGGCAATGGCGAGTTATGTGGTGCCATAAGTGATGGAGGTGAATTTACAAATTCAATTGACAAAAGAACATACTTTCATGGTGGCCAAAGTTCTTGTGGGAGTAAGGTTGAAAGATTTTCCTGTGGATGCGGTGATGAATTATTGGAACACTGTAAGCTGGCTTCTGTACAAAATAACCCCTTATTACGACTCAGTTATGGTCATCACGAAACTAGTAGTTGCAGATCGCCACTGGTCCCAGAATTGCATCACCTGCATTGGGATGGGAAAATCATATCTCAGTTAGATCTCCACGTATGTAAGTCAATACTCATAGTGCATTACTTCATTTGATCTTTGCTTACTTTCCTGGGGTATGTTATCTCTTTGTTCCTGTGTTGTTTATTTAGGTTATATTATATGAAATCCCTAGATGCTGTGGCCACCATTATTCATTGGATTCCAAGAGATTGTCTGTGGATATGGGATCCTCTGCTAAGAAACCCCAGTGGTATGAAGACCTTAAGCAGAAGCAACCTCACTTTGATCTGGTAAAATCACTTATGCATCAGTAGTTGGTGCAAATGAAAGGCATTTTTTCTTTTATTTGTTTATTTATTTTTATTTTTTGCAAGTAGGATGCGGTCATTCTTGCTATTAACAGTGCTAATGCTGCCAAGATCATTTTGGAAAAACATCTGCTTTTGAAAAGACCCACAATTTCCTTCAAGTTCTTAAAGAGGTAATGTCGCTTGTGTTTAAGTGTTCAATTGCACTGATCCTATTATTTTTTTACTGTTGGTTATAATAGCACTTAACTTACTTTTCAGGTTTGCTACCTTTGCATGGAAACTTGTTGCTGGAGTTGTGGCTTCACTTTCAACGTTCCTGTATATCATTCTTCAGTTTTTTCATCTCCTTGTGAGTAATATACCATGTCTAGGCGTATACATTATATTAGTGAATCTATTCAACAATACATGGGCAATTATTGAGCTACGTTGCTGCCAGTTTCTGTATTGGCCTATCTTACTCCAGAATCATGGGTTCAGGTGCCATTTTTATCCTTTTTCCCTTTTTGGGTATAATTGACATGTATAACTTGTTTTAAAAAATTATTAAAGTTTGAAATATCATTCCATCTCCCTTTTTATTATGATTCTCTTTTGAAATCATATTAATAAATAGAGGCTTGCAGGAGCATTGTCTAACCATTTTCTCATTCTTAATCGTGACCTATTTTTTATGGGCTATAGTTTGCTTCCTGGTTTACTGGTTTACCATTCTATGGCTCACATTTTGGCTGCTTTCCTGGGAATTAATTTGTGGCAAATTGCTTAGTATGGATACCGCTAGTTCGTTGAATGTGAGGATGGGAAGGCCCCTAGTGATTTCGTTTTTGACGCACTAATCTAAGATTTATCTCAATTTTGCATATTAAGGTACTGATCTTGAGCTGCTCTAATATCTGAACCCAAGCAAGCTATTTGTCGCATGATGCCACCAATATTTTTTTTACTCAGATATTTAGAAAAAAGAGAAACTTTTTGTTTATTATTAATTAGCTTTGGATGGTGAAAGTAGGAGCTATGGTAGTCAGCTGGGGACTTGGGTCTGAGCTAAGGAGTTCTCTTTATTTGTGAGTCTCTGGTTGTTGTTGATAGTAATTCTCTATGGTAAAAGATATGCATGTGATAATGACAAAAATGAATATCTATGTTTTTATAATTGGGGTAGTACTATAGGAAAGGAAATTCACTCAATATTATTGGACATTTTTGGGTAAATTAAGTTACATATAGAAATACCTGGGGAGCAAAAACTTTGAACTTTACTTTTCAATATGAGATTCATATTTTACTTTATCTGGGGCTGCCAATCAAACAAGGATTTTGACTATTTTGACATATCCTTTGCATGTATCAATATGAACTTCGAGACATTGTGTCCATCATGCCCTATTTAAGTTGGACTTCTGGTACAGGTCTCAATCATGTGTTGAATACGCAGAGAAGGTGGCATTCCGTAGGCATTCCATGTGGTCGTGTCTAGTGGTTGACATTTTCCTGGGAAACTTATTAGGCATTGCATTATGGTGGCACGCTGAATCTGTTTGCCTTCACATTACAACGTTTGCTGGTGATGTCACTAACTTTTTACTGCGTGAAGGATGTGTATGGCTGATGGGAAACCCAGCAGGGTTCAAATTGAACACTGAACTTGCTAGAATACTTGGCATGGTATCGCTGAACACTATTCAGATTTGGTCCACTCTGTGGTCTTTGATGGGTTTTCTCTTTGTGCCGATTACAGAAGTCATTGCTATTTTTGGATCTCTTTTTGGCTTCACGGCATCAACTGGTCTGATCATTGACCTGATTTTACTAGTAACAAGACACATTTTTTTCCTTCATTGGTTACTCTCCCTTATCTATTCACAGCAGATTATGGCATTAGCAGCTTTATGGCGTCTTTTCAGGTAATTACTTCAGATATTTGGTAAAATTAACTTTACTTTGATATATATATACACTGGCATGATGAAGCGGCAATGGAAAGGCTGTTTCCTTTTTCCTTTGTGTCATACTGAGGAAAAGTTCGGGTAATCTGTTTTATTCTTAAGGGGGAGTTGCAAAAATTCCTAAAGAGTTCAATTTCTGTGGAATGATACCCATAGTGAATTTCTTTTCCTTGGTTCAAGCCTTTCTGAAGGGGGTTTTGGCCCAGTGGTAAGAGCGGTTGCCATGTAAGCCTGCAGTTATGGGTTGAGTTTCTGAAACACCCTCTTATAGATAAGGTAAGGTTGCGTATATTAGGCCTTAATGGCCACAATCCTTCCCGTATTTCACAAATGCTGGAGCCTGCCCCTGTCGATGCCTAACTATGCATGAAATTTTTCATTTGGTTCACCTACTAATTTGTTTTGTCGCACTAAGCTAAATATTTGTGAAGTCGTTAATGTATCACATACTTGCAAATACTCTCTAACTGAAGCCTGATCTTTTGAATCATGCACTGGGAAGATCAATTATTAAATTGCAGGAATCCCAAAGGAGTTAGAATACCCATCTGCTGGCTATTAGAAATTGGCTTTGACATTTACTTTCTTTAATATTTCTAATATATATCAAAATGATTACCTACTACAATGTATTGTAACTTTGAGTATTTTTCAGCAAATGGTAATATCAATAGCCGATGATATGTTTGTGATAACTGATAAAATGGAGAATATATATCCAAGGCAGTAGCATCTATAACATGATCACTTGTTTTCTGTTTGGAAGGCTTAATAAATGTCCAAAAAAGAAGTTTTCTGGAGCTTTTGGAATCACTTCATCTATTTATAGTATGTCCTTCTGGGGACATGCATGCAAGAAGCAAGTTTGAGCTTTTTCCGTGGAGAACTGATGCAATTACTGAATTGATTAGTTCGAATTTCTGTGCCTTCAGCATTTTGCATTTGTTCTAATGATCTCTTCTTGAAAATGAACCTCTTCAATTTGAAGCCTTTTTGCTTAATGGAAGTGTGTTGTTATAATATCTTGCATATGTAGTTTAAAGTGTATCATTGTAAATTTTCCTGCTCATCTCTTGAGCAAATTGAATTCTAGAACTTCCATTTAAAGTTATGTATTAAGCATTGCTTTGCTGGACTTACTGCAGGGGAAGGAAGTGGAATCCTCTTCGCAGAAGATTAGATAGCTACGATTACACTGTGGAGCAACACATTGTTGGCTCTCTACTCTTTACACCACTCTTACTTCTGCTACCTACCACGTCTGCATTCTATATATTCTTTGCCATCATCAACAGTGCCACCAATTTCATCTGTTTGGGTATTCAGTTCGGCATATCTGTTTTTCATGCTACCCCATATAACAGAGTTGTCATTTGGTTGTTGAAGAGGAGAAGATTTCCCTCAGGAATATGGTTCGAGATAGTAGCTTCTCGGCCTAGAACTTCTGGTTCTTCGGGTGTTAAACATGTTGGTTCCGATTTCTCATCATCAAAGAAGTCACAGAAGATCCAAGGGAATGGTGGTCCTAAACACACAAATTTAGTTACAATTTTGCACAGCAATTATTTGAACTTAGGTAAGAACCTCCCGCGTGAAATTTAAAATTTTGTAGTTTCCTTTTTGAAAAGGAAATCACTCAATTGAAAGAACAGAAGTTTTTGTGATACTTGAACAAAAATTGATCACATAAATATACAGAAATCTTCCATACAAAATGTTTTTCTGATATCTTAACAGGTGCGAATATTTTAAAGTTTTGGTATAGTTGTTAGAATCATGGCATCCTGTTGACTATAGCTGAATATACACTTGGGAATTGCATTGGCTCTGACAATTTAGTCGAAAGGAAACCACTCATGGCATCCTGTTTCCCTCCGTTTTCGTTGTTTTCCAACGTTTGAACTTGTATTTCAGGTGATGTAGTCCGGTCAAACTATAAAGATATTTTCTCTGCAGTGTCAAGGTCTGCCATTCGCTCTTCTGCATACGGAGTCCTAACAGGAACAAGGCAGGTTACCTCTTTCCCTGTTATATTGTTCTTTGCCTATCTAGCCTTGTCTTTCATCATGATTAAATTTGTGTTAAATATTTGCAGGATTCCATCCACACCGGGACCTGTTTTACTATCTAGATTGCCGTGGATGACTGTTCCTTGTCGAAAATACTGGCGCCTCTGCTATGAAGCGGTAAGTTCGTGTAGAGAAACTGACAAATCTGTTTGCTAACAATTGACAGTTCATGATGACAATGCGTGAAAACTGGCAATTTTTTGGCCATGTTACCGTTGCAGGCAATTCTTCAACATGATAGTTAGGTGAGCACAAATTACTCTCAATGTAAGTTAGGTTTACATGAAGATTAATGCTACTCAAAAGGGTTATATTTGTTCCAATTTATTGATTTTTAGATCATGGTTCTCCCTGTACGTCTCTTGTAGTGATGAAACTGATTTTAGTGAGCTTAGAATTTCCACCAGTTGGTAGTAGTTACTTGTCACCCCGTCCCAAAATAATAGTCCCGTTGTATTTGATAATCTCTTTTCAACCAATCCGTAAACGGTAGACTACATTGTCGGATATTTTGTTGACAAATGACAGTATTAAATTGGTTAGAGAGGAGAAAAATATGGCCTTTCAGAGGGGTCGCAGAACTATGGTAGTACTTTTCAACTAACCACATATGCATTCTTACTGGTGGCTGTCTTTTCTTTTTTCTTTGCCTGTTTTAGTTTTGTCCTGAAAAGGCATGTATTACTGTGTATACTTTAGCTGCAACATTTAAGGTAAAGAAAAAGGCAGCAACTCACAACCTTCTTGAATTGATGTAATAAAATTGCTGCATGGACAAAGTATTCTTGATAGTATACATCTCAAAACTTTCCAGCCACATTAAGTTCAGAAAGTGCAATTACTCTTCCCGAGTCCTGAACTATAGACCTATTTTACAAGACTCCTTGTAAAAGGGAGAGCTGCTCCTAACTATATGAATAGAGACTGCTCAGATCTTGAGCCGATTCAGGTGGTCGGGGGATCTCGAATTCTCTAGTGTACAAAAATTGGAGGCGCTATTGTCAAACATCAGGTGATCTTCTATTGTATTCTATTCAATGTAGGCCACAACTACAGAAACATCATCGTACTTGCCACCCATGTACTTTGATGGATCCAGACCTGCTGATTCGGCCGATTGAGTAAAGGGACTGATGAAATTCTTACAGAGGGATCTTTCCCTAGCACACCGCGCAATTTCTGAAGCCATCACAGTGGGTGATTTCGCCAGTTTCAGGTATTTATCAACAATGAACTCAATCTCAGACAGGAACAAATTATCAAACAGACCATCGGTTCCGGCGACCACGATATCACCACGCTTCACGCCGACGCTCAGTTCTTCAGCCGCGTCCGGCATTAACGTTGATTCGTGTCCAATTTGATACGGAAAATTGAACTCAACTTGCTGCGGCTTCGTCAGGAAACAAGCTCTCCCACATCGTATAACCAGAAACCCGCTATCTCCCAAGTTTACGGCGTTCAAAATTCCTTCTTCCCTTTCGAGAGTTATAATGCAGGCCGTGGATGACCCCAATGCCCTAGTATTCAAATACGCTTCGTTTAACGCTTGCTTGGGATCCACGCAACCGTTTTCCTCAGCTTGTTCTCTGACTGAATCGCATGCGTACGTCATCAAATCTCGGGCGTACACGCCGGCGTCGATGCCTTTCTTGATCCAACCTCCGACGCCATCCGCCACGCCGATGGCTTGTTCTTTGTCGCATATGAAGTGGGCATCTTCCCCAAAGGGTCTTAAATTGTTGAATTTGGGTATCTCGAAAGATCCGGCCACCATCTTTAAGTGACTTGAAGGAAGCCCTGGTTGATAAGGGGCACAATCAATTTCCATCACCATCTTGCTGGAGCTTTGATTTGAACGGAAATTTTGGGACAGAATACAGAATTTTTTTTTTTTTTTTTTGGAAGCAACAGAATACAGAATCTTGACATAAATAGAAAGGATTTATCGAAAAATTGGTGGAAAATAATCGACTTGAGAATGGACTTGGGCCTAGTAATCCATCTGAGCAAGGTGATTGGGTTGTATGCCCATTATTGGTTTCCTTTTTTCTGTTTTTTTGTTTAAAATCGGATGATATCCAAAACTGAAACTAAAATCAAAATTGAATAAAAATCTGTTCAAAACCATCAGTTTAAGAATTGAAGAACCAAACCCACCTCTCCACGTTCTCAAACTCTTCCTAATTTCAATCCTCTTCATTCCCACGTTATGATGATTGTGGTCAGTTAGCAGGACGGACCCCTCCTCCCACTCCACCCTCAACAACCCGCTCTATCACCAATGAGACTCCCGAGCTGGAATTGCGGGGATTCGGGATTTTTATGTTCATGGAGATCACAGTTCTTTTAAGTGTATGAATTCTTGGTGTTATTCTTTGTATAAAACCTTGTTTGTTTGTTTTTGACTTATGAATATGCTGCAACTATTGATCTGTCTGTTTTTCTGGGACCGAAAGAAGGGGATCAAAACTAGATGGCTCGAATTCAAGAGCGGCGATTGTCAACCACTGGACTCCTCTTCTCTGCAACCTTGTTGCAATCATGGATGGATGGATACTACGAAACTCTTTTCCCTCTGAATCCAGGCGGCATTCGGCCTATATTGGCTTCACATTGTGTTCATGAAGAGTTTTCCAAGCTTCACAACCGGAGTTCTTTGTCAAAGATAGGAAAACAAGAAGCTGTACTTGAGATCAATGTAGAAGAAGAAGAAGCTGTAGTGGATATTGTTGATGTTTGACAGATGATTCTGTTTGTTTGGCTTGTTTCTGTGAATATGTTTTTAGTGTCCAACGTTAAATTGTAAATTGAGATCCTGGGATGATGTCAAAGTCTAAAATTTTGCACTATAAATTGAGATCATCCTCGGAAATGAAGCAAGTAAATTACAGAGAATTCATGCCATGAATTTTACCTGATAAAACGAGAGGAACCTTAGAAACAAAAGCAATTTGGGAAAATCCTTAAATAAGAACAACAGTCATTAGTCAAAATACAAGCAAAAAGTTTTAAGGATTCAAGAATTCAAGAATTCAAGTATTCTTCTGACTTCTAAATGTACATGGGTACAACTCTCTTGTTTTGTTTTTTTGTTTTGTTTTTTTTTTTTTTAAATCGGATGATATCCAAAACTGAAACTAAAATCAAAATTGAATCAAAATCTGTTTAAAACCATCAGTTTAAGAATTGGCTATTGATAGATTTGGTTCGATCATTAGCATATTCACAATTCTTATACCATAACCAAGGAAAATTATTAATAAACATAATTCCCTTCATTACGTACTTTTAATTTTATCTAATATTAATTATTAAAATGTGGAGAGGATTTTGTATCACAAATTATATTCTACTCGTGGAGACACATTACAAGGTATCTTTAGCAGAGAAACTAAAACTATTTTGTAATGGAAGCTCCCTAATTGCCCACTCTTTTCCTCTATAAATCAATCCACTCCCCCATATGTAATAAGGACTTCTTACATGAAGTAATATAGTTCTAAAAACATAATATAAGAATTGATTTTGTAGGTGGGTTGCACAAAAATTATTTAAAAAAAAAAGAGTTATTTGTGGAGGGGTAAATTGTTTTTTGGAAAGAGTAATTATAGGGGGGAGAATGGTGAAGATAGAGACGATGAAGAAGAAAGGAGAAGAGAGAGGCACAAAAAGGAGGAGGGGATATAGACAAAAAAAAAATCCTATAAAAAATGGTGTAAATTTTGTGTTAACGTCCTATTTTAATGGATGATTTTTGTTTAAATAAAAGGCATATATTAATTTATTGGAAAACATTGAGTAAAGCTTGATAAATGGAAGATACAGCCAAACAAACACAATTTAAAAGTATGAATATACACATGATGAAATTTTAATTCGAACAAGGATTAAATTTCTTATAAAAATACCAAACCATAAATCTAATAATTAGATCTATGATGATTGAATTTTCTTGGACCAAACCAGCGTACGTCATCAACGACATCGTTACCATGCCGAAGAACTTCACCAACGAAACTGTCGTCATAACAACGAAACCATCAATTTAACCTCCACCACACTCTATCAGTAGATTTTGTACTAAAGGAATAATAGATTCTACCAGTAGATATGAATATACTGAACGACAAAATAAAATAAGATTGGAGTTAATCCCCATTATTGAAAAACGAAACTAAAAACAAAAAAATAAAAATTTGCAACAAATTTATTTCTCCCATCTTTTCATGATGGGAAGATGGAGGAAGAAATAATTTTTGAAAGTTGACGTTGGAAGAGAAAGGAGGGACGGCGGTTAGTGCGAGCATAAAGATTTTAATGGATGACTTTAAACATGAAAAAATGTTAGAATTAGTAATTTTATATCGAATATAAAATTAATGTTGATGATCAAAAGTCGAATATCATGATGATCAATTTCAGAAATCATTCAAAAGAAGATTGTAGGGCAGTACTATTAAATACCGACTCCTTCATATTTATCTCTCCCATTTAATTAAAATATCTTATTATTTATGGGCGATAAATAAATAAAAGGGGATGAATGTTTAAAAACCACACATTATAAAGTCATAAACTTTCTTTTGTTTTCCAATGGCAAACATGAAGAAAATTGCAGTAGCAATTAAACTAAGCAATCGCATCGTATCAAAAGCTTAATATCACTCAACAACGAAATGAAAATTTAACTATATTAGTTTGTTTCAAATTTAAAGTAGTATTTATATATTGAAAAGGCCTACAAAACAGTAAAAACATTCACGAATAGATGGTTTTCCGTATTAACTTTACCGGCACTCATTTATATATTAAATTTGTTGATCCAACACGATATCCAATTCGAGATTGGGTCAATCTTAAAAACATGCATAATGGTTTCTTGTTTGATCTCCATTTTTCTGGAAGGAATGAGATGATATAGCAAAGAGCACCAGAGCTTGGGTTGTAATGAAACTAATGGGTTAACGAGAAGAGGATACGAAGATGAGATTGAAAGAACACATGGGATCAGCAGGCTTTTTACACCTGTACAGAGTGAAGACAAAGTTAGAGCAGCAGATGATGTGTTTTTGTGGCCTGAAAATGGAAATGGATGGCTGTTTGAGAGGAAGCTGAATATACCAGCATGTGAATCCCACACCACATGTGAAGACTCTCTCGCCTATCCTTTTCATCTCTCTGGTTTTCACATGCATGGGATTCATCATCATCATTGAAAATTCAGAGCCATTGGAATTTTCTTTTTTAATGTTTTGGAATGAAGGAACGTGAAGTTCCCCCAGTTTCTGCACCAAAACTCTGCATTCTCATTGTAAAATTGAGTGTTTTTTCTGGGCTAAAACTCCATAATCACTATCATAACGTCTTCATTGTTTACTATTTTTGAAATATTTGCAATCCTGAACCTTCTTTTAGGATGAATGAAATACACAAGAATAAACTCTAAAATTAAATATGAAACAAGAAGGTGAAAATGCGTTTATTTGCACACAAATTATATCGTACGTGCAGGAGTACATATTCTTAGTATGTTAGCCCCATAGAAATAAACAATTTAATGCAGTTATCTACTGAACTTGTCTCTTTTTTTCTTTTAATTAATGTTTCACTGTCAAAAATGCACATCGTATTGTATTACTAATTGTAATACAATATAACTACTCAACCGAAACCAAACCTAATTCGTTAGTATTATTCTATTCTTTTGTTGTTCCCAAGTTCACTAACTAAAGAGTTGGGATCTTCTGTTTCAAAACTCTAGTTCGGCTTATTTTCGCCAACTGTGATGAAAGCGAGCGATTTTGTTCAATTTTGACGCATGCATAAACCAAACTACAGGTGTCTTTGTTTTGGAATTAGGCATGAAAAGCCAGGGTGTAGGGGTCATTTCGGGTAGGCAGATATAGACAAGAAACATATCCAAATTTCTATGCACAAGGCCACAAAACTAACCAGGTAGTACGAAAGCTTTCCTTCTATAAATTTCCTGCAAATTCTCATATTCGTTACACAACAAATCATTTTCACAAACACTTTGGGTTCATCCTGTCTTCTCCGAATACAATAAGAGATGGAAAATAAGCTAATCAGCATAACAATGCTGCAACTTCTCGTATTCTTCCTAGTTGTATCAAGAAACCATGTAAGCCTCACTCTTTTTTGTTACTTTATTTGAGTTCATCAACTTGGGAAAACAAGAAAAGATATGTAAAAACTTGAGCATGTTCCAATTCATTATTTTCAGGCAATGGTTAAAGTCGAGGAGTCTCCATCTCCATCTCCATCACCCCTGCCTGAGCCTTTAGGCTTGCTTCCTACGGTGAGAGATCATCGATCCCAAATGTCAATTGTGAATCCTCTGATTTCTTTTTCAACTTTTTTTCATCTGATTATTTACTAATAATAATAGTCTTGTCTCTGAATTTTTCGAGTTCAGCATGGGACAACTCAGGGCAGCCTTCATCCTCAAGGTAATAATTACTTTCTCCGGCCCAAAACACAGTCATGTTTGATTGTTTATAATGCTGATATCAAATAAACTGAAAAATAATCCACATTATGAGTTTGGTTTTTTTTGCAGAATGCGGTGGACGTTGTACATACAGATGCTCAAAAACAGCATTCAAGAAGCCATGCATGTTCTTCTGCAAAAAATGCTGTGCAACGTGCTTGTGTGTGCCTGCAGGAACTTATGGGAACAAGCAGTCCTGCCCTTGCTACAATAACTGGAAGACCAAAAGAGGCGGACCCAAGTGCCCTTGAATTTAAAATTTCTTCATCGTGTCTCTTATGCTTACTGTCTTTCTTCACATTTTAATCCTACAGAGTTCATGTATATTGTGCTTAATGTTGCCTAATTTTCTGTTCTTAGATTCCCACCAAAAAATCTATTTGTGTTTTGAATACATCACATAAAATATGTTGGCAATTTACAAAACAATGCCAATTGTTTTAGCCATTACAATTATCACAAACCTGAAAATCATAAGCTCAATCAAAGCTCCTTACAGAAAAATTTCACTAGATTTGCGGAGGTCTGCCCGAACCAGGCCCGCCTCCTTTAAAAATTAGCGTATGCCACGAATTGCAGCGCACACACGGTATTCTTTAGTAAAAGGCGAAAGAATAGTTCGCTTTGTGCTCACTGCATGGCTGCGTGGTTTGGAATGAGAGTCCAATGGGTGTTAAATCCATTTGGAAACCAGCCTTGAACAATACTTTTGTCGATGTGGGAACTGGGAAGTGTTTTCTGTTCTTCAAGCTTGCTGATCCTGGATGACTATGTTGATATTCAATCCAACGTTTTCCAGTTGGATTTTGTTAGAAAATGTGAAGTTTTTTTTTTTTTTTTAAATAATCTAAACATTTTCGATCTAGTACAAATAGTCATTAATTTTCTTGCAATGTGATATCTATAAGGGTCAATTTTTGCAGCATTTCTTATTTAGAGCCATCTTCTTGCATTGATGTGATGTTTAAAGTAACATTTTTATTCTTAAATCATATTTTTGTCCTTAAATTTGATCAAATAAATTTTTTGTCCCTTATATTTTAAAATATTTTTTTATTCTTATAATTAAAATATATATTATTTACTCCTTATTTTTTATTCGGTCCAAATTATATCTATTTTATTTATGTACAGTCTAGACTTTCTAAATGAATAATATAACAATCTAAATATTATTGACCTAATTATTAAAATTTTTAAAAATTTAAATCAGATGATTAAAATTTATAAATAAATAACTTGAAATTCACTAAATAGAGAAATCATTTTAGTTTTTCAGAACCTGATTTAAATTTTTTAATGTATGCATTGGTTTTTAAATTATTATATTCTTCATTAAAAAATTTTTGTATACTACTCATAAATAAAATTAAGACAATTTAGATAAAATAGACATTACGGGAACAAAATAATACATTCTTGATTTGTGCGTGTCATTCTTGCGCAAGGGCCCATGCTAATCTTCTCTATATTGTTCCAATTTTATCGAATATCCCTGAAGGGACGAGCTAAATAATGCATTTTTAAAATATAAGGACCAAATAATACATATTTTATACCAAAAAAATTATTTTAAAATGTAAAAGATAAAAAAATTATTTTGGATAGAAATATGATTTAATCTCTTATAAATTGTATTTGCTAGTTCTTTCTGCCTCTTTGTGGACAGCAAACAAAATTTGTTCGAATTTTGGTTAAAAATGTAAAAAATTGGGATCAGTTTGGATGTATTGAAGGGCAGAGTTTATGAGGTCACCTAGCGACCTCGCCTGGTGGCTGGTGCCAAAAGTTGCGAGCGAGCTCGTGAGCTGTTGGACACGAAAGTGCCAATGCTCACGAGTTTTCGGGTGTAAAAAACTGAACATTTACGTCTGTTATAGTTTTGCAGCAATTTTCTTCTTCAAAACTTATAATTAAAACAAGAAAAATAACCCAAATCCCTTAGATTCTTCAAGCCAAAAATCCAAAAAGAAGTTTCAACTTGGTTTTTCTTCGATCGTTCATTGTAATTTGTATTTTGGAAAAGAATTTATGCTGAATCCTGTTGCGATTCATACTGGGAGCAAATAATTTTTTGAAAATATTAGGTAATACATGCTTTGAACAAGATTTCAATCCTCCAATAATTTTCAACCCTTTTGCATTTTATTGTGTTTTATGATTAAAGTTTTGTAATAATTTTCACTTCAAGTTCTTGATAAAACGTCCTCAGCCTTTTACGTTCTTTGTTCTCTTCTTTTGCAAATTTATTTGAGTAATCTCTAGACTTCTTTTTCTACAAACTCAATGAGTTATTTAGTTTCTAAAATGGATTCCATTCAAGAATCGATTATCAAATCTATGAGTCTAAAATATCATTAAATTTTTAAAACTTATACCCTGACACCAACAATATAATTATGTTCTTCCTTGATCTTGAAAGTTGTATTCATTTTAAATCCACTTTGAAGTAAGTTGGAATTTTTTAAAAGGAATTACTAATTATTGTCCCAGTACTTTCCCTTTGTCGTCTCAATTTGGATTAAAATGCCCCCTTATAATATTCTCTCTCTTCATTTTTTTATGTAAAATAACACTTTTATCAAAACTTATGGACTACCGTCCCAAAAAGTGAGGCGGTAGAAGATGAAATCATATAGAAAGGACACATCCTAATAATGTTTCAAATTCAACTTAGGACTTATTTACCAAAGTTATTTATCCAAGAAAGATTTTAGCTACCATAGAGAAAGAGCTACTATACAAAAATAAAGATAACAAAAGTTTCATATTAAGAAATATTTTGATTTTAATTTGCTTGATTGTAGTCCTCAATCGATCAAATTTACAATCTCCAAACTATAGTCTAAACTAGAAAACATTGGCGGTGGAGTATTGAAAAATCTACCACTTGGAGTGATTATCAATTAGAAAATGTTTACTTATGAAACCATGTATAAATTTTTCAAAACACTTAAAAATTGAAAAAGACACCGAAATTTAAAATTTTAAAAATTAGAGATGAACTAAAAATGTATCTTATAATTAAAAATCAATTTAGTAACAATAAAAGGAAGAAACGTGGTAATTTTAATAACAGATCGCTGAGTTAAACAATCCCAGCCCGAGTCTGAGGCCCGAGTTTAAAAAAATTGATAATAGTAGAGCTCAAATTGTTGGACTCTATTTTAAATAAATTTTATTAATTATCGCCCACTTTTCATACTCTATCACTCCAATTTAAATTAAAATACCTCCATAACAAATTTAATTTAATTAAATAATAATTTTTTTAAAAAAAAAGCACAATTTACTTGTGTGTATTCTGGAACTCACTTTTGGAATAAAATTGTGAATGTGATAAAAGATCAATTATCTGTTTTTAAATATGTAAAAAGTTTGATTAGTTGGTAGCAACCAATTAAAAGTACTTTTCTTCCTTTAAAAGCACGAAAGAAGCAAATTTAATGAATATAATTGAGCAGAAATACTCGTTGCCTTTTAATTAAAGTGTTTGAATTTCATTTTAAACTAATAAATTATTGTATATAAAAAGAGAGAGAGAGAGATGGAGAGAGAAAAAAAAAAATGAAAGAAGCAGCACCCAAGAATATTCCATTTAGAGAAACTTCCAGCCAAATCTGAAATCAATGTTGTTCCAAAACGAATAACAATTTAATTTCCAAAAAAAAAATTATGTGAAAGAAAATGATTTTCAAAAAAAAAAACAACAACAACAAAATACAAAAATTTTTAAATTTTTGCATCGCTCTGACTTCAAAAAAAAAAATCATAAAAATGTAATCGAACCCTTAGAAAAACATTTACTACCATCTTTCCAAAATTAGATTCTAATACTATTTTTAATATTAAAATAAAACTCTCATTCGGAACGAGTAAATATGACGCCGCAGAAATAGAAGCTCGTGGTTCAAATTTGACCTTATGCTTCTCATTCTCAATAATAATTTATAATTATGAACTAGCATTTTTCAACGCACTCCTTTCCATCGTTGAATTTTATTTTCAACAATTGTGCAGCATTGACCTAGCCCACCACCATCTCAATTCATTATTTCTAAGCTATTACACGAAATTATAAAGCTCACAAAGAATAAATCAAGAAGCATATATATAAAAAACATTCCACTTCTTCAATTGCAAAAGCCTTTACAAAAACATATGGGCTCATCAGTGCAAATATATGAAGCAAGACGTTAGAAAGTAAACTACAAACAGTAATATAATACCGATCCGTAGATGTTTTACAATTTAAGTCTTATTTATAAGATTGATGTGGTGCCAACCAACCAAGGAGATGGAGATATATATGTTAGTATAAAATAACTTACAAGGCAAATTCATCAGTTTGATTGAGCAGTAATTTGTGATCTTGAGATTAGAGTGCTCTTGAGCGGACACAAACTTAAAATTTTTGGACAGTTATTCTGATCGATATCTACTTTTTTTCGTCACTGTGTAGTGTAATGGCGACCGTGAGGGTGCTTACTGGGATGCTTCTTGATTTTGCTCATCATGATCAATTGGAGCCAAGAAGGTGGGCTGTTTTGATGACAAAGGAATGGCTGTGAGGGTGCTGATCTTGCTGTTGTTGATTATTCTGAGCTGTGTTGCTTTTCCAGTACTATTTTCAGTCCGGTCATCATCGTCGTGATCATTTGTTTTTGTCAGAGGAACTTGCTGGTGGTTGTGGTGGTGAACGCCGTCTTTGCCGGAAACCGGTGACTTTTGGAGAGGAAATAGGAAATCGGTCGGGAAGAATTTGTACTCAAGACCTGCCATGGTGGACTCAACTAGTTTTCTTGGGAGATTGGTTGCCTTTTTGGACTATGGAGAGAGGCTTGGATTGGAGGGCTCTTCTTCAATGATTCAACTTCTAATTAGCCTTTCTGCTTTATATAGAGCAGCCACCCACTAGACAAGGTGTTTCTAAGTGACGTCGTATTGGCCCAGTTGTTTCCTTGAAGCCCTATTTTGTTACTTTCAGTGTTCAGTATCTAATAGGAATCTAAATTAGTCCTCATGGAATTTCAAAATGAATTTCCTAGAATTTTTTGTTTTCAAATTTATTATTTTAGTTTCAATTATTGTGAAGAACCAAATGGAGCTTGTGCTTAACATCAAAATTGTAATTTCATATTATAGTTTCTATAGTGCAATGTAAAAATTCCTTTAAAATGCTATATTTTTTTGGCACAAAAAATATATGGTGTTTGTACACAAATTATATTAGACCGACTAAACTACGTCGATCGTAAATGCCTTTTTCAGGGAAAGTTTTATCAGATCTGTTTTCATTTGTAAGTTTCAAATTTAAAATTTTACTAAACAGACATATCACTTGACCTAAAACGTGTCGATCTTTTAAAACATTTATCTTTTTTAAAAAAATTAAAGTTTTGGTTCACGAAAAATTTCCCTTAAAGTTTTAAGAACAACAAATAAGCCCCAAAAAATCATAAATCTTTTTCATCAAAAGCAAAAAAACTTATATATAATACTTGATAAAATGACCAAAAGTGAAACTCATCAATAAAATAAAGGCACTTGTGAAAATAAGAGAACTTACGAGGACCACTAGCCTCACAAAAACCATAGCTAAACAACCAAAAGTGTAAATTTCTCCTTGTTTTGATTATTATATTAACTACAAAATAATTTCAGACACACAAAGGCCAAAATTTGAGCATTTGGAATAAGGTTTTGTTTGGGATATGATAGCAGCGTTTTGACTAACATAACCATAAAAAAGTCTAAAAGAGTGGCCTTAATTAATTGATTTCGTCCTTTTTTTTATATTTTATTCTTTTATAAAATTTGTTCTCGGAATATTCGGTTTGTTTTTTGTTTGAGTTTGAGTCCATGAATGAACTAAGCCCCCCGCCCACCCCCCAACCAACCTTAATTGTTTGTGTAGTTTTTTTTTTTTTTTTTTTTTTTTTAAATCTTATAATTTGGCACAATCTTGATCTATTATATTTTGAAGAAGGGGCACTAAAATAGGAGAATGCAATTTTTTCGAAAAACTATCAGTAGAATATAAAACTTAATAACATAACAAAAAAAATATTTTTATATAACAATAACTAATTTATTTATAAAAGGTAAAATACAAGTATAAGATTATCTATCAACAAGATACCGACAATGTCCACTCGTCGATTATAATGATTCTCTGCCAATCATGCAATCATATCAGATTTTAACCCGATTTTTCTCACAAGCCTACTCCCTCAAGTCCAGCGCGTATATCCTGTACACAGTGTACATGTACCTATTACTATATATAGTAATTTTTCGCATGACAGCTGTACACTTACTAAATATAGCAAGTTTCGCCTACGCGCGCGCCTTTTTTTTTTCCTCGCTGAGTGAACAACGTCTTCGCTGAGTGAACAACGTCTCAGAACAACTGCCGCAACGTCCAAAAAATAACTGCCGCAATGTCCAAAAAACATACTTAACAAGGGAGATCAGATCAGGATTATATAAACATCAGATCAGAGAATACTAGACATCAGATCAACATACTATAGATATTAGATCAAGAATATAAAAAAAATCATACAGTAGAACTAAAACATACTTAACAAGGGAGATCAGATCAGGATTATATAGACATCAGATCAGCGAATACTTAACATCATATCAACAGACTATAGATATCAGATCAAGAATATAAAAGAAATCATACAATAGAACTAAAACATACTTAACAAGGGAGATCAGATTAGGATTATATAGACATCAGATCAACAGACTATAGATATCAGATCAAGAATATAAAAGAAATCATACAGTAGAACTAAAACATACTTAACAAGGGAGATCAGATCAGGATTATATAGACATCAGATCAGCGAATACTTGACATCAGATCAAAATACTATAGATATCAGATCAAGAATATAAAAGAAATCATACAGTAGAACTAAAATATACTTAACAAGGGAGATCACATCAGGATTATATAGACATCAGATCAGGGAATACTAGACATCAGATCAACAGACTATAGATATCAGATCAAGAATATAAAAGAAATCATACAGTAGAACTAAAACATACTTAACAAGGGAGATCACATCAGGATTATATAGACATCAGATCAGCGAATACTTGACATCAGATCAACAGACTATAGATATCAGATCAAGAATATAAAAGAAATCATACAATAGCACTAAAACATACTTAACAAGGGAGATCACATCAGCATTATATAGACATCAGATCAGCGAATACTAGACATCAGATCAACAGACTATAGATATCAGATCAAGAATATAAAAGAAATCATACAATAGAACTAAAACATACTTAACAAGGGAGATCACATCAGCATTATATAGACATCAGATCAGCGAATACTAGACATCAGATCAACAGACTATAGATATCAGATCAAGAATATAAAAGAAATCATACAATAGAACTAAAACATACTTAACATGGGAGATCACATCAGAATTATATAGACGTCAGATCAGCGAATACTAGACATCAGATCAACAGACTATAGATATCAGATCAAGAATATAAAAGAAATCATACAATACAAAGCAGCAACGTCCCGCAACGTTCTAAAATACAAAGCAGCAACGTCCCACAACGTCTAGTTACGTCCCGCAACGTCCGAAAATACAAAGTAGCAATGTCTCACAACGTCTAAACACGTCCCGCTACGTCCAAAATACAAAGCAGCAACATCCCGTATGTCCTGCAACATCCCCCAACGTCTAGTTACGTCCCATAAGCGGGAAAGAATCAGAAGCAACCCATTTCACATGAAAGTGCCAATACCTCACGGAAACCATTTATATATCATATTTCAGAGTAACATAGCATTATTTGAATAAGAAAACACGAATATAACATCATTAATACATTACCCAACATCAAATCATGAAAATAAGGTTCCGTAAATCCATTAAATACAGTTCATACTTTATGATGTGGTGATTTTTTAAGAAGAATATGTTATTTTTGAAGAAGAATGAGAGATTTTTGAAGAAGAAGAAAGATTTTTGAACAGGAAGAAGTGATTTTTTAAGAAGAAGTAATTTTTCCGTTGTATTTGGTGTTGTTCGTCGGAAAAAATAATCGTCGATCTCCGTTAAATCTGTGTTTGAATGAAAATTTTGATTAAATGCGGTTTCGAATGGAGTACGGCGAAGAATAATAACTGATTTTTTAAGAAGAAGAAGTGATTTTTTGAAAAAGAAGGAACTGGGTTTTTTCAGAAGAAGAAGAAGAGAATAGCGTGTATCTCACTCTCTTATAGTGAGAGTGGTGATGTGTTACTAGGTACATGTACCACTAGGTACAAGATATAATTTGCGCTCAAGTCTTTCCTAATTTCTTTTTCTCTTATTTCTAGTCTAACTTCTAACATAAACTCTTGGCACAAATAAATCTAAACTATTCTAACACGCCTACAATTCAGTATCTAAATCGCATTCAAATATTATTTGTCCTTATGATAAGAGTCATGAATTTGCCTTGTTTTTTCCTTAACTAATGTTTTTCTGCCATTATCATAATTAATACTCTCCTGCTAAACCTTACTATCTAAATTGTATTGTGCCTCTAGTTATATTATAGGCTGAATTGGTATTTTGGTCCTTTATAAATAGAGGTGTTGTTATTTTGGTCTCAAATAAAACTACGATTGTTGTTTTGGTCCCTTATCAATTTTTTATTAGTGTTTTTAATCCCTTTTTACGAAAAAAGTTTAGAAGATTACGAATTAACTCATTTGATCGCTAGTCAAACATAATTTTTTCTTCAAAATGATGTGTACCATGATGTTTTCAATCCATTTTATGACTCGGTTTCTCATGAATGTTCAACCCATTTAGATCGACTCACAATTCGAAATAACGGCCGAAATCCCAAATGGGTTGAACATTCATGAGGAACCGAGTCATAAAATGAATTGAAAACATCATGGTACAAATCATTTTGAAAAAAAATTAGGTTTGACTAGCGATCAAATGAGTTAATCCGTAATATTCTAAATTTTTTCGTAAAAATGGACTAAAAACGCTAATAAAAAATTGATAATGGACCAAAACAATAATCGTAGATTTATTTGGGACCAAAACAGCAACACCCTCATTTATAAGGAACCAAAATACCAATTCGGTCTATATTATATAACTATTGTCTTTATGCCGTCTCAGTGCTATTTTAAAGTCGTTTTAGAGATTCCATCCAACAACTTCAAACAATTTATCATTAATGACGAAGTAGATTGGGCAGAGTTAGGTAATTGTTGTGTAGATGAACATCATGGGACATGCAGGCTGAATAATCTGTTTTATTAAATGGTTTGAATGTTTGTTGTCTATACTTTGTTAGCGTAGCTTCGTGCATCATGCTACCCGTTACCCCCGAAGATTTCATAAAATATAATATAATACATCTTCTTCAACAAATATCTTTCTTTTTGTATATACCGCCATTTTTTCCACATATTAAAAACAATAATATTTCTGCATGTATCCTCCTCGTGTGCCCTTTTTTTTAATTGATAAAGTGATTTTTGCCCTATACTTCAACCATTTCAAAAAATAATTTTATTTGATAAGTTAAAAATTATATATTTAATAAAATTACATTTTTGAAATAAAATTAATGTTTATTACTGCCTCTATCACTTTCTATCTTTTAAAAATTTTAATATTTATAATATTTAGAATGCATCAAGAGAACATAAAAATATTCTTATAATATAATTTAGTGTTAAAATTATTTTTAACATAGTCAATAAATTTAGTTTTAAATATTTTATTAATAAATTTAACATATACTTAATGAATAACTCAATTGGCCACCGCCATATGAGGCTTCAAAGAGTTGAATGGAATTGTTTTTCTTTTTTTTTACTACATCCTACAGTGACTCGAGCTCAAAACTCTTTTGATTCTAAATGAGAAGTATCAACCATTATATTATCTCTTTCTTGTCGAATTGAATAACGTATTCTCTTATATATGTATTATTTTCTATATAAGATTGGTGATTCTATCTCCATCAAAAATGTCAAATAAAATTATTTTTAGTATTACTAGTTATCGCTTCAAATTTAAATATTATCGTTTTAATTTTGACAAAATTGTCCTTTTATTTTAAAAGAGAGAAGAGCGAAAGGCAATGAGAAACTATTTATAGTCCACATTGAGATGATAGAAAATAAAAATTAGAGCGATAACTAATAAAATTTAATTATTTTTAGCGGCAAGAGGAGAATCGCATTAGTACCCTATGCATCCCTCATAAATTTCATAAAACGGACTTTCTAAATATCTCCATCAACCAATCTTCATACAATACTTTTTCTCAAACCGCTAATCAGCAATTATTATAAATTATTTACCAATATTGGTCGTCATGTTTTAAATTATTTACCCATATATATATATTTAGTTCATATCAAGGTAAAATTAATTTTTTTCATAATTTTAACTATTTGACTTTATGTCATCTATTTTTTCTCCGACTACATATAAATGATTTTAACTCATCTCTCCAACTTTAATCAATCTCCTCATCATTAGTGGCTTAATCTTCGCTAAAATACAGATTAGTAATTAGTGATTCAAATTCGAACCATAATGGTTAAAGAAGGAATTGAAAGATTACTATTCAATGTAATATGTTTAATTACAGAACATTCCAAATTTATAAAGAAATTTAAACCACTAACCATTCTAATCGAATTTAGAATGGCTCATTTCAAACTACTTGTCTTAACCATTGAGATGTGCACAATTTAATAAAAAGATTCAACAAAGATTCAAACGTTTTTACATCTCAAACATTTTTGTCACAATTTGGTTACTAAAACTTTGGAGAAAAAAATATTTTACACGACTATAATCATACAAACTCACTCGATAAAAAAAAAAAAAAAAAAAAAAAAAAAAAGATATCATAGAAAAAGCTATTTATAGTGACAAAAGTGCCGTACTCGATGATTTATAATTCAAAAATAAGAATAGTGAGAATAAATACTAAATAATACTTTTTTTATATAAAATATACTAAATAATACATAAACACTGAGAAATATAATTATGTTGTATTTTTCAACATTTTTATCTGTAGATTTATCCTCAAGCTAATCTTAACAATTAATGAATGGCGTGAATGATTTGCGTCTCAAAACCAGAAAAGGGGGAAAAACTTCAAGCATTAAAAAGATTAAGGAAAAGCTGTATATTAAAAGTTCCTTTATGAATCTCATGTCATGTGCGGGGGAGATGAAACAAACAACAGTAAATCGTGAATTAAACCTATGGATTTCCAAAGTTGTTAAAATCATAATGAACCATGGCAGTAGCCGGGACAGAGGAGGAAGAGGCGGCGGCGGTGGGGCAGTATTGGATGGCTTGATTTGGAACCAAATCATCACAGCCAACAGCCATGATAGAAGTCATGGCCATGGTTTGATTTAGATCAACGTTGTTCATGACTCCCAAAGCATGAGAATTTTTCAACAGCGCCAATTCATCCGCCCTTGTCAGCACATTCTTTCTCAATTCCTCCAGTGCAGCTGCATACTGTTCAAGCTCCTCCAATCCCAAATGATCAATCGGCTCTTCCCACCAGGAAATGTTACCCCCGTTGTTCATGAATCCAGCTTTTTCTTGAACCTCCATTCTCTTCTTCTCCGCCTCTAGTTCCTGACAAAGCTTGTTGTACTCCAAATTGTGTTGGTGCATCTCAGCATAACTTATCATCGTGCTTGTGTTATTCCTGGACGAGGAGGATGAGGAGGAGGGGAACGACGATGATGAGGAGCCCTTGGCGGTGAAACGGTCGATTACGCCGTCCACGCTAGGGTGGCCAAAGGCGTAAACGCGCTTGCCGGAGGATTGAACAATGATGGCAACTTCGGCACCGGTTAATATGCATAATTCACTAGCTTTCTTGAACAGCCCTGCGCGACGCTTCGAAAACGTTACTTGGCGGTTACTGATGTTGTCGATCTTCTTGATTTCGATCTTCTTCCGGCCTTGGGTTGTTTTCTTCTTCTTGTTGTTGATGAACATGGTATTGTTGATGCTGCTATTCATCATGTGCGGTATCGTTTTCTTTTCTTGAGAAATATGTGATGAGGCTGAGAACCGTATTCTCTGCTAATAACATATGAGTATGATGATGCTACATTTCCAAATTTGTTTTTCCATCACAGATTTTGTTTCCATAAAACTTGATACCTTTTGAAAAAATATTCTGTTTCCATATTTTGTAACTTAAAAGAATATGTTTAGATTGGGTGCCACATAGGTGGAACACATGTATTCCCTAAATCATTTCTGAAGAATACAACGTTTGCTTGGCGTAGTTTTGCAGTACTGAGAAACGCAGACAACGATTTGCAACATGGAACGTGAAATATTTTGCATTCTGATATTGAAAATTCATACACGAACACAACTGATCCGGATTTAAAATATGCCTACCAGATTACTACAGAAGCCTAATTTGATGGTTACCAGATCAACAACCCTGATCAAAACCTGAACTCGAAAGAAGCGACGATGACAGGGGCGGATTTACGTGGAGAGAAGGTAAGGCGGTCGCCCCACGTTGATGCGGAATTTTTAAGGAGTAGGGGGTATGAAATTTGGTTTGCCGATTTGGCCGCCCCACCATCACCGCCGGCGAAAGGAAGGAGGTTGAAGATGAAGTACGGGCAGAAGGTTGAAGATGGATTATATACTTAACACAGCAGAACTAAAACATACTTAACAAAGGAGATCAGATCAGGATTATATAGACATCAGATCAACTCATACTTGACATCAGATCAACAGACTATAGACATCAGATCAAGATTTTAAAAGAAATCATACAGTAGAACTAAAACATACTTAAAAAGGGAGATCAGATCAACAGACTATAGACATCAGATCAGCGTATACTTGACATCAGATCAACAGACTATAGACATCAGATCAAGATTTTAAAAAAAATCACACAGCAGAACTAAAACATACTTAACAAAGGAGATCAGATCAGGATTATATAGACATCAGATCAACTCATACTTGACATCAGATCAACAGACTATAGACATCAGATCAAGATTTTAAAAGAAATCATACAGTAGAACTAAAACATACTTAAAAAGGGAGATCAGATCAACAGACTATAGACATCAGATCAGCGTATACTTGACATCAGATCAACAGACTATAGACATCAGATCAGCGTATACTTGACATCAGATCAACAGACTATAGACATCAGATCAAGATTTTAAAAGAAATCACACAGCAGAACTAAAACATACTTAACAAAGGAGATCAGATCAGGATTATATAGACATCAGATCAACTCATAATTGACATCAGATCAACTCAAAGAGGAAGGCAAAAAAAAATTAAAAAATAGCCAAAAACAACAAAAGAAATGAAACGAAGTCGTTTTGAAACCAATTCTTCCAGCTCAAAACAAACCCACTTACTAAGATACTTCATCCCCTGCTTTCTTCTATTTCATCCCCCCAAAACCCAGAAACCCCCGTAAGCACCACACCCTAATTTCAAAATCCAAATTTTTCAATCCTCCAAATCTGAAAAGCCCAGCCTCCGTGACTCACTCCACCACTGCTCGACGTCTCGACGGAGCATCCCTAGCCTTAAAACAACAGAGGTAATTTCTTTTTTTAGTCAATTCTTCATTTACTCTTGAAAGAAATACATATTTATTTGTCTAATATTTTATTTTTCTAAAATTTATTTAATGAATCTTGCTGTTGTTGGATAAGATTTTTATAAGTCTTAATTTCAATATTTTGATTATTGGTGTGTTTTTAATTTTTCTTGTTATATTTTTTTTAGATATTATAATAAAGAATAGTGTGAAGAATTTTTTTAAACCAATACCTAGAAGAAATGAAGATGTCAATGTCAATTCCGGTATAATTTTAGAAGCGGGAAGTGGTAGTGGTGAAAAGAGAAGTCGTGTTGAATATGATTCTCGAGATATTATAGGTGATCCGGGTTTGAGAATACCAATTGATGAATATGATGTTGCTATAAGAGATAAAATTAGAAGAGAGTATTTATTACAAGGACCAACTCAACCACGTGGTCATGATTTTCCCAAAAAAAAACAAGGAGACAGTATGAGGTGGTTTAAAGAAGAATGGTATGTGAAGTTTCCTTGGCTAGAATATAGTGTGGAAAAAGATGCTGCATTTTGTCTTTGGTGTTATTTATTTGCAAAGGGTGGAAAAAAATGTGAAACATTTACTAAAACAGGATTTAGTAATTGGAAAAAAGCAATTGAACTCTTCAATAATCATGTTGGCATGGTGAATAGTAATCATGATCTTGCAAGGCAACGTTGTGAGGATTTTCAAAATCAAAGACAAAGTATTCCACATTCTATGTCACCTCAGGGCCACAACAGAGAAGTAAATTATCGTATTCGTTTGACTGCTTCCTTACATATTGTTCGCATTTTACTAAAACAAGGTCTGGCATTTCGTGGACATAGGGAGTCTTCTTGTGATTCCAGTAGGGGAAATTTTTTGGAATTGTTCTATTGGTATGCTGAAAGGGTAGAAAGTGTTAGAAATGTTGTTGGGCCTAATGCTCCAGGGAACTCTCAATGTACATCTCCATTAATCCAAAAAGATCTTGTTAATGCTTGTGCTTCTGAGACGACATTATCTATCTTGAAAGAGTTGGGTGAAAAAAAATTCTCTTTGTTAGTTGATGAATCTCGAGACAAGTCAGTTAAGGAACAGATGGCAATTATTTTAAGGTTTTTAAATGATAAAGGTGAGGTAGTTGAACGATTTCTTTCCATTGAACATGTTAATGACACTTCATCGAGCTCATTGAAGAAGTCAATAGATGAAGTATTTGCAAGAAACAAGTTGTCAATTTCAAGATTGCGGGGTCAATCTTATGATGGAGCATCAAACATGAGGGGAGAGTTTAATGGTTTAAAGACACTTATTCTGAATGAAAACCCCTTTGCGTTTTATGTTCATTGTTTTGCCCATCAATTACAATTAGTTATTGTTGCTGTTGCAAAGGGTATACCAACTATTAGTGATTTCTTTAATTATGTTGGAATGATTGTACATGCGGTTAGTGCTTCTTGTAAGAGAAGAGATGTTTTGAAACTAAAACATCGTGAAAGTGTTTTAAAACAATTGGAAGAAAAAGAGATTTTCCCCGGTAGAGGCCAACATCAAGAGACCAATCTTGTTAGACCGGGTGATACTCGTTGGGGATCGCATCATATTACTTTATTTCGGATGAAAAGTATGTGGGAATCGGTTTTGTATGTACTTGAACTTGTTGCAGAAGATGGAGTATGTATGGAGCAAAGAGGTTCAGCATGTGGTTTGATTGGTCATATGGAAAGTTTTCATTTTGTGTTCATTCTGCATTTGATGCTTAAGATATTGAGTATAACACATAGCTTCTCAAATGCTTTGCAAAGAGGTGATCAAAATATTCTCAATGCTATGAATCTCTTGGATGTTACTAAAGAATTGTTGCAAAAAGAGAGAGAAAATGGGTGGATTCCTCTACTTGAGGAAGTCACTAGATTTTGTGAGAAACAAGGCATTTCGGTAATTGACATGGAAGACCACTTACATGTGAGAGGTCGTTCTAGAAGACATGGCCAATTGGTAACATATTATCACCATTATCACAATGAGTTATTTCTTACTATGATTGATTTGCTTCTTGTTGAGTTGAATGATAGGTTTTCAGAAACTAGGACTAGTTTATTGAAATTAATTTCATGCCTTGATCCTAGAGATTCTTTTGCTAGATATGATAATGCTAGTTTGATGTCACTTGCTTCAATGTATTCAGAAGATTTCTCCTCCTTTGACCTTGAGAGATTGCAGTATGAACTTGAAACATTTGTCTTCGATGTACGGAAAAGTGAGGATTTTGTTGGTTGTGAAGATCTTGCCAGCCTTGCAATAAAGATGGTGAAAACCTTTAAGCATGAGGTGTTTCCTCTAGTTTATCGGTTGATTGAATTGGTTTTGATTTTGCCGGTTGCTACAGCATCTGTTGAGAGAGTTTTTTCAGCTATGAATATTATCAAAACCGATTTGCGCAATCGGATGAGTGATGATTGGATGCATGATATGCTAGTGTGCTACATTGAGAAGGATGTTTTTAATTCGATTGATGATGAAAAAATTTTACAACGTTTTCAAAGAATGGCTACTCGTAGAATTTCATGTTGGTAAAACGGATCGCTCCTCTATCACCACTTCAGTCTTCTCCTGTTCGTCTTCTCCAGTCCGTCTCCGGTCAGATTTTCGCACCACCGGTGTCAGCTCAGATCTCCGGCCTCCACAAGCTCCACTAAGGAGTATCCTCTTCGCTGTCAACCACCTTGGAAAGAGCGGCTTCTCGAGCTCCTCAGCCCAGTCCTCCAACAGCGGCTCTTCTAGCCTTCTTCTCAACCTCTACGCAAAAAGGGGAAGCAGGAACTAATCCTTACTTCAGATAGAGAGAAGCACGGCAGCGGAAATCCTCCCGACAGATTGGGGGAAACCCTAGTTGCTTCAGAAGAGGACAGGTCACGAAGACCAGAGAGAACGAGAGAACGGCTGCGGATACTGAAACCACCAAAATGACCGCTTACCCTAACCCTAAGGCAATGCCTGGGTATAAGAATAAGGAAGGGATGGGCCGGCTGGGTTACTGGGCTGAGTTCAAAGGGCCTATCTCAGAAACCAGGCTGAGAGGACATGGGCCAGATTGGGCCAATATCATCAACATTCTCCACCTTATGTGGTCCAAGATGGCACAGCTTTCAGGCGTAAGGAATATGGCCGTATGGAGATACATCATCGCTGATTTTGCCTGATATATCACAAAGACAATATCCGGCACACAAAAGGAATCACAAAGAAACTGATAATATTCACAAAGGAAAAAACACAAAGTTTAAAATATACAAGATGCAGTTGGCAAACACAAAGTAAAACAACCACAGGCAGTAAACAACTATAAACTGGGATTAACCAGGGTTTATATTCAGAATGCGTTTGCAAGACAACAGTTTATCAACAGGCAAACATTTGGTACCCATATCAGCAGGATTGAATTGTGAGGGAATTTTTTCTAGTTTAATGTCACCAGTTTCAACAACATCCCTAATAAAATGAAACCTAACATCTATATGTTTGGTTCTATCATGGAAAACAGGATTTTTGCATAACTGGATAGCCGATTGACTATCTGAGAAAACAGTGACATCCCCTTTTAGAAAACCAATTTCAGACACAATTCTTTTAAGCCAAATGGCTTCCTTAAAAGCTTCAGTGGCAGCAACATATTCAGACTCAGTTGTGGACAATGCAACAATAGACTGTAGTTGAGATTTCCAGCTAATACAAGAACCACACAAAGTAAACACATAGGAAGTAGTAGATTTCCTATTGTCTCTATCATTAGCAAAATTAGAGTCTACATAGCCAACTAGCTGAATATCCTGGGCACATTTTGAGAAAAGTAAACCATGGTTCACAGAAGATTTCAGATATCTAAGTAACCATTTAAGAGCATTCCAGTGAGGCAATCCAGGGTTCGACATATATCTGCTCAAGCAACTGACAGCATAAGCAATGTCAGGTCGGGTGCTTACCATGAGATACATAACTGACCCAATAGCACTAGAATAAGGCACATTTTTCATTTTCTCAATTTCAGAATCAGTTTTAGGGGACTGATCCTTACTTAACACAAAGTGGGAAGCTAAAGGTATATTCACAGGAGCAGCACTAAGCATGTTAAATTTACTCAATACTTTTTCAACATAAGAAGTCTGATTTAGCATTAGAGTAGACTTACTCCTATCCCTCACAATATTAATGCCTAGGATTCTTTTAGCATCTCCTAGGTCTTTCATGGCAAAATTCTCACTTAGACATTTTTGCACCTTAACAATAGCATTCAGAGAAGGACTGATAATTAACATGTCATCAACATAAATTAACAAGAACACAGGTTCAGTTGAAGTATCCTTAAAATACAGACAATGATCACACATGGATTTCTGGAATTTTAAGGAAGACATGCATTTATCAAATTTTATATTCCACTGTCTAGGGGACTGTTTAAGTCCATACAGTGCTTTCCTAAGTAAACACACATAATCAGGTTTCTTAGGATCTACAAATCCTTCAGGCTGTGTCATATAAATTTTCTTATCTAAATCACCATGTAAGAAAGCAGTAGTAACATCCATTTGCTTCATCTCCCAATTATGATGAGCAACAAGAGCAAGCATCATTCGAATAGTGGTGAATTTAACAACAGGAGCAAATATTTCTGAATAATCTACACCTTCCTTTTGTGTGAAACCCTTGGCAACTAACCTAGCCTTAAACCTAACATTATTAGGTTCTTCTTTAACCTTAAATAGCCACTTACATTCTACCACAGAACAGTTAGTTGGCGGAGGTACTAAAGTCCAGGTTTGATTAACCTTCAAGGAGTCCATTTCACTCTTCATGGCACTGAGCCATTGTTGGGACTCCTTGGACTTAAGGGCCTCCTGGTAGGTTTTAGGTTCATTTAGTTCCAAGGTTTCAAACACAGAGAATGCAAAGAGAGAAGTATTATGCACAAGAAAGGCAAAATCAGGCATACTATCAGCAGTTCTCTTGATAGTTCTCCTACTTCTATCTCTAGCAAGTTGGTAGTTATTCAAATCAGGTGAGTTATGCTCCATGTCATGTTCATGTGATTTACTATTACTATGGGATTCAGATTCAGCAGACATGTCAGAAAATTCAGGTTCATTTTCATGATGATTAGGACGCTCCACCTCACTATGAGTGGTACTACTATCATGTTCAGTAGGTTCAGATTCAGACAACACATTATCATCAGTATCATTAGAATTTTCAGACAGCAAATTCTCAGAGTTATCAGAATGTTCAGGCAAAGAACTAGTAACACCAGTCCTGGACTCCACCTCAAAAGGAGTGTTCTCAGGAACAGACTCAGGCACAGAACTGTTTAAACAAGGAAAATCAGATTCATTAAAAATGACATCCCTACTAATTATTACCTTAAAACCTATCTGGCTTCTATCCCACAACCTATACCCTTTTACCCCTTCAGGATATCCTAAGAACACACATTTCTTAGACCTAGGGTTCAGTTTATCAGACTGTTGGTGTACATATGCTGCACACCCAAATACCCTAAGGTTGGACAGATCCAGTGGTTTTCCATAAAACACTGATTCAGGACATTTCCCTCCTAAGGGAACAGAGGGTGACCTATTTACTAGGTATGCAGCGGTATGAATGGCTTCACCCCAAAATTTCTTAGACAGACCTGAGGTTGCTAACATGCTCCTAACCTTGTCTAAGAGTGTCCTGTTCATCCTTTCAGCAACTCCATTTTGCTGGGGATTATAGGGCACAGTTTTGTGCCTTCTAATCCCACTATTGGCACATAGTTGGTCCATTTCCTTATTACAGAATTCTAGCCCATTATCAGTTCTAAGTGTTTTAACCTTATGATTTGTCTGGTTTTCAATTAAGGTTTTCCACTCACTGAACTTGCTATAGACTTCAGACTTGTGCTCTAGGAGACACACCCAGACTTTCCTAGAGAAATCATCTATAATGGACAGAAAATATCTCTTCCCACCATGGGAAGGTACACTAGTAGGACCCCACACATCAGCATGTACGTATTCAAGCACAGAAGAGCACTTAGACATTTTAGGATAAGCAGAAACAGGAAAGCTTACTTTATGCTGTTTTCCTAACACACAAGCCTCACAGAATGGTACAGCAGTCACAGAGTCCTTACCAAAATAGCCGGATTTCTGCATAATATCTAGACCTCTATTGCTCATATGTCCTAGTCTATTATGCCACAAAGTAGTCATGTCATTGCACACAGCATTCAAGGATTCAGAAAAAGGGACAGCATGGCAAATATACAAATTATTTACTTTCTGAGCTTTAAACAAAACAAGCGAATTTTTCAGAATTTTCATGCACCCATTTCCCCATTTCCCTTCCAGACCACTACTTTCTAAGGCAGCAACAGAAAACAGGTTATGACACAAATCAGGAACATGTCTCACATTTTTCATGGTAAAAACAGTACCATTCTCAAATTTAAGACACACATCACCAACCCCATGCACCTTGCACTTTTTACTATCAGCCAATGAGACATAACCAGCATCACAGTTCTCATAAGAAGCAAACAAGTTCTTAAAATGAGTCATATGGTAAGTGCAGCCAGAATCAATCAACCATTCATGTTCAGGCATCTTGTTTAACACAGAGTTAACAGCATCACAAACCATAAAGACACTTTCATGCACACTCTTTTCAGAGACAACATTGGCAAGTTCAGGTTTCTTAGGGTTTGGGCATTCCTTAATAAAATGTCCAGGATTACCACAATTGTAACATACTCTCTTCTTTGATTTATGCCTATTCTTCTTATCTGGTTTTCCAGATTTATCTTGGTTATTCTTCTTGGATTGTCTAGACCTACTTTTAGATCTACCACGGACAAACAAGGCTTCTCCTGAGTCTTTACTTTGATTACTATTACTCTTATTGTGTTTTAAGTCCAGTTCTTTACTTTTCAAGCCATTTACAACAATGTCAAGAGTAATCTCATCTCTACCATACTTAATAGCAGATTTGACATCATTATAAGAATCAGGTATGGCATTAAGCAACACAATAGGAGTATAGTCATCAATGTGTTTGTCACCTGCAGCTTTAATATTCTGAACCAGTTTATTAAAGGCATCCAAGTTTTCATCCATATCCTTAGATAAATCCAGTTTAAAACGAAAGAATTTTTCAAGCAAAAACAACTTTCCAGGAAGAGAAGTATCAGTATACAATTCATTTAGTTTATCCCATAATTCCTTTGCAGATTCCAAAATACCTACCTTTCTAAGCACAGAGTCAGACAAGTTCAAGTATATGGTAGAGCATGCAGTTTCATTCATTTCATGCTGCATATTCTTATCATCAGAATCTAGATAATTACCAGTAACAGCTCTAAATACTTTCTGTTGAATTAAAACACATTTAATTTTCTGTTTCCAAATAGCAAAATCAGTTTTCCCATTAAAAGGAAGCAAACCATACTGATTAGCATACTGAGTGGTAGCCATCACAGACCACAAAGCGCACACAAGCACACACTAAGAAAACTAGTAGAGCCACACAGTTCCGAGGTCACTTCTGTGACTGGCAGGGGTCTCTCCTAGTCCTGGACTTGACTTTGCTGAATAGTAAATACACGCAAAGGTTTGGAAACACAACAGAACTTAGTATTCAGAACTCAAACACAGATCAGATCAACTTAGACCAAGATCAGATCAACTTAAAACCAAGATCAGGTCAACACACAGTCAAGATCAGATCAACTTAAGACAAAGATCAGATCAACACAAAGTACAGATCAGATCAACTTAAAACCAAGATCAGGTCAACACACAGTCAAGATCAGATCAACTTAAGACAAAGATCAGATCAACACAAAGTACAGATCAGATCAACTTAAAACCAAGATCAGGTCAACACACAGTCAAGATCAGATCAACTTAAGACAAAGATCAGATCAACACAAAGTACAGATCAGATCAACTCAAGAACACATGGTAAAATAAACTCCGGTGGCACTCCGGTACTCCAGGATGTTTAGAATACAATACCTGAGCGGGGATATAACCTCCTTGGTATCCCAACAGTCAGTATATATAAAATAAACTCCGGTGGCACTCCGGTACACCAGGATGTTTAAGAATACAATACCTGAGCGGGAACCACGTTTGGTATCCCGACCTACCTGACTGGTCTAGCTTCCAGCGACGGCGGTCGAACTTCCGGTGACGGCGGTCGAGCTTCCGGTGACGGCGGTTGAGTTTCCGGTGACGGCAGTTGAGTTTCCGGTGACGGCGATTGAGCTTCCGGTAGCGACTCCGGCGACGGCTATCGAACTTCTGGCGAGGGCGGTGAGAGCGGAGTACCCCCACGCTCTGATACCACTGTTGGTAAAACGGATCGCTCCTCTATCACCACTTCAGTCTTCTCCTGTTCGTCTTCTCCAGTCCGTCTCCGGTCAGATTTTCGCACCACCGGTGTCAGCTCAGATCTCCGGCCTCCACAAGCTCCACTAAGGAGTATCCTCTTCGCTGTCAACCACCTTGGAAAGAGCGGCTTCTCGAGCTCCTCAGCCCAGTCCTCCAACAGCGGCTCTTCTAGCCTTCTTCTCAACCTCTACGCAAAAAGGGGAAGCAGGAACTAATCCTTACTTCAGATAGAGAGAAGCACGGCAGCGGAAATCCTCCCGACAGATTGGGGGAAACCCTAGTTGCTTCAGAAGAGGACAGGTCACGAAGACCAGAGAGAACGAGAGAACGGCTGCGGATACTGAAACCACCAAAATGACCGCTTACCCTAACCCTAAGGCAATGCCTGGGTATAAGAATAAGGAAGGGATGGGCCGGCTGGGTTACTGGGCTGAGTTCAAAGGGCCTATCTCAGAAACCAGGCTGAGAGGACATGGGCCAGATTGGGCCAATATCATCAACATTCTCCACCTTATGTGGTCCAAGATGGCACAGCTTTCAGGCGTAAGGAATATGGCCGTATGGAGATACATCATCGCTGATTTTGCCTGATATATCACAAAGACAATATCCGGCACACAAAAGGAATCACAAAGAAACTGATAATATTCACAAAGGAAAAAACACAAAGTTTAAAATATACAAGATGCAGTTGGCAAACACAAAGTAAAACAACCACAGGCAGTAAACAACTATAAACTGGGATTAACCAGGGTTTATATTCAGAATGCGTTTGCAAGACAACAGTTTATCAACAGGCAAACATTTGGTAAACTGTTTAGTACATGTATTATGGATTTCATTAGATATGTAATATATTGTTTAATATTATGCAATTCATATTTTTTTCTCTATACTGTTATATTTTAATATTATTAGTATATTTTATGTTAGATATTTGCAAACGATGACGGCAAAACAAAAATTTCCGCCCCATGTTGATAAAAATCCTGCATACGCCACTGGACGATGATGATGGGACTTTCGAAGTTCTTATTGAACAAGTACAAAAACACAAGAGCCAAAAAGATCGCCGGAATAACTGAAACTAGCTAGAATGGCTTACTGGGATGCTTCTTGATTTCGTTTTTACGGAGCGGAGCCAAGGTGAGGGACGACGACGATGGAGAAGGAACTGTAGTCAGAGACTTGGCTATTCTGAGATGTTTCAGATCTTCAGTTTCATCGTTTGTTCTTGCCGGAGTAACTTGTTGATGAGAGGTGGTGGCGATGTCTTTGGGAAGTGTTTTCTGACGAGGGAAGAAGAAATCAGTGGGAAAGAAGTTGTATTGGAGACCAGCCATCAAATTCGGACACCAAGAACCCGATCTTGATGAATCAATGCTGTGAGCCAAAACATGGTTCTGTTTTTATAGGCCAATACAGGGCAGAGTCGATCGAGATGCCAACTTGCCAAGCCAAGTTAAAAAGGGGCAGTTTAATTATTGAGTGGTTAAATTGAAATGGATTTATTAGTGCGAGAGGAAGAGGATGTATTCGCTTTTTATATATTTAAATTTGTATTAAATAAATAAAAAATAATTACATTATTCGAATAAAACGTACCCTAATATATTTAAACTGAGGAGTGATTTTTTATTTTTTGGTTTTATTTTTCCTTTTGTGCATAAATGGGATTGTGAATTGGAAGAATATTCGTGAATTTTCTAGGCTTATGGGTTATGACGTAGCGTGATCGCAAGCATTCATGCCTTAAAATTTCCTCCATTCACCGTTGAATTTATTGGTCGGTGAGAGGGCATGACTATGACTAGCAATTTGACGTAAACCATAGATTCGAGGTTCAATCAACTTTCACAAATCCTTCACCTTCACCAAATATCTCTCACATTTATACTTTATTTTGTTCTTTTCGCTTTGCGTTTTGCCTGATACGTTGTTATTTGATAAGTCAATTAACATTTTGAATTTTTTTGTTAAAAAATAATTTTCAATATATATTTTTTTCTATATTTATATTTTTTGGATTGCATGCTCGAATAGCTCCAGATCAAATCATATTCCCGGCCCACCTCCATCCTCCTTCACCTACAGCCCAAAACCCTCAGCCTTCTTTCCCAGCGGCTGAATCCCCTCCCCACTCTCCCATTTCTAAATGGGCCTGCTGTCAGCCCATCAAATCTTAAAGTTTTTTCCGGCTTCAATGAGTTCGGATTTTTTTTATATAAAAAAAAAATTATACAATAATCTTGGCCTGCTCAATTTTTTATGACAAATTTCTATTACGTTTTATCGACTAAAGATTATCTGTGGCACTTGCATGTGACAGTGCATGTGATTACTTTTTGGATGCATTTGTTTCGTGGGGATGAGAATGAGAGTAATTATAATTTAATAACTTAATAATCATTAAAGAAATCTGATTGTTTTTTACTTGTTTGGTAAATTAAGAGAACATTTATTAAAGGAATTTGATTATTTTGACATGTATTATTGAAATGTCTTTATATTTTACGATTGACTCATTCTCATCCCCACCAAACAAACACACATGTTAATTTATGTACATTGACAATATATAGTCTTAATTGATTATTTTCATTTTTATAATTTATTTTTTTTAATATTATCTTATTTTTTATATAATTTTGAAAATTTTTTAATAATACAAATCATATTTAATAATGTAATATGTCCTAACCCCAATAAAATAAAGGATCGTGTTAAAAAATATAAGAAGGTAAATAATTATGTATTACATCAATCGAAAATATATATAATAATTAAAATTTGTAACATAAAATATCACAACGAAATGTCACCGTGGATCCCAGCCGTTAGGAATTTCTTGACTGACAACCAAATTTGATCATTATTAGATGTAGGAGACTATGTTAGTAATTTTTAAATATAAATTTTACTTTAAAAAAAAAAACTATAGATACTCTTTATTTATATATGAGCAATAGGATTATTTCAAAAAAATATATATGAGCAATAAGATCGTAATTCCGCCACTAACTCCAACTCCGGGATAGACGCCGTTGAATGTTGATGGAGCTTACTGCGGTTTCACCAAGAAGGTAACCATGGGGCGTTGCAAGAAACCACCAAGGCTGCTGGATTTCAGGACTTGAAGGCCACAATGGTCGCAACAACTTGAAAACAATATTTGTTGAATCTTAAAATTTGGTTTATATATATCATGAACTCCCTCTTGCCGGTAAATTAAGTATGACCCGAATCCTACTCCTACCCGACTCCATGGATGGATGCAGTGGAAGCCATAAATATAAGCACGGGGAGCATCTGCTTTTGTGCATTATTACAGAACGGCTGATTCACTTGTCAAAACTACGACTCTTGTAATCGAAAATTGGATTTGAGTATTACGGCGCGCCGTGATCGTAAATTGAATTTGAGTACTTCGACTGACATGATAGAAAATAATACATCACTGCGTCTGAATTACAAAACCGAACTGTACATCAAAACTCTGTTAATGGCAGAGGAGAGAATGTGTAGAAATTTTAAGCGTAGCTGCATCCTTGCCACAATAAGGGATGTCAAAAAGAAAAAACAAAAAGATTCTTCTTCCTCAAGAACGAATCAAATTGAACTCCAGAAAGCAGGCATCGATCAAAACCCGCAGTCCTCGAACATAATAGCCCTCACGAAATCATCCCTGTTTGGTTTCGGCAGCAACTTTGGGAGAATCATCGTGGATGCAGTTCCTGGGCTGGTTGCTCTAAGAACCACGGATCCATTGAAGGACTTCTCACCGCCGCAGTGTGGCGCCATTTCTTGATTATTCACCTGAGTCTGCAGGGCAGGTTGTGGCGGCGGTGGCGGCGGCGCATGTTGTCCTACCGCGGTGGTTTTGGGTGGCTGAGGTTTGGGGTAATAGAAATCGGTGGGGAAAAAGTTGAACTGAAGAAGTCCAGACATTATTGTGAATCAAAACGGTTCTTTGAAGAAGAAAAGAGAGTGATGGATGGATTGAATTTGTTGAGCTTGATGTGAATTTATATAAATAAATAAAACAGTTTGGAAATGAAATGAGAAAGAGGTGGCGGTTTCCTCGTCCCAAAGTTTCTTGGGCTCTACTCTTGTAAATTATGCATAGCTGTGGGTTGGGATATTCGAATAAATGACGGCGGCTTCCCATTCCGTTCCTTGGTTTCTAGATGCTGTCTGTTTCTATGGGACGGGTCAAACCCGAATAGTAATTTTCTTTTACTTTCGTCATATTAATTTCTATGCAAGTTTCTCTTTTCGGCTCCCTCCCCTTTCTATTAAATATTTAAAATTATTCATACCAATATTTATTTTTAAAAATTTAAAAGAGAATAGTATATTTCTTCTTAGAGTCAAATTAAAACTAATAATTCAAAAGTTATATATATATTTTTTTGAGGGAATTCAAAAGTTATATTGAATATATACAATTATAAAATAAAAATTTCTCTAATTTTTAAAAATGTCTTATCTAAAGAGAGTAATAAAATTTAATATAAGAAATATAATAGAATTGATCTTGAAGCACCAAAGAAGTAAAAACTAAAAGGCAATGGTAACTTTAAGTAAGTGATGGGATTTTTTGAGAAAAAATTACTTTTGCCTAGATTACACTTGCATTTATGATAGATTCCTTTCATTATTTTCTCCGCGTAAAAGATTAACTACTTTTAAACTTTTTCTTATTTATTTTTATGTATTATATTACATTTGTAATACAATATTAGTCACTTTTTAATTGCAATTTAATTTAATTTTTGTATTTTAAATATACTAATTATTATTTTAATATAGTAATTAAAAGCAAAAAAATAATTTGTAGTAAAAAATTAAGTACACTAATTTACCTTTTTATTAAGCAATACTCCCAACCATAGTTTAGTTTTGTATTCTTTATTATCAATACATAATTTTTTTTTTCCTTGCTTCAAAAAAAAATGTTACATACATTTTTCTTTCAAAATCTAAATTAATAGGATTATATATTATTTTTATGCAACTTTTAATTAAAATATAAAGTTACAATTAAAATATATATAATAATAAATATTATAAATGAATCGTATTTATCAAAAATAAAACATTATATATTTTTAAAGTATGATTGATATTATTATGGAATAAATAGAGTATCTGATTATATTCCCTTGGTCAAAAAAAAAAAAAAATGTGCAACAATATATGATGTAGAAGTTTCTTGAAGAAACAATGTGATCGAGAAGAATATAACTAGACCGTGGTTGAATCCGGTTTGTGTGAGGGAGTCGAAAGGTCAAATCTACACTTTGGGATTGATTAGTCAAACTCAAACATTAAACAGCTGTGTCATAATATTGAAATTATTCTTGCATTTTTTTAAAAAATTTTTTACTCTCTCTATTTCAAAATATAAGTCGTTTTCACTCATTAAAAAATCAGTCCAAATATAAGTTATTTATTATTTTAATATTTGTATTTTGATCAAAATCACGTATATATTAAAATGGAGGGAGTATTTAGTAGTCATTTATCAAATGAAAAGTTGAGGCTATTGACAAATTTACTTAATAGGCGAAAAGGTAAATATACACTTCTAGGTTCAACTTTAGTTCATGTTTCTCCCCAATGGCAAAGAAAACTACTTCAAATTCATTGGCAGCCCATTTTTGGGCTACATTAACCTTGCAATTTTCATGTCATAATGCTAATACAGAGTAATCTACATGAAACCAAATTTTATTTAGAGTATAATTACATACTTCCACAACAAGAAGTACAAAAGAATACAGAAAAAAAAAGAAATGATCACAGTTTTGAACACTGCCAATCCACACCAATTACATACAACTCCTATTTCATGTGCCATTACAATGCAGTGAATGCAAAAAGAATATGAAAAATAGCCTATACACTCTTTTACAAAAATATGGTTTTGAAAATTTGACATCCAAGAAGCTGCAGCCAGATATTGGAGATTGATCTTCCCTGAAGATATCAATAGCTTCAAAATAGTTGCTGAGAAAGACTAAATTCAAGTTTCATTATGAACTGTATCAATGATTAATGCTCCTTAGTGTTATTACCTTTTCAGCAATAATCAGCATTCATCATCCACTGCAGCTCCATTGATTTTATGTTTCAGGAAGTGGAACTACGGCTTCAAAAGCTTCAACAAGCATTGCCACCCTTTTCTTCCGAGTTGGAGTTAGCTTAGTGACTATGTGTTGAACTGCATAATCAAGCATCCACTGTTCTGCTTTCCTCCTCTCATCCATCATTTGGCTCCTTAAATCAACTTTTTCTGGTTCTTGCTCAGACTGCATCGGGAGCAGTTGTGGTGGTGGGAAGTTGAGTTTCCTGGCTTTTTCCATTGCTTTGATGGACCTCTTGAGAAGAATCAGTTTCTTTAGCTTCATCCAGTTCTTAGGTATTGGTGGATCATTTTTGATTCTGTCCCCTGACTTTTCTGTTTTGCTGCCTTGTTCAATGATACCATCATTTGTCAACTCTTTTTCTCCATCCAGTGATGAACCCTCTTGAGATCTGTCGAATTCTCCTGTGTTCTGCTCGGCGAGGCCATCAGAATTCGATATGCTTTGTTTGGCACCTTCATTATGATCTTTCTCTGAGGGCTCTGGATCTGGAAGTATTTCGCTGGAAACAGATAGTGTGTCAGAAGATTCATCCTGAATTTCAGGACTAAGAATCTCTTGAACAGCCTCCTTCACAAGTTTGAGAACTTGACTTCTGCTGAATTCAGCTTTATGTTTTCTCTCCTCACTACTTCCTTTAGAAGTTTCTACAGCTGAAGACTTATTGGCCTCTTCTGTTTCTTCCTCATCTTCCTCAAGCACAAGTTTAGTGGCAACGCTTGATACCACATGCTGACAAACCATGTGCCACATACCAAGATAATTTTGCTTGTCCATGGGAGATTGAGCCGCCCGATTCTCCTGGATATCAGTTTTTGTTACCTGAGGAGGAAACACCTGAACTTCGCCAGGTTCTGGCATGGTTTCACTTTTAGTCGCCTTCCAGGTTAATGCCTCCAGCTCCAAAGTTGAATGGACTAAACTTCTTGTGGTTGCAGTTGTTTCAACCAATAACTGCTGTGAATTATTTGATGGTTCATTAATTTTGTAATTCACATCATTGAGCTCTTTTTGGTTACTACTTGGTTCTGAGTAACCAAAGAAGGGTTCAGAGCTTGGGCTCAGATGTGAATGTTCCTGCTCAGACTCATCTTCAGCTGGTAAATTGTTAGCTGCCTCTGCTTTCGCTAGATTCCAACTTTTGCTTGGGAATGCATAAGACCGCTCCTTTGCAGCTTCGATCTCCTCATTTCGACTACCGGATTCAGAACCACCCTGGGAATCTTCAATTTTGACACCAGGGAGTTCTTTGATACATATGTTTCCCTGAGCCGCATCCATGGAAAAGGGATTTAGTAGGCTGTCTGCTTTCGAGGAGAGGTCAATGGGCGACTGAACTTCATCAATTACATTCACAGGTTTATCTGCGTTGGAATTTCCATCCGAGCTTTCCAATTTATCTGCTTTGGAAGTGACATTGTCAGGTTTTAGCTTTCCATCCTCTTGCAGAGTTGAAACAGTTGCTTTTGCTGAGGCCAAAATACCATCTTCTTGAGGTGGAACAACAGTTTCAAATGCTTTTACCAGCAGCGCCACTTTTCTTCTTTGGGTAGGAGCAAGCTGACTAACCACCTGTTGAAGTGCATAATCAAGCATCCACTCCTCTGCCTTCTTCTTCTCATCAACTGTCTGGCGCCTCAAAGAGACTTTTTCTGCTGAAGGGTCAGCCTCCAATGGCAGTTGCTGTGGTTTTCTGTAGTTGATTTTCCTCACCTTTTCCAATTCTTTGATGAATCTTTGAAGCAGAACCCATTTTTTGAGGTTGCTCCAGTTGCTTGGCGATTTTTTATCTGATTTCTTTCCCGTCTGTGTTTCTGGTTTCTTCATCTCTTGTTCAGTGATGTTACCATCAACGTGGACTTGCGGGGTGGCACCTTCATTATTGCAGCCTTCATCAGGAGCTGCAAATTGTGTATTAGTACTAAGCCAAAACGCAAAATAGGCAGAAGTTTCTGCAAACCATGAGAAACTAGAACACACAGATACACTAATATTTACCTTCTTGATGATTCTTTTCTGCAAGTTCTTGGCTTTCCACACTCTCACTTGTAATTGACTGGTTTTCAGAAAACTGATCTTGCACTTCTGGAAGAAGAATCTTCTCAATTGCTTCTCGAACTAGCTTTATAGCAAAAAGCTTGCGAATTTCCATATCTTGATTTTCTTTATCATGCTTAGAATTGCCAACTTCTGAATCAGAAAAATCTGGGCTGACATTAGAACTTCCGCGTGCAGTGGCCATTTCAACCTTTTCCAGCGACCTGCCTTCATCAGTTCCTTGAAGTGGCTCGGTCACTTCTGTTGCGGGAACACCAGACACCATATGCTTGTGAATTAGATGCCACATGCTGACAGGTTTCCCTTTGCTAACCGTGGCCTTTTTTAGGCCTAAAGGATGATGGTCTGGAGCCTTGGATTTCTCCACTTCTGATTTCTGGGTATGTGATTGTAAATGTGTTTCCTGGAGTTCAAAGGAAGCTTCTGGACAGTCTTCCTCTTGTGCCGAAGAACTTTTTTGGCTATTCTTTTCAGGATCTGATGGTCCATCAAGAACCATATCACGGTCAGTAGAACCTTCAGATCCCACAAGTGAAGCCTCATGAACCAAGACTTCAGCCCTTGAAGCCAATTGGTGCTTCTTAGAAGAACCTTTCTTTTTATCAGCAGAATGCTTTGATTCAAGTCCCGATACACTACTCGATTTTGCAATCTTCTCCGGTAGTGATGATTGCCTTCGCCTGCGTAAAAATGGCTTCTTTGAAGGTGGAGGATCATGGCAATGCCCATTTAAAGAGCAGTGGTGATATGGACAAACTTTAACAAATGAAGTCCTTTCAGATTCCGTTTGTCCAGGTTCAAGCTCCACATGCTCAGGGAATCTTGCATCTTTTATTGTAGAAGAACACGTTGCTCTCTCCACATTCAGATCTTCTGACATCTGAGAGTTCTTTAAAGGAGTCCTCCTGGGGTTAAAACTATTTTTCTTTATAAAAATTCTCACAGACCTTTTGCTAGATGATCTTGACAAAGTTGGCAAACTTCTATGGCCAGAGTAAATAGATTTTGACTGTGGATAGTTGGTGCTCTGACCATTATCACTGCTATCATAGCTAGATTCAGAATCATGTAACTTCCTCCCCTCAGAATATGTTGCTGCCTTCAGAGATATAGCCGATGCATCTGAAATTTCTGAAGAAGATCTGTGCCGAGGAATTGCTGCATCATCGGACAGTACAAAAGAAGGAAGCATAACAAGGTCTGATGATCCACAGGATGAAGAAACCACTGAGTTCACATCATCTTGGTCAATTTCTTCCTGGAAATTGAACGAAAAGGTAAGCCAAGAATTTATGGCAAAAATCTAAAAAAAAAAAATCAAATGGTTCCCTTTTCAAATTCTTGGATGCAGTTTTTAATTGAGCCTAATCAGCCGAAAATTAAACAATAAAAACCCTCAATTTCTTCTTTCTTTCAGTATCAATTTTGCTTTCCAGGCTCAAAAAAAACGACCGAAAAAATATCCCATTTAAGTAGATGTTTCCTATTCAGTAATCAATTGGGCTGATTCCAACGAGAAAAGAAATAATTAATGCTTTGAAAACTTACTTGGGTCTGGGGGAGTTCTATCTTTGCATTAAAACAGCTAGTTGACTTCATATAGTTAGGTGATGAATCTGGCCCCGGAACAACACTTGCTTGCTGGGCTACTTTGGAAGCCCTGCTTGAGAAATCATCAGAATCCCTTTTGAATTGAGACTTTGATGATGACTTTGAAGAAAGCCTAAACCAAGACCCGTTTGAGAACCTGATTGATCTCCTCTTCTTGAGTTTCTTCCTGGGCTTTGTTTCTTCTCTGTTTTTGCTATTAAGATGCCGAGAATACACTTGTTCAAATGCCATCAACCCTTCCCCAGACGTCAAAAAGCTCTATTAAAATACCACAACCAATCACGGTGAGAATCAACTGGGTTTGAACTTGGAGATGAAATTCAAAAGCTGGGAAGATGCATGGAAGGTGTGAATTAGGGGTGGATGAACAAAAATGGTGGCTGCTCAACTAGTTTAATAATATAATGGGAAATGGAGTTTTCCTGGAAGACTAAAATGGCTGAACTGGATTGGTTTTTTCAGGACGTAATCTTGCAGTGATCAAAGGGGGGAAAATGGAAAAGGTCAGATTTGTAACAGAAGGGGAAGACTTGTGGTTGTGACATTTCTACAGTCAACTGAGGCGCACACTTTAATATTGGGTTGGAAATTTGGAGATTTTGACTGTTTAGAAAAACTTTGGTTCATGTAGAAACTTGACCTGACCTGGATTGGGCTGGGCGGTGGTGTGCTTCGCCGTCGTTTTCGTCTTGGCTATTTTCGTATAAGATTAGCTTACTGTTAACCTTAATACTTGAGTTTTGGAAGGTTCTCATTTGGCTGGCAAATGGATCCAATCTGCCGGATCTGACTTGGCCAATTCTTCCATTGCCTAAGACTTGTTTTTTATTTTTTCTTTTCCTTAAAGTTTTTCATTTAGGACTGAGAATTTGATTTTTTTTTTAATTTATAAAAATTAATACCCTTTCCGTCCTCAATTATTAAAAAGAAAATTTGATAGGAGGAGGAGATAAGCTAATAGTTAGCATTTCTCACTATATCATATTTTGGATTCGAGTCGTGAAGAATGAGTTAAAAAAGAAATATTAAAAAGAAAATTCTGCTAAATATTTATTTATTTTAGTTAAGGAGTCTGATTAATACTAGACATATCTGTTAAATAATTTCATACTATATAATTATCGTTTCAAACAAAATCAAACTAATCAGCTTAGGATCTTCTGTGACACTCTTTGTGACAAATTTCAATTACTTTGTTTATATATTATATTTTATGTTAATTTATATATATTGGCAATATATATTTTTAGTATATTATTTTTATTTTCATACTTTATTTTTTTAGTATTGTTTTATTTTTTATATATTTTTGAGATTTTTTTAACAATAAAAATCATATTTAATAATTTAATATACCATAACCCTTTAAAAAAGTGAATCCGTCGTGTTAAAAAATATAAGAGTGTAAATAATTATGTATTATGTAAAAATTAATCGAAAATATAATATATAAATAAAATCATTAAAATTTATCACAGGGAATGTCACATGAAAGTATTACAGAGGATCCTAAGCCTAACTAATCAAAGACAATTTTATTTCTTTAATGAGCCTACTAAACAAGTCAAAAGTAATCAATTACTTTATAAATGCTCAACTAATCAGATATCGATTATTTCATTTTCATTCCCAATCACCAAACACACTCTAAAAGAATTCTGAATTTATTTTCCTCTAAAATGGACACGTGTCTCAACTATTATTTAACACTTTTGCCGCCTAATTTATTTTTACTTTTATTTGAAATATAATTTACTTTTACTTTGTTTACTACTCCTCCTACTCTCATCAAATTTCAACTCAACTCATTCTTGTTTTTATTTTAACTCGTCCATATATCTTTTGAGATTTTTTTTAACATTTTCTTTTTTTTAACATAAAAGACATATATTAATCTACTGAAAAACACACACGAAGATACAGCTAAAAAAACACAAATTACATTATTATTGTGTTTACTATAAATAAATTTATATAGATCTACCATATCAAACGGTAGATATACCTCTTGCCGAAATTTTAATTCGAACAAAGATACATCACTAATTATCATATAAAAACTCCAAACCATAAATCTAATAAATAGATCTATGATGGTTGAATCCTCTTGAACCAAATCAGTGAACATCATCAACGACGCCGCTACTAATTCAACGAATTGTCGCAATAACAACGAATACCATCAATGAAGCCGCGATCAAACACTACCAATATATCTTAATCTACTAAAGGAAAAAGATATTCCACCTTTCTATAAATCATCTATTGAAAGACAAAAAAAATAAAAATTGGAGATAATTCTCTTTATTGGATGACTAAAACAGGAAAACGAAAACAGAGAATAAATTTATTTCCCTCATTCTCCCATGATGAAAATAAAATATGGGGGAAGAAATACTTTTTGAGTGTTGAGTTTGGGAGAGAAGAGAGGAATCGTGGCTACTAGGTTGTATAAGTGTTAATTTATTTTAAAACATTTTCTTAAAGTAAATGTATCATCTTTTACTGCTTAAAAAAAAAAAAGTTTATTATCTTTTACATTTATTTTTATTACGATACCATCTCTATAATCACAATTCCTCTATTCACCGTCTATCCTCTAATTTTTTATTATATTTTTTAATATTATGCTTATGATTAAGTATTAATGATTATTGCTTCAAAAAAAAAAAGTATTAATGATTATGAAAATTTGAAATAAATAATAAAATTATAATACTAAATGATAAAATTAATAAAGTATGAAAATAATAATTATATAATACACCATATTTAACTAGTAATAAAATTATTTATATTTTGAGACAGAAAGCATATGCAGTAATTGAATGACAAAATAATTGACTGCCGTGTACGAAAATATTAATTGGCTAACATTGTCACTATTGAAAGAAAACTTGTTTGGTATTTTCTGTTTGGGTCACATTTTAATTTGCTAACTACAAAAATATTGAATAAATATAATGATAAGAATTTTGTTGTTGGAATGTAATGAGAAGAATAATACAGCTGAAAATATGCACCTGACAGACATTAACAAAGTCGACAAAATGGACCGTTACTTAATGGCATCCAAGGCTGTACTTCAATCCTTAAACTTTTGTGATGTACTCCTCCTCCCTACACAATTAAGTGTCAATTCAAATGTTTAGTATTATTTATTTTATACGTGACTTTATCAAAAATATAACATTCATAATATGGCGGCATCTTGCTGCCTTGCTAGAAATACGAAGAAATATAGACGAGTTTCTTGGATCTATTGTACATATTCTAAGGGAAAGTAATGCGGCTACAGATTTCTTGGCGGAAATGGGACTAAGAGGTCCGGATTATGCATTTATCTGTTTGATAATCATATTCAGCACTTAATCTTAATAGATTAAATACTTATTTAATTAACTCTGTTTGATGATTAATTTTACCATATCTGAATTAAATTATATGTCTAAATCAACTAGTTAAATTTGTTATTTATAATTAAGTGATTTACTTATCACTTAACACTGAAGACGAAACACGTTTAGTTTTTTACTTAACACTGAAATTACCATTACCGTTAAATTTAAAAGCTTGAGTTCGGTCCGTTCGTGTGTTTCGTTAGCATGGGTAGGCGGTTTGCTGGTTGATCAAATTAGAGTTGATCAAAGAGTTACTTGTTTGTTTGTTTTGCGGGTTCAATTTTGGTTTCTTGCTCCTTGGTTTTTGGCATAAACTCAGGTGAATGGTAAACAGTGCCCCTAGTTTTCATCTCTTCTTAGGATTAATTTGCATAAATAAATAAATAATTGCATAGAAAATTTATAATTAATTTGCATAAATAAGTAAAAAATTGCTTCGAGAAACTTGATTTTGTTTTATGGTTTTTAATTATTAAATTATATTTTTAAAATTTTATAAAATTTAATTGATAAGTTACATTAGTAATTTTATTGATAAAATTTAACATAATTAAATTAATACAATTGTTAAAAAAAATATGTTTTTTTGTGTGATGGACAAAATAGTAAAAAAAGCCATATTAAGACTTCAAACATGTAATATTATCAAACAGTTAAATTTCATTCAGTATTCAGATTCAGACATGTACACTCTTTATTTTCAGTCATTCAGATTCAGTCACTAATTCAATTTAGAATTCAGACTTCAAGCTTCAGTTTTCAGACCTCATATTAAATTTTATCAAACTGACCCTTAATTTGAGATTTGCCTACACGACTCAGGGGGTTTATTGCTCTGGATGCTCAAGGAGTTCCAGGACTGAGAGTTGTTCCACGTTAGATGTTGGGAATGTAATAGTTAGAAACTCCTCGTGAGTATTGGTGTTTGTATAATTTTTTAGGCAGGGTGGAGGTTTTTCATAGCATAGATTGAGGGAATTGTAAGTCTCGACACAGCTCTCTGTACCTTATTCTTTATTTTATTTTATTTTAATAAAAAGGTAACCAATCCCGCCGGTTTACCTTACCCGTTAAGACTTACGAGATTGTTTGGAGAAAAAAATATATATTAATTAAGGTAAAAAGTGATTACAAATAAAAATTAAATAGACAAATAGATATAACTACTGGTAGGCACTTCCCATTTAAGACACTAATCTTGAATTTGAGTCACCTTTATATAAAAATTTTTTTAAAAATTAAATACATTAATTGATTTTTTTTAATATGCGTAAAATCTAAAGTCACACTTAAATTTTGAGTAGATGTGCAATGAGTCATGACTATGAAAGATTTACTATGGAATTCATAGCTCTCTATGTCACATATCACATTGTATACGTAAATAATATGTAACTTGTATATAAGATTTATATTGGTAGACGATTAATAATTTGGTTTAAAATTTTTTCAATAGCAAGAATAAAAGTCCAAAAAATTATTAACTCTAACCGATAGGCATAGAACGTTATAATAGTATCAGAGAGAATTTAATTAAAAATTTAAGTATTACATAAAAGAGTGACCTCTAAAATTCACAAAAAAATCTAAGTGTTACATACAATAGTTATCTTTCTCGTGTCTACAAAACAGACACTGCACCTCTAGAGTGTGTGACCATGAATTACTAACATTAGAAAACATATTGAATCAACTTATATATAAGAAACTCAGACTAAGCAATTTCCCCGAAGGGTTTGAGACTCTAGGATACAAATAGGTTTGAGACTCTATTTAATTTTCTTCAAAGTTATATTGTATGTTTTGAATTTTGTGAACTTGTGAAGTTGTGATGTGCATGTGACTATTGTACAAGACTTTTGTTTGGGTTTGTTGTTACAAAACTATGGATAATTTTGGCAAAGGAAACTATGTATGCATGATTTGGATTCAACATTTATATACAAATACTAAATTAGTTAGAAATGTAAAAAACAAAAGCATGATTTTGGCAAAGAAAAATAATAGCTAAAAATTAAGTTAATCGGGACTGAACTGATTAACCGACTATAAAATCGGTTAATTCAATTCGAGTCTCACTAAATTCGATGCGACTGTTAATAAACTATCAAAAAACTGATTAATCATAATCAATTAACATGCGATAACTAAAAATCACCCAGTTAAACAGCCCTAATTTTACATAAGAAGTTGAGTCTAAGTGGTGATATGTTATGGGTGTATACGTGCTATATAGGAAATTCGTATGTAGTTGTATATTATGAGGTCTAGTTAAATTGTTACATGTCTATAACTAGACTACTTTGCTATAGTTTAAATAGCAATTTGAGTGAGATATCCTGAAAATTGGAGAAAAAGTCGTTAAAAATACAAATACATACAATAAATCAACATTTTAAATGATGTGGGATTGAATTTTTTACTACATAAGTCTGCCGATTTTTTTATGGAACGATAATGCCTAAATATATTAGGCCTTTTTTTTGTTTGAATCCTAAATATATTAGGCATTTAGATTATTGCACATGTGAATTGTAAACCCATTGCTCGATAATGACAAAAAAAAGTTTATTGAAATCAACCTATAAATTTTTTGGAACAAAAGAAATCTAAAAAAAAGTTATTTATTTTTTGAGGAGGAAATATATATTATGTCCTAAATAAAAAATTCTATTTTGATGAAATATGATATTCTCAATTCCCATCTCACAAGAATAGTTTTGTTTTCTTTTTCTTCAAAAAATAATTCGACTTTTATACTTATGCTTTTAATACTTATAATTTCATTTTGAATTACTATAATTAATATTTTATATAAAATAAAAAACAAGTAAAAAGTATAATAATAATATTTTGTGCGTATTACATTTTATAAAAAGAATACATTTTGTACAATATTATTTTTATAATAGAAACGAATACATAAAATTAGGGTTTATCATCTTGAGTTTCGTCTTATATAATAATTATGAATCACGTAATTATATTGAAAGTAAAAGCAAGAAAATTTTATTTCTCTTATCAATAAATATAAACTATAATAATCAAATTACACAAACATTATTTCGCCAACACCAATTATAATTTTAAATGAGAAGTATCAATTATGATGAGATCAACTCTTATTTATCAAATTATTTTCGTTTTTAAAAAAATATTCCTATTAATCGTACTTTTTTTTATAATATAAGACGAGAAATTTCAGAGTATTCACGCAAATATGCTATCCCTTACACTCATGATCAAGCCATTTCTTAACCAGCTAGGCGCATTTGCAACCTCCTAAAGGCCCCGGGAACCATTGTTGCTATTTTAACTCATATAATGTAGTTTCCATTTCTTGTTTGCTTTATTCTGTGTGTGTTTTTTTTAAGAAATTATTAAATCTATAATCAATATTTAAATATAAAACAATATAGATATAAGAATAATATAATTATGAATACATTACACATTAAATTTTAAAATATTTTAAAATATTGACTCTAAATTTAACCGTAACCAAACTAGTACTCTAGATTTTTTTTTTTTTTTTTTAAACCAAGGGTCTAGTTAATGTGGGGAGAAAAAATCTAATTTTAATCCAACATATTTGACAAATTTATTTTTTTGGTGCAACATGTTTAGACCCTAAAAAATATTCATTACGTTTGAAACTTTATATATTTTTGGTCTAATATATTTATTTTTATGGACCAAAATATATAAAATTTCAAATATAATAAATATCTTTGATGTTTAAAAGAATAAATTGACCCAACATATTGAATTAAAATTGCTTGAAACAAAAAAAATATTGAATTAAAATTGCATTTTTACGGTTAATGTTGGGACGGGTTGTGAAAAATGGAAAATAGAGAGTGAGATTCAGTTAGTATATAGTAGTGCATGGACTACCTAGCAACATAGTTTATATTAATAAAAAATAAAAACAGTAATAAAATAAATCCCTGCGCGTGATAACAATTGTCCATTAATATAGTAATTACAAAAAAAAAAATAAATTATCCTTATCTCTTCTCTAAAAATTAGCTATGATTATCACCCAACCTTAAATCCAGAAAAATTCAATCAAATCCAAAAAAAAATCAAAAACCTTACGAAAGAAGAAGAGACGACACTGGAGAAAACACGGGGGCCACTCCATCATTCACCGGAGACAACTGTTGGCCGGAGAAAAGAAGTAATCAAACCCTGCGAAAAGGAAAGTTGCTACATTTTTTGGCGAAAACACAATTATCCCACAGAAAGAGGTAATTTTTAAAATTTTTACACTTATTTATACTTTTTAATGGGTGTAAAAATAGTGAATGTGATTTTTTTAATCGCAAGAAAAAAAAAAGGTAATTCTATTATTTAGCACACGTGTCGTATTAGGATGAATTTTTCATTTGCTAGTATTCATATTTTTTATGGAAGAATGAATTCTTATGGTGAGTGCAGAACATGCTGGAGAATACACAGTACTATCCAATGTAATAAAAAATCTCACAAATAGCAAAATACAGTGTCATAAATGATACAAAATAATATAACGAAAACACAATACCCACAGTATCACCCAATGTAATAAAAAATTTCACCACTAGCAAAATATAGTGACACCAATGGTACAAAATAACATAACGAAACTGCAGTACCACCAATCTAATAAAAAATCCCACACTACCAAAATATAGTGCCACCAATGGTACAAAATAACATAAGGAAAATAAAGTACCGCCCAATATAATAAAAAAATCCTACCACTAGTAAAATATAGTACCACAAATAGAACAAAATAACATAACGAAAACGCAGTACCACCAAATGTAATAAAAAATCCCATTACTAGTAAAATATAGTGCCACTAATAGTACAAAAAATAAAGTACCACCCAATATAATAAAAAATCTCACCACTAGTAAAATATAGTATCACCAATAATACAAAATAACATAACGAAAACACAGTACCACCCAATGTAATAAAAAATCTCACCATTAGCAAAATACAGTGTCACCAATGGTAAATATAAATTCTAAAAAAATTAAAGTCAACCCATATTACTAGGAGAAGATATTAATAAAAAATAGTAATAAAAATAAAAACAGAGTTATCAGTTATCTTAATTAATAAAGAAAAAATTAATAGAAAAATCAAAAGAATTGTCAGTTATCTTGATTAATAAAGGGAAAAAATAGTATAAAATTAAATTAAAACAAAAGATAAGATAATTATAAAAATAATAACTACCTCTAAAAAGAAATCAGTATTACTCATTCCATATTAAAAGCGCGTGAGACATAAAAAATTTAAAAATAATAAAAATTAAAAATATTTTTATAATATTATCAAACATTACCAAAACTACAGAGTTTAAAGAGTTAGAATATAATACTAGGTAGTACATCAACTACATAATAATTTGCCAGTGGGATTGGAGAGTTTGGATGTTGTCTGAATGATTTGTTTTGTATGTGTTGTCCCCACGCGGAATCATCGGAATTGCTACACATACTCTGAAATTGGAAATTTGGACGCATTATTTGATCATGACAAGATTTGGAATTTATTTGTCTAAATCTAACAATTTTAAAGAAAAAGTGAAAAAGAAAATTATAAATACTTATAAATTTTAAATATTATCCTGAAAAAAAAAACAAATGTCAAGTCGGTTCAGAATATATAATTTTTTAAAAAAAAACCCGGGGAGAGAGTATTTATGAGTGACGCCAAAGAAAGAATGGGGAAAAAAAACTTGCAGAAGATAGATAGCCCTTTGATTTCTTTAAACTGTGGAATCATCTATGGTAGCTGAATATTATAAATTTTCTCTCCCAATTTGCCAAATGTTGTTGGGCATTTCTAGAAATATTTAATGACAGCTTTTAATTATTTTAAAAAAAATAATTTAACCACTTCTACATTTTCATAGTTCAATCGTTATATAATACACTAGAGTTACAATACATCTTTTGACAAATTATCGGATAACATAGACTAAAATGAGAAACAATTAATGTTCAGAGTTTAAAGACACCTTATATTGTGCATCTACCGTATTAAATGATAACAAATTCTTTATATTAAAATATTAAAGATAATTTACAAAGTGTTACGTAAATACACGATATAGTTTACCTTCATCGACAGCTTCTCAACTTTTTGGAAACAATTTTTTTTTTAAAAAAAGTTTTCCTTGAACTTTTATGGTATAAAATAGCATAGGGGATTTGGGGATTACATTGTAGTTATGATTTTTAGTTCATTTGTTAAGAAAAGTTGGCAGTGAAATCTTAATTCGGTTAATTATTATTATTATTTATTTTATTTTAATTTAATAAATAATAATTATTGTAAAAGAGAACAAGTACTTTACTATTGGCAGATTCCCTTGACTTTTGTCCACCGACAATCTATGATTTAATTAAATTTTTTTTTTAAAAGGAAATTGATGAGGCAGCCCAGCCCATAAGAAAAGGGACCTGTTCCAGCGGCATGGGCCACTGCACTTAGCAAACGCGAATTGTAGTAGTCCAGTTGTTGTTTTCTTTCTAGTGTTTGATTGAGTGGGATATGACAACACCTGACAACTAACAAGTTATGGGGATGGAAGGTTGTAAGCATGCTAGTGAAGATTGGGTGGCAGCTGAGAAGACTTGTTCTTTACATAGTAGGGACTAGTACTTCCCAATAAATATTTTATTAGTGACATAATTAACCAAATAATTTAAAATTATTCTCCAATGATATCTAAAGTGAAATTAAAACACCCCATCTTTAATTAAAATTAATTAATTAATTAAATTAGCTCAACAAAAACTTTAGTAGTAGATTGGCTAACAAGTTAACCAAACATATATATTGTTTTCTACATCTTCCAAGTCATGCTATGGCAACAAGATCTAACGCCCTTAAATTTTTACAAAACAATCGGTGAACCCCTTTATCTGCCTTCAACAGGAGCTTGCTTTAAAAGCAGATAATTGGCAGCGACAATTTGTCAAACACATAGTATGCATATCGGGTTTCAGCAGCAAGGAATCATGTAAAACTAGAGTTTCACGTCAAAGATTTAATCCCAGGAGAGCATAGTCGGTGCCGGCACAAAATTTTACCCCGGAACAATAAACTTGCAACGAGCCCAGGGAGAAAGGATATACCGATGCCCAAAGTGAACGATTTCTGATCGGTTGTGAACTTGTTGCTGATTGAAGTTAAGAGTGCAAAACATTGTAGATTCACCAAGCGTCAGACAGAATCAGAGGCGACAGCAGGTGGGTGTTGGTCGGAATTGTTACTTATATCTCCGTTCCGGTGGTTGCTAGAGTCGGTGGTCAGCGGCTGTGTTCTCTCCAAAAGGATGACAAATTCTGACATCGCTGACTCCCTCCTCAATCTCCAAATGGCAGAGCCATCAATTATTATTGCTAAAATAATTTTCAGCCGTATAAATAATGGGGGAAAAAAAAACAAAAGACGTGCCATTCAATCCGATCCGAAAATCCATGGATAAGGTTCTGTATATATAGATATTTTATTTTTGTTGGATCAGAGTTTCAAATTTCTACACTATCGGGTGGTGGCGGTAGACGTCACGGTAACGGCGGGCGGAAGTGATCGAGATCGAGATCATTATCTAATCCAAAGATATATACTTTTCGATTCCCAATGTCCCATCAAATTCAGTTGAAAACATTTATTTACAAATTACTCCTTATAGTATACACAAACTCTTTTTCATTACCACCCTCTTAAATTTCATTACATCAATTTTTTACCCCAAACGTTTTCCTCCAATCTATATCATTTGTCAATTTGTATTGTCATGTTAGAGTAAATATTTTTAAAATAAAATATTAGATTTTATTTGTAAACAGTAAAAAATTAGTCAAATAGTATAATATATTATTAATTACAAAATTAAATTTATGAATAACAATATAATTGTGTTTATTTTAAATAAATTTTTATATATTTTACAAAAATTTACAATATAAATTTTTATTGTTTGATTTTTTGGACATAATAATTATAATAGTCCATCCGTAAATCCGAGACAAATTAAATGAATTCTGGATGGGGTGGCGTGAGAGAAACAAATTCTTTTGGGGAAATTTGCAATTACCTTTTTACTAATGTCCTTTTATATATTAAATGAATTCTGGATGGGGTGGCGTGAGAGAAACAAATTCTTTTGGGAAAATTTGCAATTACCTTTTTACTAATGTCCTTTTATATATTCTTGCGACATTCTTGGAAGCTCATTTTTTTTTTTTTTTTTTTTTTTCTCTTCCTTGGCATTTACAATTAACACCCAGAAAGGGATTGCTCTGCTGCCTCCTCTCCGGGAACTTTTTCTTGTCTGGGAAATCTTTTCAGTAATTCATCACTAATATTTAAATTGATCTGAATATAACTTTGGGTATTTACAAGAAGGGTGATTGTTAAAAATTTTATCCTCCGGTGAAAATTTTGGGGATAATTCATTTTCCGGCAAGTTTTGGTTCCTGGATACATTTTTCGAATTACAGCTTTTGCAGCAGTGATTTAGAGACCCTTTTCTCCGACAGTGACCTCTGTACGTCGGAATTCGAATGCTAAGACATCTCAAATTCACATCCCGCGAGGTTGGATTCTTTTGCTCTGACTTCGTTCATGTCGAGTTATTTAACTTGATTCATTAGCAAAGTTATCTCCCTATTTCTTCTCATTGTTGTTATTTGATATAGTCTAGAATTCTTACTTTCACGTTCTTGTAAAGTTTGGTGTTCATTGAACCAAGAAGCAAGCTTAAATTTTGAATTTAGTCTGGAATTGGATTGTAAAGTTTGTCAGAAGAACAGCATAATCCCAGGATAGGTTCCTTCTTTTCCAAAGATATGGATATTAGTAATGAGGCTAGTGTTGATCCTTTCTCAATTGGACCTTCATCTATTTTGGGTAGGACGATTGCTTTCAGAGTCCTATTCTGCAAGTCAGTGTCACAATTGAAGCATCAGGTGATGCTGATGTTCTTTATACACCTGTATAAATGTAAGAACTATCTGACCACCTACTTGACCCCTTTGATCTCATGGCTTCATCCCCGGAATCCACAGGGGATATTGGTATTGGTGACCCTTATAGCTTTCTCCTTGAAAAGATATACGAATTTGAAAATACGGGCTGAGATGGCTTATAGAAGGAAATTTTGGAGGAATATGATGAGGAGTGCCTTGACCTATGAGGAATGGGCTCATGCTTCTCGAATGCTGGATAAGGAGACGATTAGAATGAATGAGGCTGATCTTTATGATGAAGAGCTTGTAAGGAATAAACTTCAAGAGCTTCGGCACCGTCGCCAAGAGGGATCTCTCAGGGATATCATCTTCTGTATGCGAGCTGACCTTGTCCGAAACCTTGGAAATATGTGCAATCCAGAACTGCACAAGGGGAGGCTTCATGTTCCTAGACTCATTAAGGAATATATTGATGAAGTCTCAACTCAGTTGAGGATGGTTTGTGATTCTGATTCAGAAGAGCTTCTTTTGGAGGAGAAGCTTGCATTTATGCATGAGACAAGGCATGCCTTTGGTAGAACAGCTTTGCTTTTAAGTGGTGGGGCTTCACTGGGATCTTTCCACATAGGTGTGGTAAAAACATTGGTGGAGCACAAGCTCCTGCCTCGTATAATTGCCGGGTCCAGTGTTGGATCTGTCATGTGTGCTGTAGTTGCTACTAGGTCGTGGCCTGAGCTGCAAAGTTTCTTTGAGGATTCTTGGGACTCATTGCAGTTCTTTGATCAGATGGGTGGAATATTTACAGTTTTTAAGAGAGTCATGACCCACGGTGCTGTTCATGACATCAGGCAGTTGCAAATGATGTTAAGGCATCTAACCAACAATCTAACTTTTCAGGAGGCTTATGACATGACTGGTCGAATTTTGGGCATAACTGTTTGCTCTCCTAGGAAGCATGAACCTCCTAGATGCCTGAACTATTTAACTTCGCCTCATGTTGTTATATGGAGTGCTGTCACGGCGTCTTGTGCTTTTCCAGGCCTGTTTGAAGCTCAAGAGCTGATGGCGAAAAATAGGACCGGGGATATTGTCCCTTATCATCCACCATTTCATTTAGATCCTGAGCAGACTTCTGGGACTTCTGCACGCCGTTGGAGAGATGGCAGCTTGGAAGTTGATTTGCCCATGATGCAGTTGAAGGAGCTCTTCAATGTCAATCATTTTATTGTGAGTCAAGCGAATCCTCATATTGCACCCTTACTTAGGATTAAGGACTTCGTCAGAGCTTATGGAGGTGATTTTGCTGCTAAGGTAATTTCCTACTTTGCGTTTAGTTGTTTCTCATTACTTTATGGAGGGATGTTATGTTATGATGATACTTGCATGTGAAAATTCTCCTCTGTAGAGGGGTTGAAGGGGTTAATCTTTTCCTCCCTCCCCCACCTGTCGCTCAGCAAAGATTATTATTATTTTTTTCCTTTTAGCTTTTTCATCAATTGACCTAAAATATAACTCTGAACTATGGTTCCAGCTTTAGGATTTAAGCTGTCTCCATTGATTCTTTCTCATCACTGGTTGGCAAAATCTTTTCCGGCACACTACTATGATGTGTTTTTTGGTTTCGGAACTTTGTTGTACAATTGAGCTAATGTTTCAGGAGAACAAAAAAATTTGTTGTACAATGTGTCTGAGTCCTTCAGTTTTCTCTTCAACAGGCCATTTCTTTAAAAATCCTTTCCAGATGGTGCATTACTGAAAACAGATTATATACGCCTGAAAGATTTTTAATTAATTTTGGATTTTACATATAATTTGCAAAATCTAATTGCAGTTGACAGTTTTGTTAGTTTCTAAATGGAAAATGATATGTAGATTGAATTTGGTAGAGTGACTGATATGTTGTTCATTGGTTGTTCATTTAAAGCTTAACGAATGAGTGAATGGCATATTCACTTTACCAAATTCATTCCATTTTTTCACCATGTGTATCATCTCCCTTTTTAAATTTATGAGACAGTTTTCCAGTTTTCTGTTTCAATTCAAGGGTGTCAAGACTTGGGCTAGTTTTGAGTATTACTTGTATCATAGTGCCATTTGAAGTTGGTCAAGGGAAAAGAAAAATGAAATTTGAGATGTCTGAATGTGATGTTTGTTGACTAATAATTTATTCTTGCCTTGTCTTTTCGGCTTTATAGTTGCTTCTACCTTTTCTCTCTTTATGTTAATTTTGAGGAGAGTTTGTTGTAACTACTTAATGGCTGGAAATAATGATGATTATGTAGCTTGCTCATTTGGTCGAGATGGAGGTAAAGCACAGATGTAGCCAAATATTGGAACTTGGTTTTCCGTTGGGGGGATTGGCCAAGCTATTTGCACAGGACTGGGAGGGTGATGTGACCGTTGTTATGCCCGCAACTCTAGCTCAGGTTTGTGAACCATTTTGTTTACTGAAGGAAACTGTTGTTTTTGGAGCTGCAGAAAATTAGATATTCCAGGAAAGAAATAAACTTCATTTACTGTGGAAAGCTTTGGAATAGTTTAGGACTTAAAATGAATATAAACTCATCATTAAATTGGATATTAACAAATAATGCATGTCGTATCTTTCCACTCCATATAAATCATTCAATGTATGAGATGGATGATATGATATGGGTTGATTAGACAGCTCACAAGAGAGGGTCACGCTCCATTGAGTTCGCTTTTTGGCCGTGATTATATTCCTTTCAACCATAGTAGTTCTTAGCATCTCAATTTATGCAGTTAGGAATGCTGTATCTGATCCAGCTAAAATGTGTGGATTATGTTTCAGTATTTTTTCTAGTTCCCTATGCTGCAATTTCCTTTCAGTTTGTGAGAAATGCTGAAATCCATTAATCTTCTGTCAGAACTGTCCAAATCGTTATAGAGTTGCTATCATTCTGGGTTGAGGCTGAATTGTTATCTTTGAAAAAACTTACGTAGGAACAATCCTAGAAACAGATAAACGAGTGTACAGATTTAACTCTCTTTGTTCTAAACTTGATCTTCTTGATACTAACTCTCTTTGTTCTTTCCCTTGATGCTTCAGTATTCGAAAATTATACAGAATCCCTCTCATCTGGAGATACAGAAATCGGCCAACCAGGGTAGGAGGTGCACTTGGGAGAAATTGTCTGCAATCAAAGCAAACTGTGGAATTGAGTTAGCTCTTGACGAGTGTGTTGGTATACTTAACCACATGCGTAGACTGAAAAGGAGTGCTGAAAGAGCAGCTGCAGCTTCGCATGGCTTGACTAGCACTGTCAGATTCAATGCTTCGAAAAGAATCCCTTCCTGGAACTGTATAGCACGAGAGAACTCTACAGGGTCTCTTGAAGAAGACCTCCTTGCCGATGTTGCTTCCTCACTACATCACGGAGCAAGCGGTTCCACCGCACCTACACCTACCGGAAGAAATTGGCGATCTTTCCGAAGCAACCATGACGGAAGTGATAGCGAGTCTGAAAGTGCTGATTTTAATTCTTGGACAAGATCTGGTGGTCCCTTGATGAGGACAACTTCAGCTGACAAATTTATCGACTTTGTCCAGAATTTGGACATTGATAGCAGGCTAAACAAGGGAAATGTTGTTCAGGCCAGCAGCTCACTAAGCCAGATAGTTGGTAGGGATGGATTATCACAAAGTTCAAGAATAGCAACTCCTGATAGAACATCAGACACAGAATTTGATCCAAGAGACATCAATGCCAGAGGTCTAATCACTAGTAGTTCAAGCATTATGGTAGCCGAAGGTGACCTTCTGCAGCCTGAAAGACTACACAACGGAATTGTGTTCAATGTTGTTAAGAAAGAAGATCTAACACCATCAAACAGAAGTCAGGAGTCAAGCCTCAGTTCTCCTCATGATTCGTTGCCCGAATGCATGCAAATCGAAAGCCCAGAACGGGACTTGGATGCTAGCTCAGTTTCCGATGATGATGGTGGCGACGGCGATGGTAATGCTAGAGTTGAAAACAGTGCAAATGAAATCGAAGCTGCTGCTTGTGTCATTGCTGACTCCAATGTAGATGAAAGTAAGAACTAGAATGATTTGTGCTCTGCTGCATTAGGATGGAGATATAGGGAAGTAGTCTTGCCATCTGGGACAGACAACATGATGTGGTGCTAAGTTTATAACTTCTCAAGTTGAGATAGAATCTTGACTTGCTACAAAAGATAATTGTGATTGAGCTTTCTTGCAAAACTAGTGGAGTTGAATTTAGCATCTGTAAATAAGCTGTAGAATACAAGGCCACAACGCTGTACTTCTTTGTTGCATCAATAAAGGCTGCAATTCTTGATCCAGTTATTGCACTCAGATTCTTTCAATGATATTTTTACTTTTGTTATACTTAGATCGAAAAGGTTTTTGGCCCATATTCTTAACTCAAGAAAGGCATAATCAGAACTTCAAAATGACATATATTTAATTATGTTAAATATTAATATATATTTTAAAAAATATATCTAATAATTGTGATTAATAAATTAAAGACACAATAACATGGCTAATCAATGATACGTCAACGTAAGTAATGTAACAAGTAACTGTCTGTCAATGACGCAACTGTCTGTCGATCACCTCCTATTATTTTAAGTAAGAAGCGTCTCAACTACTTAAATTACAACTTTTTTGTTAAGGTTACCAAATTTTAAATAATTTTGGTAAGTGATTAACCAAACTTCTCTAATAGAATTATTAAAAGGAGTCACATTGGGTCATCCAATGTTAACCCTATACAAAGTTTCAAAATTACTTCCCAATAATCCATCAATTCTCTCCTTTCTATCCAAATTCAGAAATTAGGTCACCTTTGGCAATCAAATTTTTGGATGCAGAAATCACTTGAATAGTATTAACTAACGTAAAATTTGATTTGGTTGAATAAACGGTAGTTTCAAACTTATCAGAATCAACAATTATAATAAACTCCTTAACAACAACTACATCATCCATCATCTTTCCGGAAAGAATTCTCAAGACTAAAATTGCTCAATAACAAGAACCATTTGCCAAAATTCTTCACATTATTTTCTAAAAAAAATTTCCCCTATTGCAAATTTCTCTTCTTCTCATGAAATAATTTTCTAGAAAATTTACATATGGAAGTGCAAACAAACATACCCTCCTAATGATTCAACAACTAATCAGTAGAATTCTTCAATAATAATAGCTACTAGGAAGCCTGAAAAGGCATAAAAGATGAAGGGATAAAGATAAAAAGAAAAATCCTAAGAACAATTACTGGCTCTAATGCTAATCTTGTTCGTCATCGTCACTGTCACTTTCCTCCGTAATCCATTCATGCCGCTCTAGTTTAACCAAACGACATGCTACAAAAGTTTTCACCTGAATAAAAATGGAGACACAATTAACGTAACGGCTCATTTCTCCTATACATGCAAACAAACACGTCATATTTATTATACTATTTTAATTTAATAAAAAGATACCACGGATCGAGATTAAAGAAAACAAATAAATAAGACTAACCTTATGTTTTGTTTCGTCGTTAATTTTGCCATCTTCCTGCTGCAGCAAAGTATCGAGATTGAGTCGATATTCATAAATGGCCCAATCACATTCGATTCCGTCAGGGAAAATGCCCTTATAAAAATGAAGGGAATGTTTGAATCCAAGGGTGGCGCCTGTCTGGGGATCTTCAACTGGGATTGGCGATTCAACGAAATCCCAGTAGCCATCTTCTGCTGTTCGAATATCGCCGTCCTCCTCCACTTTAATGGTGGTGAAGAAAATCCATTGACGTGATAATCCCAGCTCAGTATCTTCTTCCGCATACGTCTGTTCACCTACCAACAAAAATTTTATATTAACACTAAATTCTCATCAACTTTTTTCGTTTACTTTCTACTCTTCATTTCAATCTCCTAATTTTCATTAACATATGCTAACCACCCTATTTTTCATACTACCCTACTCAATTCAAATTGAATTAATAGGTCACCTTTATCATTTATTTATAGTCATTCTAATTCTATAATACTATTAGTTCATCACCCATCCCTTCCATCATCTAATATTTTGTTAATTTTTTAAGGGTGAATGATAAAATTAATAATAATTCTTTTGCATAATCTCACTTTTGGTCATCATTCTTTAAAAATGATAATTAACGTCACTAAACTTTCATTTTTTATTCATTCTTGGTCATTATAGTAGACCCTTAAGGATTCTAACAAGGATATTCTTTAGGGCAAAAGTGAAAATTCATTCTACTATGATGACTAAAAATAGATTTCGCATGACCAATTTTACAATTTATTCATATAAATATGTTTTGTAGTTTTAAAATTCTCAAAATATCTTTTCATTTCTTAAATTTCATTTTTTTTTAATTTTTAATATAAAAATAAATTTAAAGATAATAAAAAATCTATCATCAATAATTAATGGCATTAAATACTTTATTAAAAAATAAAATAATCTTCCACCACTATTTTATAAACAAAAATAAATAAATATTTCATTTATCTCATAATACCTATATTTATTATTAATAATTTTGGTAATATAAAATATATAAACAATATAAAATTACCAAACTGTAACGCCTCAACTTTATAAATTGACTCAATAATTTTCAAGTTTCATCTTTTCTAATCAAAAATAAGAAAATAATTAATCGAATTTATTAGTAGCATAGGAATCCAAATTATTAGTAGTATCTGATTCTATGGAGTATTGCACCACTAAGAGACGATATAATTATCCTCGTCATTTGTGGAGTATTGCACCAAGAGACGAAATAACTATCCTCGCCCAAATCTACCGTAAAAAGAGTTCATAAGTAGTTTGTACACAAAAGGACATAGCATCCTTACATGTTTTCTTAGCTTCGTGTCTTCTGTTGAAGGAAGAAGATACAAAATCCTTGGAGGGACTCTCCTTCTCCTCAAACAAGTATCCAAACATACAATTATCCAAACATAGGACTTTTGTAACCTATCTTCTGTGCATATACTTTAACTCCTCACTATAATAGCCACCAACAACTAAACTTGATGGGAAAAGCAAGGTTCCATCTTGAGGATCACTATAAGGTAGGAAAGGTCTATTGATAGTCTTTGGACATTCTATATATGCTTCAATAAATCCAAACAAACTAGCTAAATCCTTGTTTTCTAAATTACCATTCCATTTAGGCTGACCCCATATTTTCAATATCGTTTAACAACAATTGCCAAATGATCTATAAAAGATAACAAAACCTCTGTAATTCGATCTCAGGTATAAAGCATGATTCTCACTAAAAAGTCAATAGCGTATGTATCAGCTACAATGGGGGGAGATTTATGATGTTTTTAATAAGTGATAGTGATCGGTTAATCTAAATTATTAGTAGCTTATAAGACTGAAACTTATATACAAGTCAACCAGTGAATACACCAACGATGTGAGACAGAATTTTACATTCTTTCCCTTTGAATTTTTGCGTCCTTGCAAAACCTAACAAGCAATCATTTATGACCCGGTTTCCCCTGGAATGATACACTAGAAGTGGCAGGAGCCACTTGTCTCATTGGGTTCAGAGTTAACATAACACTTAATTTCAAGATCAAAGTCCAACCCCATACGCTAACTCAGATTTTGTCTTTGCTAATCTAAAATGATAAATTAAATTAATTAGTATTATATGAGACTGGAAGTCACTCAACTAATACACTAATAATGTATTACTAACGATGTGTGAGTAAAGATCATAATACACTAATAATGTGTCACATCTAAGATAATATAACAAACATAATTACTACGTCAATTTCCTCAAAATATCCCTAATAATTTTTAAAAAATAAAAAAATACAAGAATGGTCCTTAAAGTATGACGTAGTGATAAATTTAGTCTTAAATGTTCGGTAGTCGACAGATTTAGCTCTAAACTTTGTTATTCACAGCACATTTAGTCCTAATCATAAATTTTTTTTATACTTAAATAGTTGAATTATAATTCTATTAATTCCTATGGATTAATTTAATTCATGTGACAAATTTATGGCACTCTGACTAACATGTTATCGTGGGTCTCAAATACATTTTTTTACTTAAAAAAATATTACTAAATCTAAATGTATTGTAAATAGTAAAATTTATACTAAATTTGTTGAATATCAAACATTCAAACTAAAATTACCACTAAACCATAAAACTATTTTTATATTTTTTCTTAAAAAAAGGTCCAATCTACCATTCATAGGGCTTCGAAAGTAAGCTCACTGGGCCACGCTTGCGAGGAATAAGCTTTTATTTTATAAGGATAAATGCCAAGAATGAGAGCGACAATGGCTGAGAGTAAGCGAGAAAGTTGGAGTTGAGTTGGAGTTTTGGTCAAAAAGTACGCGGGAAGGAATACTGTCCAAGTAGAGTACAAGGCTTGAACTTGAACTTGATTCTTTGGTGACATAAAACAGTGGCATTCGGGATTTGATGCAATGAATTTTGGCGTATGAAAGCCACACTCTTAACCGCTGAGTTTAAGTATTGTTTACCGAATTTTTTAAAAAAATTTTTAACAAATTATGACAAGAACAAAACCCTGACAGCAACTAGTAAAAAGTTCGGCAATATCCTAATCCAATATTCTAATCCAATGAACAAAGTCAAACAGCCTAAAATTTATTTATCTCTAACAGAATCATCAAGAAACCAATCAACAAAAATCAGACAAAAGCTAATAATAAAATAAACGGAGTGACATCAAATTAAGAATACATACTTGATGGAATTGATCGGACTTTATCTGGATTGAGTCCATACAAATCAGGAACGGTTGGGATGATATCGGCGGGGAGCTTTCGACCCAAAATTTTTTGCTTCAAATAATACATGAGATGGTGATTCCGAGGACAAAATCTATGCCCAAAAGGCAGACTTAACTTTTCTTTCCCATCTGCTACAACAATATTGCTGTTAGAAGCCATGGAAAATACAAAATCCTTTGCTGGCCGGTTGTAAAGTGAGATGGGGGAGAATCGTGCGGTGGTGGATCTGACCGAGACGGCGGTGAAGACGACGAAAGATGGTGATGTTGAGGGTTCTGGCTGATGGACAGAAAAGAGACGATGATGGTGGTCTGGATTTTGATTTGCAATTTATATAAGGCAGAAAGGCGGTGTATTTCTGGATCTTGATTCCAGTACTATTCCGATTGGAATTTCCATTCCGGTGGATTTCGATTCCTTCTCCGTCTGTTTCCTTATTTAATTAGAATTGAACCCGTTTTCTAATTCCATAAAATTAGAATTTAAAATTATAATTATAATTCTAAATTAATTATTTAAAAATTTTTAAAAATAGAATTCACTTGTATTATTAAATTTTATAGTTTTATTTATAGTTTAGTTTATTTAATTATTGTATAAATTTTTTATAAAACCTATAAAAATGATATTTTCAATTATTATAATTTTATTATTTTATAAATTTTATGAGTTCAATTACTTGTTTATATATATATATACATATATTATTTCAAATATATATGTTAGGACTAGAAATGGGAAATTACTCTTACTTTTGGCAATTTAATTTAGTAAGGACCAATTTGCAAGATTAAAAGAAGTTCGGGGTCAACAATTGAAGAGACCATAAATGGATGACCAAATTCTTTTTTTTTTTTTTTTTTTTTTTTTGGAAATTTTGACTCAGAATCTGCTACGGTTGCATTCTTTCCAAATAAGTTGTGGCTGCTTGAAGAAAAAGGAAAGCTTCTCCTTCTTCTATGTCCAAATCACAGCTGCTACCACCGTGAGGAAAACACAAATATTTCCCAAGTCCAAACCAACCACTGCCCAACCAACAGGAAAAAGGGAAATTTGAAGCCCTGTTTTTCTTTCCAAACCGGTAAACTATATTATATTTTGATTTAGAAATAAAATAATTACAATTTAATAATTAAAAATAAAATTATATATATTTAAAAATAAATGATGACATCTCAATAATTAAAAATGAAAAATATATTTATTACTATATTTAAAAATAACATAATAGAGGATATGTGGTTTCATATTTGTACTTTTTGATGCAGACTTAAGTGATCACTTGACGAATTTTGAGTTATCAAACCAGTGATGCAACAATTTTTCCTCCATTTGTACCTCAAATTATACTGAATGCCAAAAACCACTGAATAATATTTTATTAATAACATTTTTTTTATTGAATGTCAAAAAAAAAAATGCAAATAAAATCAGGAGTATAGATATAATAAGGCTTAAATTCATTTCTGATCCCCATTAATAAGGATTATTTCGGTTTTGATCCCTCTTTTATTTTGATTACCAATACTAGTCTTATTCAAAATTTTTTTTGATAATTATAGTTATTTTTTACGAAAAAGTTTAGAAGATAACAAATTAACTTATTTGACGCTAATCAAACTTAATTTTTTCTTCACCATGATTTGTATCATGATTTTTTTCAATTCATTTTATGACTTAATTTCTCATGAATGTTCAATCCATTTAGATCGGCTCACAATCCAAAATGACTGTCTAAACCCTAAATGAATTGAACATTTATGGGAATTTAAATTATAAAATTGGTTGAACAAATTATAGTACAAATCATGATTAACAAAAAAGTGAAAAAGGGAAAAGCAGAGACTAGAGACACATAAACCTATGGATACCCATCTATCTATAAATAAACCACCATTAGAATAATTCTAATAGTAATATGATACTCAAACCTAATACAAAGTGGAATAGGAGCATACCTAATATTAAACTAATTCATAATAGGAATTCAAGGCATAATTAACAATTTCCACCTTGACTTGATTCTCTCAAATCATCAGATAATAAGAACCAATCCCCCTCATGCCATGAAGCCCACAAAGGCCTTATGCTATGCGACTATTTACCAAGTCCAAATTACACTTGAACTTTTCACTTGCTAACGGTTTAGTCAACATATCTGTTGGATTAACTTCTGTGGAAATCTTCTCAATGAACAACTCTTTTTTTTTTTTTTTTTTTTCTATAACATCTCGCATGAAATTCAACATGACATCAACGTGTTTTGATCTCCCATGATAAATAGGATCTTTTGCTAAATTCAAGATACTTTGACTATCATAATAAATGATAGGCCTTTCAACAACCAATCTCAAACTATCAATGAGACCACGCAACCATATAACTTATTTTAACCCTTCTGTCAATGGCACGTATTCCCCTTCAGTTTTAAACAAAGCAACCATCAACTGTAATGTTACCTTCCAACTAACAACACATATATATAGGGTGAAAATACAGCATGTTAATGATTTCTCTTTACAAGATCCATGTCATAATTAGAGTAAGTATAACCATTAAGATTACCAATACCAGAACTAGTGTCATACACCAAGCAAATATCACTAGAACATTTCAATTATATCATAAAATTGTCTTCTTCCACGTGTTTTGGAACATGACCAATATAAATCCTTTTGGAGTTTTAATCTCAAACTCCACTATCTGGTTAGCATATTGATCTTTATTACCTGCAAGACTATTAAATTCCTCCTTCTAACCAAACATAGCAGATTCATCAAAGGTCTCTTCTCTGCTATCAAGAAATTTCAGAGTTCTTTCAGTTTTTGCATACCATAGTTTGTGACCTTTAACTCTAGTTGCACACCCTAGAAATATGCATTTCATTGCCCTCAGCTCCAGTTTACCATCATTCGCACGAGTGTAAGCAGGACAACCAAATATTCTCAAGTACGAATAATCAGAAGTTATATCAGACTAATCCTCTTGAAGAATTTTAAAATCAATTGCAGTCGATGAAGATCTAGATAATAGGCAGTGTTAATTGTTTCAACCCAAAATTGTTTTGGGAAACCAGTGTTTAAGCTCATGCATTGAGCACCCTACAATAATGTTTGGTTAATGCATTCAACAACTCAATTTTGATGTGGTGTATGTCACACCGTGTGGTTCCTCACTATAGCTTTGCTTTGTAGAATTTATCAAACCAAGTATTACAAAATTCTAACTCATTATCATGGTATACCTCCTATTAATTGTTGCTACCCACTTGTGTCACGAATTTTATAAGAAATTGTATTGAATTTTTCTAACAAATTAATTCTATAAATTTGTGTCAAAAGATCTTTCTTTGGCAAGTAAAAATACTGGTTTTAATTTAGAAAATTTCTTTGCCACACACATTCTTAAAATTCAATACACTTGCATCTCAATTTTCAAAGCCGATAGTCTAGAATGTTTGTGATCAGATTGTCTTGCTATTAATTGAGTTGATATGGTTGAATTCGAAATTTTCTTGGACTGTTTTGTTGTATTTTGCATGTTAAATTATTCATAATTGCATGTTTAAGTTGCTTAGACATCAAAGAAAATTAATTTGAATTCATCTTGATCATGAAGGAAATAAGAACTACCTCTTAAAAATTTTGGAAGTTTTTGCGCAATTCTTGATTTCGTTCTTGTTAAAATTTTTAATAATTGTTCTTAAACCCATTAATCTTAAAAATCTAGAAGGAATTAATAAGAATATCTTGAATCTTGAACGAACTAACGGGCTTGGACCATACACCCTAGTCGATAGGTTTTCCTCAACCTGATCGTGTGCGTTTGTGGCCTATGTCTTCTTCAGTTGTTTTGTGTAATTTTTCTTAAGGGTGGATATGGTTTGATCGAAATTGAAAAAATTGGTTAATTGACTAAATTTAGTCTGTTTGATTGGTTTAAAAATATCTCTCGTGATCAGTGATTTGAAAAATTTTCAAACCTACCATTAGTTTGGCTGATGAAACCGACTATTTCGCCTAAACCGGTCGGTATATTATTATATATAAATAATATATAAATTATTATAAACATTAAATATATAACATAATTTTTCAAATTAAATAACATAAGGAAAATTGATCTATGTTATGAGATTCAGAGATTGAAAATTTTGAAAAGTATGAAAATAGTAAAATTTAATTATTCTTTATATAATCGTTAAATGCACATTTCATATATTTTTTTAATTACTAGTTCTAACAAAGTATAATTCACTTTTCTATCATAGATTTTGTGAACTATATTAATATTTACACTGCTTCAAAAAAATATATAAAAATATTTGCTAAATAATATCGAATTATAGCATGTGTTGAAATGTATAAGAGGTAATTGTATTTTATATTCTTCTTTTATCTTATTAATCCTTTTAATTCATATTTTTATACAATTGTATTATGTATAATGGTTTATGTGTTTTTATTTTTTTAATTTGAAGGTGGATGTTGGTGTCGGTAAAAGGATAAGAAGATTCTTTTTATTTTATTTGTTTTGTCAACTTTCATTATTGTGAAATTTATTTATTTTTATTATATTTAATGTTTTCGGACGTGTAATATGTATGGTTGTTATGCTATTTTTTTAATTTTAAAAATTTGAACTTGTCAATGCGTTAATGTATAAACCGTCTAATCAAACTGTTACAATATAGTTTGACCGATTTAAACTAACATATTTATTTGATCGATTTAAATTAAAAAATTTTCAAACCGTAACAATTAATTTGGTTTGTCTTTGGAGGTCAAACCGCCTAGGCCCACATCTAATTTTTCTTGCTGAAAATTTTCTGCTCTTAATCATTAATCTTGAGATTCTTGAAATAATTGGCTGGAAAAATTAGGGATTTGAACAAGAAAATTAACGGGCTAAACATAGAAATCATAGGCGCTGGAAAATTCCATCTGATTGAATTCTTTGGCTGTTTTCCATTTTTCTTGTGATCTGTACGTGTAAATTTTGTGTTTTTCAGCTAATAGGAAAATCTGTTACTCGGATAATAAAACCGATTTGGAGTGGTGCAGCGTCTCGCCAAGTCCCATTCCTGACCTCTCTTTTCTCATTTTCCCTTATGGTATGGTCGCTGCATTGTTCATTTTACGCTCTTTCTTCACCCGGAAGCTCTGCACAATCTCACTCAGGTCGGACCCCCATATCTTTAAATGCAACAAGAAAATTGGAGAGCTCTTGAAACTTGGAGAAGTAGACAATGCTCGCCATGTATTCGATTCAATGTCTCTGAGAGACTCTGTTACTTGGAACACTATGATCGACGGTTATTCCCAAAAGAATCGCATGAGGGATGCCCAAGCTCTGTTTGACATATGTCAGGATAAGAATGTGCGAACATGGACATCATTGCTCTCTGGGTATGCTAAAATTGGAAGAATTAGTGAGGCTTTAGGGATTTTTGAGGCCATGCCAGAGAGGAATATTGTTTCGTACAATGCGATGATAACTGGGCTTCTTCGTAATGGTGATGTTTTGAATGCGAGGAAATTGTTTGATGAAATTGTTGAGCGGAATTTCTCGACATGGAATTCAATGATCTCTGGTTACTGTAAGTGCGACTGTTTGGATGAGGCCCGCGATTTGTTTGACCAAATGCCGGAGAAGAATTCAGTGTCATGGTTAGTGATGATTTCTGGGTATCTGTATGTCTTTGATTATGACGAAGCATGGGCCTTATTTTTGGAGATGCATAGGAGGAGCTATTTGAAGCCAAACCAGGCCATTCTTGTTGTGACATTTAAGGTTGGGGCAGGATTGAATAATGTGGTTTTGGTGATGAATCTGATGACTTTGGTGATCAAGATTGGGGTTGATAAGGATGTCGTGTTAGGGACTACCATTCTGAATGCTTTTACTAGGATTGAGCGTTTAGACTCTGCTGTCAAATTTTTTGAGGGAATGCAAGAGAAGAATGACTTTTCCTACACGTCAATGATAACAGCATTTTCTTGTAGTGCGAGGTTGAAAGAAGCAATTGCATTGTATACACAAGTCCCTGAACCTAGCGGGGATATAAAAACAGCAATGCTAACTGCCTATGCTCAGAATGGGAGGTTAAATGAGGCAAAAAGTTTATTTGATGAGATTGAAAACCCAAATATTATTACCAGGAATGCTATGCTCACTGGATATGCAAAAAATGGGATGGTTGAGGAGGCTAAAAATCTGTTTGAACAGATGCCCAAGCGAAATGAAGTTTCTTGGGGGGCAATGATTTCAGGGTTTCTACAGAATGGACGAAGTAGAGATGCTCTGCAGGTGTTCTCTAGATTGCACAGGTCAGGGACTATCCCAGGTAATAGTAGTTTTACAAGTGCTGTCTTGGCTTGTACTAACTGTGAAGATTACATACTTGGTAGACAGATACATTCTCTTGCTATTAAATTAGTTCAACAGTACAATACATATATTGGAAATGGGTTAATTTCCATGTACGCAAAATTCAAGGATATGGATGCTAGTTTTGTAGTATTTAGTTATATGAAGGTGAGAGATACTGTTTCTTGGAATTCTCTCATTACTGGTTTCTCAGAAAATCACATGTTGGATTTCGCTATTAAAATTTTTCAGGAGATGCCAAAGCATGATTCTGTGTCATGGAATTGTATGATGTCAGCTTATGTGCAAGCTGGGGAAGGAGAGTTTGCTTTTCACCTATTCCTTGACATGTTACGCCGAGGAATGAAACCAAGTGAATCTACAGTTACTTCCCTTTTTATTAGTGTATGTGGGGGCCTCAGGCTGGGTAAACAGATCCATGCCCTTATTTCAAAACTTGGATTTGATTCTTGTCTAATTGTTGGTAATGCTCTGATAAACATGTACTTCAAATTTGGGTCAAATGATGGTTTTTTGGCTTTTGAACGAATGGAAGAACTGGATATAGTCACATGGAATACTGTTTTGACTGGCTGTGGTAAGAATGGATTTGCTGAACAAGCTATTCAAGTTTTTCAGAAAATGAGGCATCAGGGCTTTGTTCCTGATGAAGTTACTTTTCTTGGGCTTCTGCGTGCTTGTAGCTGTGCAGGACTAGTGGCTGAAGGACTGGCATACTTCAGTTTGATGACCCTCAATTATGAGATCGCACCAACAATACGTCACTATACAGCAGTCGTCAATCTTCTTGGAAGAGCAGGACACCTCTCAGAGGCTGAGTCACTTATTAACAAGATGCCTTTTGAACCAGATGCCATTATTTTGGAATCTCTTCTAGATGCTTGTAGAATGCACAATAACATCAACCTTGGCCAGAAAGTTGCAGAAAGACTACTTCAGGTTGGTAATGTAAAAGTTGTCTTTATGTTATCCTTTCAGACTTTTATGTTAAAAATCCCGAAGGTAGCCATGAAGACATGCAAGAAAGACAATATGAGGGATCTTGCTAAAAACAGGAAAATGCTTTGGTTATTTCTGTGAATAGTTTGGTTTACTCAGTTGCCATTCTTCCTACAAAAAGAAAAAAATACTCCAAACCTGATTTTGAAACTAAACCCTTTCCTTGCAGAAAAAGGTATTCGAAATTCCAGAAACAAAATACCCAAAACCAAACATAAAAGTCTAAAAGGAGAACACATAATCTATTATTTGTATATCTCTGCACCCCAAGAATATTTTCATATAATCTATTCTTTATACCTCTGTTTTTTGGCTATAAATTTGCATGCAATCACATATCTCTGTATCCCAAGCATATTTCTGAAAGACTTCTTGAAACTGTCACCAATAAATAATTTGAGTATGTTTCCGTTTCTAGGATAATATTAATGTCTTTTTGTATTCTTCATTTTGTTCATAGCATTGGAATTTATTTATATAGAGCTGCATGATTTTGCAGATTCTATGATAAAGAAACTGAGATTTTGAGCACTTTTCCTTTCTACTCCTGTTTTCCTGTTTTTTCTCATATGTTTCCCAACTAACCCACATGCATATGAAGTTCTTTTAGTTTGTAGTCTGTATAGTACTGACACTGCATTTCTTACTATTTTGTCATTTTTTTGGAAGAAATTGTATTGCTTAATAGGCACATATAATAGGTTTATCTTTTAACAAGTGTCCAAGTGATTTCACTTGGAAAAGCTTGGTTTGTTGATGAATTCACTGCTCTTTAACTTTTCCGTGAAATGAAATGAATTGCTCTAGGTTGTGAAAAGATTATCCATCTATGAGCTATAGGAAGATAATTCAATTACTTTCTGGTTTTCTGATTTGTACTTTGTGAATGCTCTAGGGACCTCTGTGGCCCTTAGGATTTAGTGTTCATACTGCCGCTCTTTCATCTTTGACATTAATACCACAGATTTTCCAATCTTCAGGTGCGAAGGCATCAAATGCTCATGAAAGCTCATGTGAGTTAACAAAGGTGGATAATTACAAAGGATAGCACATGTGGCTCCAAGCGAGCCGCAACATGCTTGAGTTAAAGGAAGAGATGGAAAGTTATTCTGATTTGGGTTTTATTTAACCCAAACATGACACCGCGTGGTGTATGGAAGTGCATCACTGCTACAATGAAACAGAGTCAAAGCTACGGTGTGAGTCCAGCTGAGCTTAAGATCTTACATCCACTCATATATTGCTTGAAGGGTGATTTGTTCAACACTTTACTGGTAGATCATCTCCACTTTTCCCTTCTATTGTGATCAAGGAAGATACTAATTATGTTTATGATACCTCAGGATGATTTGGGAAGGTAGTCAGTGATGAGTTTGCTCCATTTTCACTTGAAGCTGAACTTTTCTGGGGATGAAATGCAGATTCAGTCCAGCGTGAGTGTTTCTCAATGTTGTTCTTGTAAAGAATGCTGTATTATAATAAGCATGGGATTCGGATTGCCTCTCTTTCTGGCAGGGTTCAATGGATTGCAACAATTTCTCTAGGATCTGGATACCAAATTTCTGGAGTAGAATGGTTCAATTAAGCAAAGTTCACAACAAATCGACATTTTCTCACTGGGAAAACTACCATTAGGAGGTGTTAATTCAGAGAAAGCTTCGTGAAAAGGGGAGGGAAAGCTGCATTGTTGGTGTTAAATATTGGGGAATCCACATCGCAGAAAAATAAAAGGAAGGGTCTTCATGTTTGCATTTTTTGTTGTACTATCTGCATTCGAATTAAAATGGAGTAATCAGATAATAGTAATATTCATTTATGATTGACTGAAAAGTTCCATTGGGAGTTTGAGGTGTTATGTATACAGGAATAGGACAAATTATATTATACAAGTACTTACGGATAGTAATATTGGCCTACTAAAAATAAATAATTTAATGCAGTTGTCTTTGAATTTATTTTTTTCTTAATTAATGATCTCTTAATATTTGTCAAAATTAAACATTACAATGTCCTACTATGGTATTCTATAACTACAAGTAGTATTATGCTATAAAATAATGAGTATATGTCTAAAATTAGAACTTATTGAGTTATTATCATTTTATTTTTAAATATAGTAGTAAAAATATATTAATGTTAACACTGCTTTCCAATTGAAAGGTGGTTCCTCTCTGACATTGTTTGTAATAAATTTTAATTATTTTGTGTGTGTACTATATTTTCGGTTAATTTTTACGTAATACATAATTATTTGTATTCTTTATATTTTTTGGACATGATGGTTCATTTATTTATAAGGTTAAAATATATTAAATTACTAAATATGATTTTTATTATTAAAAAAGTTTTAAAAATATATTAAAAAATAAAATAATATTAAAAAAATAAATTATAAAAATAAAAATAATCTATTAAAATTATATGTTATGAATATATATAAAATGTGCGACAAGTTTAATGCTAGTCCTGTTGTTATCTCTCCACATACCCATCCATTTCACAAATAGCTGTTGTTCCAGACTTAGGGAAACTGCATGTGTTGTGTACATCTCAATATTATATCCTCAGCTGCGCACGTAACTACTCTCTGCAAATTTAAGAGGCCAATTAGTATTAATTTTGAGTTGATTTTTTTAAATTTAAAATAACTTTAATTTTTTATTCTTATTAAATCTAAAAGTATTAATTTTTTATAGATAGGACTGTTTTTTTTAAAAAAAAATAAAAAGTATTAATTTTTAATCTAATAATTATCATTAAAGGATAACGAAGGATATAAACGGATAATATAGACAGGCAGTTTCCAGGATAAGAAAATGCGCACAAAACTAAACCAAAGAAAAGAAGCCGTAGCCACTCAATATCAATCCTTTTGACTATCAGATAATTAAACCATAATCTCTAATTTATAATTTATAATTTTAGTGGGAGTATACGTACATACACCAAATATTGCCAATCTAGAAACGTTAAAGTGATGCAACAGCACATCCTAGCCAGAGCTTTCAACAATGGCAGATTACAGAAATGGAGTCCCACATCCACTTTGTACTTGTGCGTGGTCCGTTATGAACGAAAACAAAACAGATCTCAAGTCGGCACGCTGGAGATGAATGAAGAAGACGGTTCATAAAAGCTTCAATTTTGATGGTTCCTCCTCCTCTTTCGCTACTCGTTATCTCCACCACCACCGCCCCCTGCCTCCACATCCTCCGCCCTGTTCCTTGTTTCCGGTACACTTTCACCTCTTTCCTTAATCGCACTCATGCTCTGCCGGAGAAATATGGAGATGAACAGGGGATGGGGACTATGACCTAACTTGATGCGGACAAAACACAAGAGTCGGAGCACTCCCACTAACGTTGTGAATGATACAATACAAGATGGCATTCTCCTGCCTTTGGAGCATTGGTTACAGTTGGCCTCCCATTTCATTTAGTTGAAACTTCAAATCACTGCACCAGAAGCATTGACACTGGACCAAGTTATAAGTTAGTTAGTTATAAAATTTTTTTAAATTTATAGATGAAAAATTAAGATAATTAATTAGGATTATTTATAACTTATGGACCAAGTTAAGTAATATTAGAATCAAACATACATGAATCTAGACTGTGAATCTAGTCGAATTTATCAACAATTTACTAAAGAAAAAACAAGTGGTGGAAAAGAAAAGAATGGAGCAAGTGAATACAAAAGAGTGTGGAACATCATATACTTTTTGTCCATTTTTCAACTCTTTCCCAATTGGATCATTGGGTGGTCCAAGATTAACATCCGAAAGCACGTTTCCACGCTCAATGCTGGCTTCTTGTTGCCATTATGGTTGGATTCAATTAGGACGTAGAACTCGTACTCCCTCTGTCCCTAATGTATTTGTCTCCTTATGTGACACTCACAATCATGTGCATACGGGTCATGAGGGAACGTATGATTGTCAGTGTCACCTTAAGTAGGCCAACAGTGACAGATTTACAAATTTTGAGATAAGAATGGTAATTTGAGAGAAATGATAAAAAATGAATGTTAAGAAATGGAAAAACGAATGAAGGAGAAGAAAGAATAATTTGGAGAGACGAATGTGAAGGAGAAGAATTTTAAGAGAAAATTGTGAAATCACCAGACATGAAAATGATATTGCACCCTCTTGATACATGCTAATTTTGCCACTGGTGGCTAATGTTTATCGTTTTGATTCGAAATGTTCAGTTACTATACGACCATTGTTGCACTGTTGCATTTGAATAAAGTTGAGTAAATGGCATAAATATCAATCTAAGTTGGGCTAAGACAAATACTTGACAGTTTGATATGAATACAAAAACTATACCACCAATTTCAACCTTACAATTCTTGTCATGCACAAGTGATGAATTAGTTTAAGAAAATCAGTTTGAGAGCTATGCACTTTCAAGAGAACACTCAAATCTTCTATAGTAGAGTTTAACTATAACATTCTGCTTGAATTACACTTTAATACTTTAGCAGAAAATATTCTTAAAGGTATGGGTCACTTCCAAGAGAAGATATGTTGTTTGGGTCACATGCGTATTTATATGGATTATGGGGAAGCAAAGAAATATTCTTCAAAATATGATATGGTGTATTTAAATAACTCAAGGTCCAATAAGATCTAAATTCGCAAAAGAATTCACTAAAACCATCCTGAGAGGAGTTAGACTTCGAACACCAATATAATTGCTTCTATTGGGTTGTATTTGACGTGTGGGAAAGGGAATGAGGTAATCGTCATTTGATTAATAAGTGGGTTAATAAATATTTTTAATATTAATAAAATTGTCTTTACTTTTATTTTACTGATAAAAAAAATGTAATAATCGGAATCAAATGCCGATTGCTTCATTCCCATTGCCGAGCGTAAAACGCACCTTTTGTTTAATTTCTAACATTTATAAGTCATTGGGTCATGGAAAAGCTACCTATTGAGTTGTTTTTACATTTTTATAGTTTAAATAGGAAGTCATAGTTGAAATATATTTCTTTTATGAGTCCAAGTAGAAGAAGAGTGAGAGAAGAAGAAAACAACCCTTCCTCATGGTTTCTACACTTCTTCCACCACTTCTTTTACTTCTTTTATACATATAGTAGAAATGGTCCAATCCTTCTACAGAATGGATTGTAATTTTTGGTCATTTAAAGTAGGATTTGTAATTTCACTTTTTCTTTTCAAGGTAAGATATCTAGTTGTAGGGAGATTTAATTCTTTCCTACATGTAATCAGCCCCATGGCCAAAATCCATACTATATATATTAAGGAAACTTTTTGCATAACATGTATAAGAATTACAATAATTAATTAAGTTAGATGTTTTAAAAAACGTCCTTATTCATGCCACCTAAATTTATCGATTGTTTATACTACCAATATATTTTTTTTTTTCATTTTACGTAATTTTTCTGTTGAAACTCACAACTCTTAACATGCCTTGTTTGGTCACAGTACGAATAAAAAATTATTAGTTTCAAATTTTTGTAGGAATTTCCATTTGAATTGGCTAAACCAGCCTTGTTTGGTCACCGATCATCCCTGTGTAAGCTGGTTTGAATATTCCTATTTTAGACACAAAATTGTTCATTTTTGATCTCTAAACTTTGTTCATTCTTCCACTTTGCTGCTCTTTGCCAAGGTTGGGTACGTATCTGAACCCATTTCCTGCTTTTTTTTTTTTTAATATTTTTATTTTTCTAAAAAATATTGTATGTGTGAGAATTATTTTTATAATTAGTTATTATATAATTAAATATATTTAAAATAATTAAGATATTATTCATTTTTTTGAGATAAAAAAAATATATTCATTTTGTTTCATTTTGATAAATTATTTAAAAATTAGTAAAATGGTAATTTATGAAGATTGTTTTGAAAATAGGATTACAAATAGTAAAAAATAAGCTATAAATAATAATATCCGATTACAAATAGTAAAGAATGTTGCATTTTATAGAACTATATACGGAGACAAATTTATCTCCCGATTGGCCTTTTTTTCCTAACAAATAGGATATCAATATCTATACCTGAAAGTGAAACGAAAGTAGCTCGACGCAGACAAAAGTTTGGGCATTTGGCGTCTAAGTTGATTTAGAAAATTCTTGTACAAATTTCTACACCCGGCTTTTAAAAAATCAGCAACGACTATGAGAAAGATACACATATTTTCAAAGCATGCATAAATTATATAAATATTATGAATATTATATTAATTTTAATATTAAAGATTTTGACTGTGGTGAATTGACAGGCGTGACTCCGCCACTGCTCGTTGGCCGACCATTTTGATAAGAATGAAGAAAGAAAGAGTAGGCAGCAGTTTCGGTTTGATTTCCTTGATGTTTCGATGGCCCAATTTCTGCGACCGAGTGGGATTATTATCCATTTATTTTGACTACCAAAGCAGCCCATGCGTGTTCACTTCGCGTATAGGCTCATCAACCACTCTGAGGTGGTGGAGGTGACTATTTGTATTATATATATATATAAATGTTAATCGAATTTAACACCTAAATGAAAAGTGTTTATTATTGGGTTATATTCTTCTAGTTAGTGACTATTAGTTTTCTTTTTTTGTATGGGTCAATCAATTAATAATAATTCAAATAAAATTTGGAGAAAAATAATAAAATTTTACTCTTTTATTATTATTATTATTATTGATAAAAATCGAGACACTAACTAGAGAGAGTTTAACCTTGTATTATTAAGAACTCAATGTGAAATTACACAAATGGAAGGCATAGAAATAGAGTCTAAGTCTCATTAACCCTTGCAACCTATGTAGCATACTAGCCATTGTGTTATATACCATAGAACTTCCATGTGATGCTACTTTGTCAAAAGAATCGGCAGAGCATTTCCTTCCTACAAACATGTTTGATAGAGAAACCCAAAAGATGCTTGATTTTCGAAATGGCCTTTTACTCATTCCACATAAACTCCCAACCCTGCTATAACATAAAACCACATACTAGTTATCAAACTGAATCTCAAAACCTGTCAAGTAAATGTTTTGACAATATTAAATAATAAAAAATATAACTCATGATTCTATAATTCACAACATACAACTCACAAGGAACATGGTTCATAATCTAATTCACTATAATATAAAAAATAATGAGTTACAAAATAGTTAGTATTGAAAATTTGTCCAAAAAGAATAGATTCCCCTACAAATATTCTAATTTAGACTAACAATCTGTTGATTCATACATATATATATAATTAGATATATTAAAATAATAAATTTTGAGTTTAAGTCACGTTGTATATATAGAATTAGGTATATTAAAATAATAAATTTTGAGTTTGAGTCACGTTGTATAAAAAAATGGTACACTAAAACAAAGAAAAGAAATACAAGCACTTATTCTCGTTGGAGGTACATTATTGAACCTATTGCTATGATTAAGATTTGAAATCCCTGCGAGGAGAACAGAAATTAGGTAATTAATTGAGATAGCAATATAGCAAAGCTGACTCCACCCGCTGAATATTGATAAAGCATATCTCTAACTTGATCTTCTTGCCTACTCTAATATAGGAAATGTGTGGTATTGCTGATAGCTTTGGACAGTTTTAGTTATATATTTATATCATCAGCTACTTATTTCTATTTTATTCTCCACGTAAAAATTATCTCAATTTCACAGTTAAACATCTAACACCCTAACATAAGTGTGTCGGTTCGTGAACTGCTAATTTCGAACTTGGGCATGCCTTGAACCATAACCGGCAGTTCAGATCTGATTCTGAGCCCATTCAAGTTTTGATTTCTTAAAATTTTTATGATGGTCCATCTCGATCACGGTAATTTCCATAGAGAATTTTTACTAGCAATAAAATATGAACTTCAATTTTAAAATAGCAAATTGTTTGTTCCGAAAATCAATCAGTCTCCATAATTTTTTTAATATATAATCGGCCATTTAAATTATAGGTTATAAATTTACGATTTAAACAGTTAGTATACTATTTTAATAGTTAATAAATTGTAACTAGATCGTATATTCAATTATGATTTTTGAACGGTTGTTCACAATTCCAATTTGGTTATGGGATCGGCCGGCAGTCCGGTTCCAATCCAATTCCAATTTTAACCGGTTCGGATCCAATTCCGATTTTCTTGCCCTACTACTAGTCTTTAAACAGCATTTGCATAAGTGGTGAAGTCAATGTGGTAATTAGGTTACTCGTGTCCATTTGGCGATTACAATTGGAGGTTTGAATATATTGAACTATGCCGAGTAATATGTAACTCGTGTCCATTTGGTTTCCTATTCCTACAATAAAATTCATCACCTTTTGTCACCCAAAATACTTGGTGGTCAATGATGGATATGAATTGTTGGATGAGGACCAAACTATAGATTATGACTAATGCCGAATAATATAATAATAAGTACTAAATGAGGTACTAATTATATTATACTCTTAGATTATGACCTTGTTAAATATTAAAAATCAATCACAGAATCAATTGGATATTCAAACAAAACATATCAGAAATTTTATATTAAAATCACCTTGCAATATGACGACTATTTTCTTTTATAATCAATCTATTCTTCCATTGTACACAGAACACTTAGCAACATAGTTTTAAACCTATTATATAAGAATTGAAGTGTCCATCGGTTTGGTTTAATTTGAACCAAATTAAAATTAAACATATGATTTTGGTTATAAAATTGAAACCATTATGAGATGATTTTAAAGCATAACTAAACTGTTTGTGGGTGGTTTGATTATTATTTTGCAAAATTAGAATCAAAATGTTCTAGTTCAGATTTCAAATTACTAAAAATAAATATATCTTGATAAATTTTTAGTTTAATATTCTTTTGTAATATTTTGAATTTTTCATTCGATGAAATAGGTGAATGTAGTTTTTTCAAGTGTTATTAATTTCATAATATATATTTTTAATTCAAATCTTTTGTATATATTTGTAACATAAATATATTTCCTTTAATACATAAGAAATACCTTATGAATGAAATTTAATATTTTTCATTTCTTAATTTTTAAATTCTTTCATAAAATAAAATAGTAAATTTAAATATTATATAATTAGAACAAATAACTTAAGATTAATTTATAAACTAAATGGGCATATAAAACAAATTAAAAATTAAAATACAAATAATTTAAATAAGGATATAAAAACAAAGAAAAAATTGAAACTACAGCTAAACTTGAACCGTCTAGAATCGTTAAACTAAAACCATTATAAACGGTTGAATTCCAGTTACACTAATCCATAAAACTAGAATTAGCGATTTCAAAAATCAGAATTGATAATCGAATACAAATATATAACAAAAGTTTATAATTTATTACTCTCATTCCCCAAAAATGGACAAACAAACCCTAACCTTTCTCTTTTACAATAAAACAAGTCAAAATTCCAGAAAAAGGGAAAGAAATATTCAAGGAAATGAAGCAACATAATTAGTTGAAGTTTAATAATAGGATTGTGTTTGTGGGAGGAAATACAGCTGATCAAACCATCCACTGGGACGCCAGATTTCATACTTGTGAATCGTGAAAGCAGGCAAAGTGGAATAATTGTCTGCTGTGGCTGACTTTGTTCCTTCAACAGTTCCCAATCATTGAAAATGATTAAATTAAAAATAGCCCCAAATCTCCTTTTTTTAAAAAAAAAAAAGAAAAAATATTCTGCATTCAGAATCCTTCCCATGTGCTTTTGGTAAGACTTGCCAGAGAATATGATTACCGTTGTTGCTTCCTTATGATTTCGTTACGTGTCAAATATAAGCACAAAAACTAAACTTTAGACAGCTGATTTACACATAACTAAGAGATCATAAAATTGCGCAATGCATTACTTGCAGTGACAAAAGTTTTCAAGTTACGGAAGAGTTAATTTTTATAAATAAAATGATGGTACATATGATAATGATAACGTTAGTGAGAGTGATTCTAAAATAATTTTAAAATATTTTAGGGATAATAGAATCGACTGATATCTTATTTTTGAAATATTTAAACATTGTCTCTTGTACCTTATTTTGACATATATATTTCAAGGTATGCAAGTTCGTTGATCCGTCTATTCTCTTAGCCTAGATCTGTTATAAAAATAAATAACCGTCGGATCTTTTTGTTATTTTTTATTAAAATTTTTAATTATTTTTAAATTTTGATAATAAGAAAAGAGCAATAAATAAATTTAAAAAAAAAAGCGATATTTCATATTACCTATAACAAAATTATTATTGAGATGTTTTCTTTTAAAGTTACTTACTAAAACTTAAAGGAGGACCAGATGAATAAGAAGAAGACGACATTATCCGAGGAAGAAAAAGACTTTCATGTATTTTGAAAACAAATAATTTATAATAATACAATTGGGGACTGTAGCATTTATATATTATTGTTATTTATTCTGATGTGATAAAGGTGAGACTAAAATGAAAGCTGAATGCTGAAATGGAGGCTATGACTAAGAAAGAACGAATGTTGAATGCTAAACATGGTGGCATTTTTGACAGCCACTGATCTTCTTGGTATGGATTTTATGCTCTGCTAGCTACTCATTCTATTGATTTTTGAGTTCTTAATGCGTTGTATGAGGAATCTAGTTATTGCTACAGTCCGACATAATCAAAGCTAATTAAGATTACGATTTTGAATGAAAATAAAATAAAAAAATGAGAAAGAGTATTACTTAATACATGAGAAGTATAACTCAAAAATATAGGATCAATGAAAAAAGATCTATGAAGTAGGCTTTTAGGTTGTGGATGGCTCCATAATTAAACTAGTATTAGGGTCTGTTTGATAAACTAATTCATTACTTATTCTAAATAGATTAAGTACTTAATTGATTAAGAGCGTTTGATAACTCAACTTGTTTTTGACTTAATGAATTCAGAACTTTTTTAATTAAGTACTTAATAATTAAGCGCGTTTGATAACTATAATTCAAAGTCTTAAAAGATTAAGTGGGTCTGAATTGCAAGTACAATTGTTAGCCTAAAAATAAGTGATTGGCGAATCACTTATTGCTGAACTGAATTGGTTGCAAATTTTTTATTATTTTCAATATTTATTATTCTTTTTAGTTTTTTCTTTAAATAATTTGTATTTATTAAATATTTTTTTAAAAAAATATTTTATCATTTAAATAAGTAAAAAATATATTTATGACATGGATTTTTATTTTTTTATAATTTTAATTAATATGTGATATTTATTTAATTAATATGTTAGTTTTAAAATAATAATAACATTCTAATTTATTATTAAAATTTTTTAAAATATTTTTATTAGTAGAATTTCACAGTATTATGTAAAAAATTACACATCTTAAAAATTATGTTATATATTAAAAAAATATGTTTCTAATATTTTTTTTAAAAAATAAGGTGATTTAATTTAAATTTTAAAATTTTATAAACTTATTCAGATTTCAGATTCAGACATATTTTCTAATTTTATCAAACAAAGCTAACTTAATGGATTCAGACTTCAGAATTCAGACTTCAGACCTCAGACCTCAGACCTCAAATTAAGTTTTATCAAACGGAGCCTTAATTATATATTGGCCCAATAACTTTCAAGTTTCGTTCTCGTTAGTTCAAAATGGTTAATTTAAATTATTAGTAACCTATGAGACTGGAAGTTATATACAAGTCACTCAAGTTATAAACTAACAATGTGGGACGATATGATACAAGATTGATTTCGAGTTCAAAGAAAACTATCCTTCATCCGCTTCTTCAACACAAATTTTAGGAAGAAATCCAAAAAAGTTTTTACAACAATCTAACTAAAACAAGTTTTATCTGTCAGCCCTAAAACCACATGTTAGAAAAACACAGAAAAATCTAAATTCATACAAAAAAAAAAAAAAACATATACTAGAAAAAAAAAAAAAAAACCCATGAAATGGAATAAAATATGCCCGTTTCTTTCTATCAATTTCACACAACAAAAATTTTAGATCCACACAACAAAAATTTTAGATTCTTAGCAAAACAAACCAAAATTCAGCAGAGAAATTTGAAATTATGCACTACAAAAAAATTGGACTTCTAAATATATATTAAATGTATAGATTTTTTATGCTCATCCAACTACTAAACTTTAACCTTTTTAAGGTTTAATCTGGACTTGTTACTAATCGAACTAAGTTCATTTGCACGGTTAGTTATAACAACTAAAGTAATATCTTTTATTTTAAAATAATAATTTTACTTAGTAAAATTAAAATAGTATAACAAAATACTTGCGTCACAAAATATTAGACTTTGGTCTCGTACTTTGTATTAAAAAAATGGTATAACAAAATAAAATGAGTACTATAGATAAGATACAACAAGAGTGAAAATGGGGGAAATTATATCGTAGGAATAGATGTATTGGACCAAATATACACCTAACTCGATTTTTTCCAAAAAAAAAAAAAAGGGGTTTTAGTGAGAAAATCGATGAAAACCAGTTTTTTCACCAAATTTGCCGGCCAGGTGCATTTAATGCTCTAGTCCCCACTTTTTTGAAAAAACGCCACTCACCCGCCCATTTAATGCCCTTTCTCACGCTTTTTTCCTCTCTCTCTCTCTCTCTCTCTCTCTCACTTTCTCTATCTCTCTCTCCTCATCTTGCTTAACGTATCAATTTTTATGTAATTTTACATCATTTTTCATTTAATGCACTCTCACGCTTCCTTCCTTCCTCTCTCTCTCTCTTTCTCTCTCTCTCTCTATCTATCTCTATCTCCTCATTTTTTTGATGTAAAATGGTATTTACATCATTTTTTTGCTTTGATGTAAAATGTCATTATGATGAATTCTGTTGTAAAATCTCGTTTTTTGATGTCATTTTGATTAATTTTATGTAGTTTGGTGGTATGCTGGTTTTACATCAAGGGATGAATGTATATAACGAACGCGAAATTGCAAAAAGAAAATTTATTGATGACAGTGATTCGAATGCTTTGTATTGTATATAACCGCATTTTATATCACGATTTTACATCACAACATTTTTACATCATGATTTCCGGCTGTAATTCTTCAATCCCGATTTAACATCAGATTTCGACTGTAAAAAACAGATTTAACATCAGTTTTCGTTCAAAATATATGATACCACATCAGTATCACTATTTTAACATCACAAACCAGCATTTGACATCAGAACAACCATTTTACATCACAAACCAGCATTTGACATCAGTACAACCATTTAACATCACATACCAGCATTTTACATCAGAACCACCATTTCACATTACAAATCAACATTTGACATCAATACAACCATTTAACATCACAAATCACTATTTCACAGCACAAACCATCATTTTACATCATAAATCAGCATTTAACATCAGAACAACCATTTTACATCACAAACCAGCATTTGACATCAGTACAACCATTTAACATCACAAACCAGCATTTTACATCAGAACCACCATTTCACATTACAAATTAACATTTTACATCACAAACCAGCATTTGATATCAAAACAACTATTTTACATCACAAACCAGCATTTGACATCAGTACAACCATTCTACATCACAAACCAATATTTTACATCAGAACCACCAATTCACATTATAAATCAGCACTTGACATCAGTACAACCATTTAACATCACAAATCACCATTTTACAGTACAAACCAACATTTTTCATCAGTACAAACCAGCATTTGATATCAGTACAACCAAATCATGTAAAAAATATCTTAAAAAAAATATTTAACATCAGTAACACCATTTGACATCAAAAAAATATATGATTTTACATAAAAAAAACATACATTTTTGCCAAAATCCAAGTTTTCCTTTCATATTCGTGAGCTGCAAACAAAACTAAACGAAATAAATACACCTTTTTGCATCAAATAAATGGAACAAATATACATTTTTGCCCAAACCCTAGTTTTTCTTTCATCTTCGTGGGTTGCAAACACAACCAAACGAATCCCCTACCTCAAATCTATAAAATCCTAGTTTTCCTTTCATCTTCGTGACTGATTTGTGATTCTCCTAAACCCAAGAAACGACAAAAATTGTGGAAAAGGGTATGAGTTTTGAAGTTTGAGAGGTGGAGAGTATTTTAGTGGTGAGAGATCTTCAAAACTCCGCCCGGAATGACCATAATCGGCAGCGAGAAGCGGCGGGAAAGAGAGTTCGGGAGAGAGAAAAGAGAGAGCAGCTGATGGAGAAAGAAAAAAAAAATAGGGTTTGAGAAAATAATGTGGCTGGTGAGATTATATATAAGACGTGCGTGTAAAACATCCCGCCTCTCCAATTTTTTGGCTTTTTTTTTTTTTTTTTTTTTTGCTAACTGTATGAATTTTATTGATACTACTATCCCCACTGTATAACTTTATGTGTAAACGGTGATCCATGGGTGAACGGTAAAAAATTTTAATAAACGTGAAGATTTGGATCCACGTAAGCAAGCAAACTTGGTGAATATTAATACTAGTAATTAGATAATTATGAACTATGGATTCCAGATTGGATCCCTATCACTCTATTCTTTCTTCTTTCCAATTTTGTTATGTGAAACTCTGGATTAAGCTGTATCCGCGTGCGGGGATTAAGCTGTGTAGGCCGTGGGATTAGTAATACAGGCTGCGTGGATTAGGGTTGTTCGGTGTTTTTTCCGCGTGCTGCTGCTGCCGCCACAAAAGCTGATGACGGAGGCCCACCCACAGCTTTGAGCTCTGTAAATATGTCAAATCTTGACCAGCTAATAAGCTCCGTACGACCCCCGACCTTTTTTTCTTATCCAATTCCAACGTATGGTATCCCTGTCTTAGCTGTGGGTTTGCCTGTAATTTTCTCTTTTGACTGGGGAAGATAACTTTGAATAATTTTATTTAATTGTTTACTTCTTCCACAATTTGCTCATTCGACTAACATTTTGTTATGGAGAAAAAAGTGTCAAATTAATCAAGAAACGCAACAATATTCCTAAAATATAAGATTGTGGCCTTATTGCAAATGGAATCAAATAGGGAAAAAGATTTTGGTGGTGCATGAGGTAATTGAGCTTCTCATCAAATGGAAATATAAGGGACGGTTGGATTTGTGCAAATAAAATTAGATAAGATTAAAACGTATAACTGATTAACGGGAAATTTTTTTTAATAAAAATTTTAAAAAATTTGGTTGTTCACCCACTATAATAATTTTATTAGGGGTTATTATTTATAGCTCATTCTCTTATCATCACTCTTTTTTTAAAAAAATTACCCATTATTTCTATCTAAATTCCTTTATCCTTCCCTTCTTCTAAAGAAATTTACACAAAAATTATGAGTAATTTTAAAAAGAGAACATTAAATTGAAAAATGAGGCAGTAAATATAAATACTATTCTAATTATGAGGTGTGTTTGAATAGTGAGTTATGCCACTGTTTCAATGATAAAAAGGCCAATGTTCTTTAACCCAAAACAAGCTCTGTCATAATGAGTAAATGTCCTTGGGAACAGCCCGGTCCTAAACTTTCCCTATCCTAGACAAAATAATTGATTACGGCCTCTAAAATAAATTATAATATATAAAAATAAAAATATACTATAATAATTATAATAAAATAAATTATTGTTTTTAAATGGATACAATTCAATTAATAAAATAATTAAAAAATAAAGAAAAAATAGATTGAACAACTCATATATCATCCTCTCATACATAACATGTCAAAATCACATAATATGGTTCGACGAGCTTTTCAAGTTACAAAATTATTAATGACAACATCAACATTAATTTTCTTCAACAGTTCCTTTTCAATTGATAGCATTGCAAGAAAATTTGATAATGTAAAATTGAAAAAAAAAAGGTAAAATAGATAATGGAATGACAACACCTTATGAGTAGTTAAAAATTCTCTTTGATAGTATTACGGTAGGATGCAGCAATCACTTTCTAATTTGCATGCGCATGCGCATCGACCGCCAGAGCACCATCGAGCATCAGAAATTGAAAGCAATATCAACATTATTGATTTCAAAAATTCTCCCAAAAATACTATCTCAAATTCTCTAAATAATTCAATAATTGAGGCTAAAATAGTGAGTAATTGATAATATAATTTAACTCCATTTAAAGAAAAGAAAAAAATTTCTGTTGGAAAAAATATGAAAATTAGTGACAATTTGAAAATAGATTTGGAGAGTGAATCATTTTAAAAAAAAAATAGAACTCAAAATTAGGAAGTTTGAATGAAAAAATAATAGTTAGATATATATATATATTTTTTATTTTCTTAATACCTTAAAACTTTGGAACTTTTAAAATTAGAGCAATAGGGCATTGCCTCAAAAAACGATGCCACGATCGGCCTGCTTGGAATACAGAATAGAACATTAAGGATTTGGGGTTCGCATTGCCTAGAATCTCGCATCGTATGTATGTTAGATAATTGACTTATTTTCATGGAATGCGAGAGATTGGCTATGACCTTCAATATTTATGCAAGGGCCTCCATTTAGAGCATTAATTTTCAAAAGTCTTGCATCATGTTTGGCCCTAATACGCCTGCAGAAATGCGAGACTTGATTAGCTTATTTGGTTGCTGACTTTCTGATTCTACTTTTGTTTATGGTTGTTTCAAGATATTTTGGTGAAGTTGAGCAAGAGTTAACCCTTTGAACCATTTTTTCATTTTAACAAAATGTTCTAAATTTAAAGGGCGAGACAAGTAAAAATGAAGATAAAATAATTTTAAAAAAGAGCATGATATGCAAAAAAAATAGGTAAAAATTGTAATTGAGACAATGGAGGCATGACAAATTATAAATCAACGAGGAACAACATTCCCTCACTCCTTAAAATAGGAATGACATAAGAATACAATGGTTTATAAACTTTATATTTATTATTAAAAAATTGAATATTTGATTTTTTTTTCTTGGGTAAATAAAAGTATATAGCTAGGATGATCAAACAAACTAGAAACGTTTCTTGACAAATCAAACACTTTAAATACGAAATACATCATGTCGGTTAAAAAAGTACTTTAATCGTTAGTCTACTTTCAAATCTTTATACATTTCGCCATTCCAACATAAATTTTCTTTATCTCTATCGTACTTTCACCATTTGTCGAAAGACTTAAATAGCCACCTACAAAAGTTTTACATTCAATCATTCCATATAATACTTGCATTCTTTATTCAGTGTGATTGTTCGTCCAAAATTAACAATTTCAAATACTATCATTGAAAAGAAGTTGACGACCCATACATAAAATCCCCGTGATCAATTATCCCTTTCTTGTAAGAGCATCTCCAATTCAAAACTTAAAAATGTAGTTTAATCGACTCTAAAATTTAATATTTATAGTGTTTTACAGTAACTCTATTTCAACCAACAACTCTATCTTCTACCTAAAAATAATATTTTATTTAAATTTATTTTTATTTGTATTATTATATCAATATAATTTTTTTACTCATTCACATTATATCTTTTTATATACATATCAATATTATTTTATTTTTTAAAAAATTTGGATAATTTTATATTTAATTCATTATTTATAAAAATAGGGTGAATATTTGAGAATTTTGAACTATATAATTAGATACACAAATTTTTAATCATACATTAATTATTAATATTAAATATAATTTATATCACAAAATTATATTAGTGTTGAATTTTTTTAAAAAAAATAGAATAAATCAATAAAAAGAAATGAAAATAAGCAAGTTTCAAAAAAAAAAGATAAAAAATAATTGAGAGTGAAACAAAAATATTAAAAAAATCAAGCAACCCCATTTCTACAGGGATTGCATCTCTCCTTCTTACGCTAAAATTAGCGTACCTTTCTCCTCTCCTCAATTTTACAGTCTAATTTATAGTATTTATTGGAGTGAAATTTTACGTTATTTTTTAGGGAAAACGTAAAACTGAAGTACGATTGGAGATGTCCTTAGAACTCTGGTATAGTTTAAAATAGGCAAAAGTTATTTTTTTTAAAAAAAAAAAACCGGTAAAACGAGCCATTTTCAAGCGGAAAAAGAAAGGGCAGAATGAGGAGGATGGAGGAAACTTCCTGAATTGAGGGTAGCTCGTTTTTCAAGTGCATCATGTCAATCAAACACCGCAAATTATATCCTGTACCACTGTGTACATGTACCACTTAATACATCACCACTCTCACTATAAGAGAGTGAGATACACGCACTTTTTTTCTTCTTCTTCTCCAAAAACCCAGATCCTTATTTTTCAAAAAATCACTTATTCTTCTTAAAAAATCAGTTATTCTTCTTCGCCGTACTCCATTTGAAACCGTATTTAATCAAAATTTTCATTCAAACACAGATTTAACAGAGATCGACAATTATTTTTTCCGACAAACAACACCAAATACAACGGAAAAATCACTTCTTCTTAAAAAATCACTTTTTTCTGTTCAAAAATCTCTTCTTCTTCTTCAAAAATAACTTATTCTTCTTAAAAAATCACCACATCATAAAGTATAAACTGTATTTGATGGATTTACGGAACCTTATTTTCACGATCTGATGTTGGGTAATGTATTAATGATGTTATATTCGTGTTTTCTTATTCAAATAATGCTCTATTGCTCCGAAATATGATATATAAATGGTTTCCGTGAGGTATTGGCACTTTCATGTGAAATGGGTTGCTTCTGATTCTTCCCCGCTGCTGGACTTGGTAGAACGCGTTATGGGACGTAACTAGACGTTGCGGGACGTTGCGGGACGTTGCGGGACGTTGCGGGACATAACAGGATGTTGCTGCTTTGTATTTTGGACGTTGCGGGACGTAACAAGACGTTGCAGGACGTTGCTGCTTTGTATTTTCGGACGTTGCGGGACGTAACAAGACGTTGCAGGACGTTGCTGCTTTGTATTTTCGGACGTTGCGGGACGTTGCGGGACGTTGCTGGACGTATCTGGACGTGGTGCTAGTTTTTTCGGACGTAGCGAGACGTGGTGGACTGTCTTCGTGAAAAATATCAGTTTAAATTCACACGCATAGATGTAGACGTTTCAGGACGTGGTGCTAGTTGTTTTTGACGTGGTTTTAGTGTTATGAGACTTGGTGGACTGTCTTTGTGAAAAAAATCAACTTAAATTCACATGCATGGATGGATGTAGACGTTTCAGGACGTGGTACTAGTTGTTTTTGACGTGGTTCTAGTGTTAGGAGACGTTGTTGAAGGTGTAATATGAAAAATTCAGCTTAAGTTCACATGATTGGATGTAGACGTTGCGGCAGTTGTTTTTTGGACGTGCAGGGACGTTGCGGCAGTGTTAGGAGACGTTGTGGAATGTGCAATCTATGAAGTTGTATTGCACGGACGGTTCAAGAGGGCATAACTCGGCACTCGATTGTCCGATTTGGACGCGCGAGTAGTCAATTTGATGGTTCTTGACGAGATCTACGCAATGTACACATCAGACCGGCATTTGGAGATGGTTCCGATATTGAAAAATGTGTGGTTTTGGACGAAAACTTTAAATGGTCATAACTTTGCGCTCGGTGGTCCGTTTTAGACGAATTTTTTTTTGATTTCATATAACTTTTCGAGATCTATCTATCTGCAAACTGCCGAAGGCGGTTTGGGCTGCTCGAAACTCCAAAAAACGTCATATTTTAAAAGATACGAAAGATTTTTAATAATTTCAAGGGTTTTTTGAATTTTTGACGAAACATTTGACATGTATAAAAAATAGTTTTTTACGATTTGCATGCATGAAAACCTTGTTCCTCCGGGGTTCTACTGACCTATGTATTGGGAGATGGGAAATTCAATATTGACAATAGTGATCTTTTAAATGACATGTACAAAAAAGTGTAATTAAATGTCAACTAACTTTAAGTGGATTAATGGCAATTGAATTTTTTGGAGAGTCACAAGACTAAAATAACCAGGGTTCGAGTCTCGCCCATGACAATTTTTTTTTTGTTTTTTCCTACTAATAGTTACTGAAATGGTATCTGCTTTTTACATTACTAAAATCAGCTAAGCCGTTTTTTGGACGTTGCAGCAATTTTTTTGGACGTGCGGGGACGTTGCGGCCGTGTTAGGAGACGTTGTGGAAGGTGTTATGTGAAAAATTCAACTTAAATTCACATGCCTTGATATAGATTTTTTTGACGTTGCGGCAGTTGTTTTTTGGACGTTGGTGGACGTTGCGGCAGTTGTTTTTTGGACGTTGGTGGACGTTGCGGCAGTTGTTTTTTGGACGTAGGTGGACGTTGCGGCAGTGTTAGTAGACGTTGTGGACATGCTGGGATGTAGACGTTGCGACAGTTATTTTTTGGACGTTGCGGCAGTTGTTCTGAGACGTTGTTGACTCAGCGAAGACGTTGTGGACATGCCTGGATGTAGACGTTGCGACAGTTGTTTTTTGGACGTTGCGGCAGTTGTTCTGAGACGTTGTGGACTCAGCGAAGACGTTGTGGACTCAGCGAGCGCGCGCGTGGGCGAAACTTACTATATTTAGTAAGTGTACAGTTGTTAAGTAAAAAATTACTATATATAGTAGTAGGTACATGTACCACTGTGTACAGGGTATACGGACTGATCAAACACGGACAAAATATAGAACTGGGACAACAGACATTGGACTAACCCAACCCAAAATATCCATCATCTGCTTCATTTGTATCTCTAGTTATTAGTACTATATTAGGCCATCTCCAACCCAAAACTCTATAATTTACAGTTTTACAGATGCTACAGTATCAAAATCTCTATATTTTACAATTTTACAGTTAACTCATCTCCAACCCAAAACTCTATATTTTACAGTTTTAATAATATTTTAAACAATTTCTTTCAACAATCATTTTATATTATTTTTATTATTGTATAAATATATTTAATAATCTCTTAAATCTTAATATATTTTTAAAAAATAATATATTTAATAAATGAGATTAATAAATTAAATAAAAAGTAATTTAAAAATTAAAAATTATTTAGTAATAAAAATATAACAAACAAAATATAAGGATACATTAACTAGCATTATTTGAATATTGCACCCACAAATACTCTATCAATGCTCTATCAATTATATTTTAATATTTTTAAATGAAAAATTATTTTAAATACTTTAATAAAAAATTAAAATAATTACAATAACAAAAATTAAATAATGAATAACATATGACAAAAAGAAAATAAATATATAAAATAAATATTTCAGCGGGTCCCACTAAATAAAATATTTAAAAAAATATATAGAGATGATAGAGATGTACTGTAGCATCTCTATATATAGAGATGATTTTGAAGATGGATTGGAGATCATCTATCTTCAAATTTTGAAGATCTAACTCATTTTAAAGATGGGTTGGAGATGGCCTTAGTACTATACTCCTAACGTAAGCAGACAAACTTGGGGGGTGCTTCCTGGAATGCTGCTGTACTGTAAAACTCTCCTGATATCATCATCATCATCTTCATCACCCCTCACGGAAATCACAATCTACAAAAAAATCTAGTCTGGAATTTTATGCAGAAATTAACGTCTCATCAACCTAGCCACTACAGTACTACTTTAATAATAATACTTACAAAATAAAATTAATAAATATAATAATTATTATTATTATGGAGTAGAAATATTTATCTGCTAATTAATCTTAATTTTCTGATACTAGTACTACCACGGACGTACATACAAGAGGTGCCGCGTTTATTCACTAATAATAAATAAACAGGAAATAAAATATTGATCTCTCACTTCTGATACCTATGGTGGTGCTGCTAATTAGAGTCTAATTAGACTATACCAATATTATTGTGTATTGAATTTTTTTTTTTTTTTTTTTGGTAGATTGCTGTGATCATGGCCGGATTTGAATTTCTAAAAGTTTGATCTAAAAAAGAAAAAGAGAGAGCTGTGATACGAGCATGATGAACGTTAAAATAACTTTGTTTTATTATTATTATTATCTCAACTAATCAAACTTGCAAATTATATTGAAATACTACTAGAGGACGGTTTGCAAGTATTTTTACCATTATAATAAAAATAATCTTTTTTTATTTAATATTGTGACCTTAAATGTTTATTATTATTTTACTTAATTAATATAATTATTTCATTTATCAAAGAATCATTTTTTTGTTAGGTGACCGTTGACTCCTATATAACAAATGAACCAAACTAGCTAAATAGATATAATAATGTAAATCATCAATTATAGGATTCAAATTTGTAACAATTTTTGACGATTGAATTAAAATTTTCTTCTGCATGGTACATAGACAATAATTTTTTATATCTAATAATGATTTATATATTAATATTTTTTTATTTAAAAGTATAATATTTTATACAAATTTGAAACGGGTGTCATTATTTTACAAACAATTTATATACAAATTTTTAGTAAATTATTAAATTATTAAATTTTTTTTATCAAATTTATTATTATAAACTTTGATAAATAGGGGAGGTGAGAAGTTTTCGAATAATGAATTTGCCTAAAATTATTTAAAAGTTAAGATAAAATTATATAAGAGTAAAATTTTAAATAAAATATAAGGTGTGAAGTAACAAATTTATTAAAAAAAGAATTGGAAGGAAACAAACTAACTAGAGAGACACGTCGGGTTTCTTCGTTCAAGGTTTTTCTCTCGATTTTGTTTCAGTAAAATGCATTTGTTTGGAGGCTCAGCAATCAAGAATCTGATTATAGTACTTGTTTGGTATATAAAATAATTATATAAAAAAATTCAATTAATATATTAATTCATGTCTTAATCAATTTACGTTTGTATTTGATAAAGTAATAATACAATATAAGTCTTTTTTTTAAAACAAACTAATATATTAATAAAAAATCAATAATTATTTCAAACAAACTAATTAATTAACCGAACAATATGTTTGCCACGTCGGATCAAAAATTGATGAATTTTTTATCAATCAAATTTGTTTGAACAAATCTTTCACCCCTCTCGATAAACCACATCAACTTTTCTTTTGATTTTTTGTTTCAAAATTAATCAACTCAAAATAAAAAATAATATTTGATGCCACCTCTATTACATTTTATGCAAATTTATATTATACTTAATTTTTTTATACAAGATTATTCGAATTCAAAACTTATTATTTTAAATAAAAGCACTTACCATTGAATTACACCCCCTCGTCTATACCATACTTAATTAAACACATATTGGACTTGATGTTAGTAAAAATTTCACTTATATAAATATAGATTAAACTATAATTTTGGTCTCTTACATTTGACTAAATAATTTTTTTTGTCCCTTATATTTTAAAATAATTTGTTTGATCCCTTATATTTAAAATATGTACTATTTGGTCCCTATTATTGATTCAGTCTAAATTTTATCAACTCTATTAATGTACAATCTGTAAGATATTTCTAAATGAATAATATAACAATCTAAATATTAATCTAACCATTAAAAAATTTTAAAAATCTAAATCAGATGATTAAAATTTATAAATAACTAATCCGAAATTCACGAAATAGAGACAAATCGTTTCAAATTTTCATAACCTGACTTAAATTTTAAATATTTTTAATGTATACACTAGTGTTTAAAGTATTATTCTTCATTGAAAAATTTTTGTATACTACTCATAAACAAATTTGGGATAGTTTAGATAATATAGACATTACGGAGACTAAATAATACATTTTTAAAATGTAAGGGACCAAATAATGCATATTTTATATGTAAGGGACTAAAAAAATTATTTTAAAATATAAGGGACCAAAAAAATTATTTGACCAAATATATGATTTAATCATAAATATATTGTATTTGATGTAAACTTTATTGAATCCTTCAGTAAATTTTCTACAAAAACTCTCTAGGACACCTCGGAACCCCACGCCACATTATTTTTAACAATAATTAGAGATAGAATTAGAATTTTGAGAATATTAAAACATAAGCATCTCCCTACTTTCTCAAGTCCCTATTAAAAAATTAATTTTAGAAAAAGCCTCCAAAGTTTCACAAGCCCTTATGTTGGACTATAATAATCTCCAAAGAACCAAATGCAAAACAGCATTTTATTCTCAAGGGGGAGAGATTCATTGTTGCTTTACATTTGCTGCATTTCATGGGGGAGATTTCCTTCTTATGGCCACTAAAAGCTCTCCACTTAGTAAGTCATAATTTTATTTTATTGTATATTTTCCGAATATTCAACTACAATCTTCTTCTTGAGGTGATCTATGGATGAGTTTATGACTAATCAAAGCAAAATTATTGTAGTTAGTAGTATTTTATCTTCTCTTTCATCTTAAATCTTAAGAAATATTTCCTGTTAATTAAAATAATTTTTTGGGGTTAACTTTAATGATACCTTTGACAATAATTAATTTAAGGATGATATTGGTAGTAAGTAAATTAAGGAGAGAATCTAACACTATTACCTACCATCACCATTTTCTAAGGAAGAGGATCATATTTTTGATACAATTTTTGGAGTTTTAGTCGTAAGTTATTTCTACTTAAATTTTAATAGAATAAAAGAAAGATATTTTTGGGACAAAATTTATAATAGAAGAAGGATATAAATAATATTATTTTATGAATTAAATGATATTTAATTGTTATTTTATCTGAATAATTTCAAATATGTTAAAAAATGAAGATAGTCATTGCTAATTATTAAAACTAATTTAATGGAAAATGAAAGAGTTAGATATGGCATGAAGATTTCCTTAGGAGTTCATGTGTGAAATAATTTAATGGTTGTTTGTTCATATATGGTTGTATATATGATTTATGCTTAATTTAATATTATCTTTAATTTACACACTTTATAAAACATCTCATACAAACAGTATACTACTAAAATTATTCAATTAAAATTTCATTTATAAAAAATATTTTTAACCTATTAAAAAGGCAACTGGAACTTCACAAAATAGATTACAATTTCTAGTTATATTTATAATATCAGAGTATGTACAATGAATGTGTTACATATATTGGTCTAATAACTATTATTATATCCTTAAAAAAAACTATTATAACTGTTATTTTTAGATTAAAATCGAGTTTGAGAAAACATTAATTGTTTTCTTTTAAAAAAAAACTTTTTTATATAAAATAAGAAAACATTTATCATTCAAAATTTTAAGTATAATAGTATAGTTTTATGATTAAATATTATTTATATATAGTTTTTAGCTATGATGCAAAGGAGTAAAGAAAAGAATACAAAAATAAATATTTTTTTCTTTTGTATTATAGGTTACAGAAAGTAAAATGTCATATTAATGGGAAAAATATAAATAAAATGATGGCATATTAGAAATAAATAAAATAATAATTGAGTAAAATTAATCGTAAATTGCAATCCAAAAACTATTTTGTAAGATAGTTTTTACCCACCTTTTACCACATCATCATCGACGTTTTACCCCCCCCCCCCCCCCCCCCCCCCCCCCCCCCCCTTCTTCAAACACACCGCCCATTTCTGTTACCAATATATTTACTGGGCAAACCGGTATTCTTTCAAATTCAAAATCTAAGTCAAAATTGTAATAAATTTATGTTTACTCCAATTTGTAAGATGAATGTATTAAATAAATAAGGGTATCTTTAAAATAATATTTATAATTTACTTTAAAATTCTACAGAATTTATATTTTAGCATGTTTTAGTCGTGTATATTTTGAAAGGGGGGGGGGGGGGGAATAATATGTTTTGAACATTTTAAGTAAAATTTGGTATTATTGCATGTGTGTTCTTAAATGAAAATTAATTTTATTATGATATGACTTAATTGTGATTCTTATCTCTCAACGGATTCATTCCTATTTATTAACAAAATCACGAAATCAAATGAAGAACAATCTAAATAAATAAAATATGAGTTAAAAGATAAGTTTAGTCCAAACACCAATTTAGAAACTCTATCCCTAACTAAAAAAATAAAATTAAAATAATGACTGACAGATTTATAGAGTAAATGTTGACGCAATCGATCTTTATCTGAAACTCATATTAAGTTACAAGTTTAACTTTGTAATTGGATTTATGCCCAATTAAAAGTTAATTTAATTGTAATTTGGGTTCATTATTGTATAAACTTTGATTTTTTTTTAAAATGCTGATATAATGTGATAAAGCAAATATGGTACTAGATATTATAGTACTAGGCTACTAGCAGTAGTAAAATGGAAAACCGTAGCAGAAAAGGGAGTCAAAGGTGAGGTGTCCCCCCGGAGCCTAGTTAGGAAACGTTAATCCCGGTTGATGAGCCCCGAGAATAAGGGAACTTAAGACGCTGTCAGATACTACTCTATACTCTTCTTCCCCCCTCACACACTTTCCCAAAACAATGCTACCATCGCCACCCAACAAATGTTCTTACCACCAATATTCACCCTTTTAGTCCCTTGTCTTTCCTGTTTTTCTCAATTTAGCCATCAGAAACTGGGCCAATCCGGATATACGCCAAAGACAAGGGACCTCAAATTTAAATATACTATACTTTTTTATAATTTGAAGACCAAATCAAAAAAAAAAAAAAAAGAAATAATTCCAGTTTCCCATTAAATTCTCCCTCTATTTTAACTACTTCCTCACTCTCTCTTCATTTCTCTCCCTACGAAGCTTCCCGGAAGCTCACTATGGCTTCTCTGCCCGACTACCCATTTAACCTCCCTTTCTTCCCCCCTCTTTCCTTGCACATTCTTCACCTCCTTTCTTCCTCTTCATCCCTCACCTTCTCTGCATTCCTCTCCAATTTTTTTCACTTCCCACCATGAAACTCATCACCAACATCCCTAGAAAGCTTTACAACAAGGTCACAAGATCCAAGTCCCGCTCCGTTTCCAGATCCGATGACCCGCTCAACTCCTTCAGTTCTTCCGGTACGTCCTCGTCTGATTCCTCCACTTCCTCCTCTTCCTCAGTCATCAAGAAAAGGCTCAAGGGCACCAAAGGCCCCCGTACGCCCACCAGCGTTCTCCCTCCGACTTTGTCCAGTGAAATCTCGGCCGATGAGTGGTCCGATATCTCTGCAGATGTGTATTTTGAGATAGAGCAGGCTTTCAAGATGATTGATCGGGATGGGGATGGGAAAATCACGAGGGAAGAGCTGGAGGAGTTGCTGATCAAGGTCGGAACCGAGCCGCCGAGCAAGGAGGAACTGAGCTTGTTGTTGAGCGAAGTGGACAGGAATGGGGATGGATGTATAAGCTTGGAGGAGTTTGGAGCCATAAGCTCGGCTTTTGGTCCTCCGGCTTGCGACTCCGAACTGAAAGGCGCCTTTGACTTCTTCGACACCGATCACGACGGGAAGATCACGGCGGAGGAGTTGTACAACGTGTTTGGAGCGATCGGGGGCGGGCCGTGCACGTTAGAGGATTGCCGGCGCATGATCAGCGGTGTAGATAAAAATGGGGACGGGTTCGTCTGCTTCGAGGACTTCTCTCGTATGATGGAGATGCAGAGGTGATTGGTTGACACTGAACAAATCACGATCTTGCTTGTGTCTCCTGATTTTCGGATTTTTTGGGAACAAAATTCTCAAAAATCATGTCCATTATTCCTTTCTTTTTTCTTTATTTTTTTTTATCCTGGGGTCCTTCTAATTTTCTTCTTCTCCTTCATCGTTGTATTAGTTCTCGGAGAAGTGTAGGTTGGGGTGGGTGTGTGCGTAATTTTCTCTTGATGTAGCAAGAATATAGATCCGAAGGTGAAAAAGAAGGTTGGAGGTACATAGATCAATTTGAACGGCTAGGATTGATCTATCATCGTGTTTTAACTCTGAAGCTGCCGTATATAAATTGAGTACACTATTTTGCACAATTATATATTACTATACATTTGAGGCATAATTAAAATTTTTCTGATTGGTTATTATGTGATGAAGAATCGTTTTTTGTTTCTGTCCACTGAATCGTTGGAAAATATCTTGGTAGCGAAAAGGGATAGAAGTGAAGCCATGAATGGTTGAATAGGCGCTAATGGTTTATCAGTTAGTATTCATCTCATGCTTCATTTTTTAACTTGGGTGTGACACATAAAAAATGAAACAAGAAATTCAGATTATTTTGATAATTTGTTACATGAATTTAATGCCGAAATTGTGACACATCAAAAATGAAATAAGAAATCCAAATAATTTGATAATTTTTCATATAAATTTAATATAAAAATTAAAATTTTATTATAAAATTATCTAATTGTTAATTAGTTGTGTGAAAAGAACTCATCTTTGAAATTCAGTTTCAATTGTTGGGAAAATATATCGTGCATACATTGTTAGGCTTACCCTTCTCTCCTCCACTTTCTTCTTATTAAAATCTAATATTACCATTTTCCCTTTCCCCTTGTAATTGGAGGAAATTCCATTTAAATTTGATTGGAAATTTTGGACGTAAAGCTTATCTTTTTCAGGGAGAAAAAAGAGTTTTTCCGTTGGGGACAAATGATGAAAATAAACGGGGGTTTGTTGCACTCCAAAGAAAAACCAACGAGTTTAGGGAACAAGAAAGTAGAAAAATGAAAAGTAGAGAATGGTTGGCACGGTTTTTCTTTTTTCAGGATATCTTATTTTACTTTGAGATTTCCATACAATTTTCACAATTTTTTACTATGCACTTTATCAATATACAATCAAAGCCTACAAAACCTTTGTAAAAAAAAACTACAAAACCTAATTTTCATGGTATACAAGATTGTGCTTATCCTTCTTATAATTGAGTTCCCTCCAAAATCTTACCTTTTTTTGCGAGAATGAAAATGAAAATAATCAGAATCTCATAGCTAAATAATCACTAAAAAGAATCATATTGTCTTTGAATTTGGTAAATTAAGAGATCATTCATTAAAGATTATTTTTAATATTTTAGTAACACAAAATTATCACTTTACCACTGATTTGTTTGCTAAATGATATTTGTTTAATTTGCATAAAAACTCGAGTGAGTCATATATGCGATTTTATTTTTTTAAAAAGTGATAAATAATAAGGATAATTATACAGATGGATGACATTGTCGTAAATGGTAGTCAATTAAATTTATGTATTAATCAGATGTCTTCGGCTGAATTATTAAGTTATTAGATTTTATTACTTTGTTTTTACCGTTTAAAAAAACAATAATTAAAATTATTTTACAATTATTTTACGATTACTCATTCTCATTCTTACGAAACAAACGTACCCTTCGAGTATAACAACTCCACACCCTCCCTACAATCTATCTCCAATATGATTTTTCTTTTTTCATATTCCCAACTTTTTTTTCTTATCTCTTTTTGTGTTCTCATATTTCTATTTTGACGATTCAATGAATATTTCAAACTTATGCTATGCACTTTGCACAATATATTGTGGATTCCTTTCCTTATTGGTTGGCGTGCGCTCCCATTTATAAAGGCGAATTAATAATAGAGAGAGAAAAATGGACGTCAATCGAAATATTCAACCAAAAGCATCAAAGTCCACTATTTACAAAATTTATTAATCTTTGACATGAGACAGATTTAAAAGCAAATGGGAAGCTCTTGAGGCAACGGCCAAGCTCCAAACAACCCTCGCTTTTATTAACCTAAGCAGGATTATATCTTAGCTAATTCAATCATCATTGGGTCACACCATCACACCATAAATTTAGGGTTTCA